>JAYKKI010000043.1:9617500-10062500 GCA_039881145.1 Druceiella hillmani
GAAGAAACGCATGAGGCCAAATAAACTAACGTCTAGATGTTATTTCACCAGCAGAACTTATTCTGATAACGAGTTACATAATCCACGAATTAAATCTGATTAAGGGGACTACGATTAATATTTCAACAGAAATATACATTCATATTGTATAGATCTTTCGCTGTTACAATATTTGTAAAACACTATTTATTATAAAATGCATATGAAACAGCTTCCGCCATTTATCCTATCTCGCTGAAATACTACAGAATATACTGATATTTATTAATATAATTATAATTTAGAGATATCATTAATTAACAGTAATAGTTTAATCAGATAGTAGCACGGCGAAGAATTTAAAATCAAATTTAATATATATATATATATATATATATATACACATATATATATATATATATATATATATATATATATATATATTTTTCTTTTTTCTTTTCTTTTTTTATTTTTTTATTTTTCCTTTGAGGCAAATCAAACGAGATTAAATTATATAGTTTTATATTTAGCCATTGAGAGGTACCTACCACCTCCCTCCCTCAAGATCATAAAATTTCGATGGTATACCATATTATTATAGTGTCATCAGGCTTACTTTTATAAAGTATACGAAGTTTCAAATTGATAAGAAAATTAGAAATGGTGGAAAGTTGAATTGTAAAATTTACTTAAAATGTCAGAAAGCTTCAGGTCAAGCTAATAAAAGTGTGTTGGTTGAGGATCACCATCAAACGAGCAATTGATGTAACATATTAATTATAGAAAAAAATTGTCTGTTTACTTATGTAATCGCATCAGAAGATACTTATTTGTATATATATATATATATATATATATATACTTCTTTGGCATAATACGAGAGTAACTTCATTTGGAACGCAATTAAAAAATGGAAATAAAATAATTTTATTATTGGACTAGACCGTGTTTACAAATACGGTTGGTATAATTGAAATTTAATCAAACAATTAAATTTTTGAAATATTAATCCATACAATGAATTGTTAAAATTTACTAAAACCATCTAAATAAAATTTATTTAATGACGAACAATACATGAATATGCTGAAAATTTATTGTAATTTATTAATTTTAAATATCTAATAAATGATAAAATAATAATTTATAATTTATTGTGGGAATAAATATATACCCAAACTTAGCCTCACTCAGAGAAATACATTTAAAACATATTTTATAAAGCTTATAAGCACTATTTCTCTCATGAATTAATCAACTTTTTTTTTATTTTCTGGACCAGTATTAAATTTCAATCACTTGAAAAATATTATTTAAAAGCTCAAATATAACTTAGATTTGTGTCGATATAAAACACGTGTTGTGTGTTTACAAATACCTCAATAACTGTCATGAATATAGTATTAGTCACTACACGCACGTAAATATATGTTTGTGACCAACTTAACTATGTCGATTTTTGTTGCATCGTGCATGCATGCGCATGCGCAAATAATACAATTTCACTCTCATAATTTTTTTCATAAAGCACTCAAAGAAGTATGACTTTAAAAAATAATAAACAAAATATTAAAATGTAATTAAATTGGTACACGAATCTAACCACCACTATACAGAGAAGCACTGATATAGCGCCGCCCCTACCGTTACGCAGTTAATAACATAAGTTGTATCGCAATTAATTACTACATCCATTCCTCTTCCCATCCTCAATTCGAGGATTGAGAGTTTAGCAATAAGGGCGGAGAGAACGAACGTTGGCCCGATTAACGACCGCTACAGGTTGCATAGTAGTTTAACATTGTCAACTGAAATTAGAATGTAACAAGTTCCTGTTTACGAATTTCCGGACGAGAATAATTCGTGAAGCAATTACGGACCGTAATACAATCCATAAATTATGTCCGTGGGTTGGCTTGAGATGGCCTTTTATCGTGTACACTAATTGCTCTACGGAGTGCTTATTCGCTTGAATTTTAACTTGGATTGAAACGAAAAACAATAAATAGTTCTAAATAGATAAACTTTCGGCCTATTTTATGTTTTGACCACCTGTTGTCTATGTTACATGTCAATAATGCTTGCTTTTTACGTTATCAATAACGAACGATTTGAATATTAATTTCGACAAAGATCAGCCAGTTCGTTGACTCGAGAACTCGATAAAATTAATGTTATATGTACGAACATGTACACTATATTTCGATATGTTTACATAGATACTCGAACTGTGTCTCAGACCAATCATTTATCGAGTTCGAGACTCTCTCATATAGGGTTAACAAAAGCAATTTAATTTTATAAAATCATTATAGTTAGATCGATCACCTACTTATATTTTTTTATTAATCTGCTTGGCAACATTTTACTAGAAAGAATATAAATGTTATATTTTCAAATTGAAGTAAGATGTTAATTACTAAATAGATGTTAATTACGGTTGATAATAGTCAATAAGAATTCACTATTTGATCCATTATATTTTATTTAAAAAAAAATGACGCAGGTACGGTGTGATTCACTTCCACGATCAATAAAGAACAAGACGAAATGAAATAGTTTTAATTATTATTTTATTTTTGGTTATAGAAATAAATATCAAACAAATATATATTGTTTGATATTTATTTCTATAACCAAAAATACGGTTAGAGAAATAAATATCAATCTTTAAATAAAATTTAAGGTTGATTGATATTTAGAGACTTTTTACGTAATTAAGTAACGAGTTTTCTGCACGATCCTTTCACAACTTTATTCAAAGAAGTATTCAATAATTGATTAAATAAGATATAAGATTCTTCATCTGGCATCGAATTTATATTTTACCCAGAGATATGCATGAGCAAATATGTAAAACAGAATTATGGCTGAAGTTTTTTGTAACACTTAACTAGAAAAGTAATGCTCCCATAATAACAACTAAATTTTAATAAAATCATATACCACTTTCGGTAAACAGAAGATATATCGCTAAACAAATCTATTGCTTATATTATTGATATGCAAATTTATTATTTTGCGAATGTAGTTTTACCCCTAATATATACTATATTCAGCTCATTTGTATGTAGCCCAAAATATTAGGATAGTTTCTAGCCTTAGCATAAAAAGTAGAACAGATAATGAATATTCATAGAGAGGCATATGGGCACAATGGAATCGACATCCATGGGCACAATGATGAGTAAACATTTCTGGAGGTTATATACGATCCATGTTTATAGTTTGATATTTTACTGATTTTTTTCATTAAAAAGCACTAATAAAAGAAATTTTGCCTCCTTGTGGTTATATCGAGTATTTTGAAAGCAAGTGTTTCAAAGAGAAGCATAATGCGAAGGACTATAATCTCGATATAACGCATGACGCCTTGATTTTGGTTAACAATAAAGGAAAACGAGTGATCTCGCATCACCATGTTGTCATCGGGAAAACTTCAAGCAAGGGTGAAGATACCTCGTATTTTCAAGGTAAAAATGACTTCATCGTGATATCAAATAGCTAGTGAAGTATAACAACGTCGAATATGCAACATTACCTTCCAACTCTTTCACCTTAGTGACGGCAATACGAAGTGTGCCAAAAGCTTGGACTATATTGTTAACCGATCACATTCTCAATATTATAGTTCAAGAAACTAGTGAACGAATTGTGCGTAAATATAATAAAATTACTCAATTAAAAGTTGTTGCGACCCACTTTCATGGAAAGATTGATTATCTGTCGGTTCCTATACCTATGTACGAAAAACATTTACTTGTTAAAAATAATGATTTTTTGTTAGTAACGTTTTTGTTTCCCAATAAACTACAGACTGATAGATATTTTCGTAAAAGATATGAAGGTTACTATTAAAATACTCATTATGATCGTTTTCAAAGATTTTTATAAAAAAAGGCTTGTGAAAATAAAACCTTTAAAAATTAATACGACTGTGGTAAAGCGCCAAAGAGCGAAATAAATAAAAAAGATTTGATAACATGAATACGTCAACCTTTTGGTAGGAAATGATTTATTATTAATTTTTTAATGAAAATAATTTATTTATATTTTAGATTAAATAATTATTGTTTAATACAATAAGAAATGGACATTTTTTTTAGTTTTAAGAAAAAACAAAATTTCCTGCGTCTCCATTTTCTATTCTAATTCTATTTCACTGATATTACTAATGAAATATTTAAACAACTGTCTCTTTTGCAGTTAAAACATACCACAAAACAATGAACCTTTTTCGGTATCCACATATCCAGTTTTATATGAACGAAAAATCATTTTTAATAAGTTGTCTGGTGCTGAGGGTAGGCTCATTTTAACTGGGACTAGTGAAATACCTTTATGCTTCCATCCCCATTCTTTGGGTAACCTATCATGTCCAATATATAATTGTGCTTGTAAATACATTCGTTTTATATTCTGTACACAAGCATCGAGTGTAGGTATCAGTAAAGATAATTTTGATTTTTACTCGTAGCTCATAAGAACGATAGGTATTGGAAATGATGGTGTAGTTTCGTTATTTCTGGGAGCACCATATAATGCCAAAAACCCGACTCCAAAATATAAGTGATGTCAGTATTTTTATCTGTAAAGATCATAGCAGCATCTTGCAAATCTCCAAGACTTTCCGATAATTTTGCAAATCTATTTTTACCCGTTTTGTGCAACGCTGAGGTGATATTACATCCAGTTAATGCATGTAGAAGTAAAATACTATTTTTATGTATTGATAATATTTGCTCAAAGTTTTATTACCATAAACTTTTGTCAATACTGTGCCTTTTGCTGATTTAAAAAAAATATTCTCCCCAAATATGTGTTAAAGCCATTGATAAAATTAAAAGTTTAACATGTTCCGCAACAACATTTTTATATTTTGATTTATTTGTAGGTCACATTATTAAAGTGTCAACATCGCCTTCTGCTTGACAAGGAAAATATTATTATCTGCCAGTTTTTTCCTTAATATTCTGGTGAATCTGATGTTGTAACTGCTACTTAGAAGAATATTTTTCTCGACGAATTGTTAGATTTATATTTCCATTAAAAATTTAAACTGCTCATTAATTTTTAAACGACCAACAATATCTTTCAGCTGATTTTTCGATATCCATCAAAAATGACGAATACATTAATCACACAAATTTTTTTTAAATATCGGATCTTATGATTGTACGTCGTCCACAATTAAATGAAACTACTTTCGTTATATTACAACATCTTCAGGTGGGCTATTAGCAAAGATCTTTGCTAATAACCCACCTGAAGATGTTATAATACAACGAAACCTAGGTCGTGGTAAAGAACTTAAAGAAAGTAGAAATAATACTTCACGTAGTTTAATTTAATTGTGAATAATGAATTTCTACAAAATTAACGCCAAATATATTCAATATTGTATGTCGTCTCAAACTTTTATGTGATTGCCGTTTGCACTAATGAAATAAAGTTCCGCTTTCAATAACACATGAACGTGTATAGATTTTGTTAATGATGATAAATCTTTTTTCTTTTAAAAATCCAATATTAAATTGTGTTTTTAATAAAAATTTTAAAATATATTCCCGCGCAAACATAATCATCCACTTGTAAAATTTTTTAAATCGTATTTTATAAAAAATAAGTATTTTTATAAAAGGTTGTTGTTATTGTATGTTCTTTTATATCATATCAAAAATATGTTTAATATATTACCAGTACTAAATAGCACTAATAAATAATACAAATAATATATAGCAATTACGTAGAAGGAAGAATAATTTCAATTTCATATATAAACTTAAATTTAATATTAATACTGTGGTCACACACACAGTTTCCATCGAATTGATCAGCGAATATAATCCATAATTTGGAAAAGAAATCAATAATAACATTTCACGCAGAAAACGCCGAACAGCCGAGAGTAAAGTTAAACGATAGAGCCGAAAGTAAAGTATTTTGAGAGCACAGAATAATCTGCTATTCGTTCATTACCTGCCCCACTCTATACTCCTACGACCTTTTTCTACACATGAAATAAATCAATATCTAATTTTCAAAGACGTTTACTGTACCTGTCGTCTAGTCCAGATAAAACTATTTTGTAACAGAAAAAATACAATACACTCTAAAAAATGTAATTTTCATGCGAGTATCTAAAAAAAAAACAAACTGAAACATTTTTAAAGCAGTAACCTTTTAATTCTTCATGTCAGAAAAAAATAAAAATTCACCAATAGTAACTGGATTTCTAGGTAACTAGACGTACATTGGACTATAAAACCTACGTTACTTTTAATTGCATATTTGTTTCCACCTAAGGTTTCAGTACACTTTTCATTAACTACATAAAATATGTAATTGCCTTTTAATGAAATAAAACAATATTTCGATAATCAAAACATATTTATTTATGTTATTAAGTATATAAAAAAGGGCCAAAAATATAAAAGTACTAAAAGAATGATTAATTTCAAAATAAAAATATTTTCAATAAAATGTTTCTACTTTCTACTATTAACCACAAATTACAGATAGCATTTGGTTGTGAAACGCATACAAAACCTTCTATGATGGTCCATTGTTCAAGTAACTTACTGCTAACGTTAACAATAGTCCCTACGTGTAAATTGTAGGAACTAGTGTTAATATAAATGCGAGCATAAAAAGGGTCATGGCATTTTTCACTTCATAGTATAAAATAAAGTCTTGTCATGTCTGTCGGTCGATCTGTTAGATATGAACTTAATACATGCTGAATTTTTTTTAAGTTTTCACCAATGAATTATTTTATTCCAGAGGAAGTTATATTATTTATAAATACTTTATTTAAATTAAACAATTTATAATAACAAGGCCCTAAAAGCCAACTGGCGGGGATGTTCACTGGAGTGCACTGCATAAGCCGTTAGAGATACGTAAAAATAATGTATGATTATATTACATGTAATGATTTTGTAATTAAGTACCTTACAGACTACCTAAAAGTCTGCCTAATAGTCTAAAATAATGAATATCTATTTACCGATAAAAACCGATCTTAAAAATAGGAGTAACGAAGAACTTCGAATAATGAAATTCATCAAGGTGAAAAAAAATAAGCCCTTGCCACTTTCACTGCATTCCTCATTTTATAATTGTAATTAAACTTCCTGTATACTGGAGACACGTTTCTGAAAATGTACTTTCACAAATTTTAAAAAAATATTATTTGTCCTAAGAAACTAGAATATTATTGTAGTAAATAATTATAAAATAACCAAAAGTTGTTATTGTTAATTGCATTTCATAAAAATTAAGTAGCTCTGACATTTTATATTGAAAAATGGCCAAAAATGAATCTTCCTCCTAGAAATAACATAATAGTGACAATAGAAACTCAAGTCTCAGTCTCAAAATTTCTTATTGTAATGGATATTTATCAAGGAATTAATTTTTACGATTACATTACCATTTTCAACATTCCCATAAAAAGTGGTAAATAATTTCTGTTTAGTTTGAAGCTTAATAAGTGATGTAAATTTTGCAAGTAACAGTTTCTTTATAGTAGGCGTTTTTTTCATACAGATTGATGATTTTGAAATGAACAGCTTTACGCTAATGATGTTCTTTGGAAGGTATAGGTATTATCATATTTAAGGTATGGAGTATACCATCCAAAACCTTCCTTCTTCTTATGTTCGTTTTCGTTGTCCGTCAAAAGTTTCACACATAACGCAAATTTATATTCTCGAAGCTGTACGACGTGTTATATTGTGTGTAAAGAGGAAGCTCTTTTTAAGTTACTCTGTATCAGAATCATGAATTCACCATGAATAAATAAAAAAATTGTTAAGTCACTCGGGCGGTCCACTTTTCAGTACGGTTACTTTACGGGGATACATGGTGTTACTTTAACATATAACCATGTTTTATTCAATATCATGTAGCGTAGCCAATATGAAAAATTTTAAACAATCGGGATTTATTGGGACAATTTTGACCTATAGTACACCGTCCTCTCTTTAGAACGACTTTTCGTCATAACAAGTTTTCAAAATTCATTTTAACACGTTCCAAATTCTTTATCATCTGTGATCTACTACCAATTTTCTATCATAAACACATTTTAAATGTATTCTGATTGAACAAAATCTGTTGAAAATCATTGCTGTTGCCAAGACAGATATTTTTCCATTTTACTGAAGAACTGATATGACCATTCTAATATCTATAAACATTTTTAATTATTTAAGAGGCAATCCAGATAATTTATTTTTCTTCAAAATACGTCTTTAATTAGCACAATCAACAATAGTGGAAACATGGTTATCGTTAATGTAGTAACCACAGAACATATGCCATAGTTTTTTTTGGGTAGGTTTGCTGCATTAAATATCTTATTTAAGACTTAAATATCTTTCTTGTCCAATAATCTTGTGAATACTTATTATACTATGGTGTATTTAAAATTTAATAATAAAAATAAAAAAGTTAAGTAAATTATTTTCATTTGTTAACACAGTCATCACTTAGCTTGATATACGTTTTCTATCGGGTTCCTAAAGCAATTTTATCATATTTTACATTACACAATGCCTTCAAAATACAAATAGACTGCAGTTTCTTCAACCTTCAGTTGGAAATATTTTATAATAGTAATAGTAATTTGGATCCATACCAAATCAACAGTTTTCGGTAATGGTCTCTAAAAATATGTGAGTACTCGCTTTTTAAAACAAACCCATTTTGTTAACATTCGTAACTGCCGTGAAAAGATACAGTAATAAGTGGAGTTTATGAAAATGTAACCATTATAAAAAGGTGTAGTAGTAATAGAATTTATGATGTTACTATTTAGAAAGTAACGAAGCGTAATGATTTCCGTCAAGTTCTGGGTAAATATGCCATTATTTTATTTGGCGACAAAATCACTTTGGCTTATTTTAGTGCCGGTGATAAAGTCTTCATCAGTGTTCACAAATCTGTAAAAAATTTTATGAATTAGCTTCGAACATCTCATTACCGTCGTGTGAATTCGTGAGTCGGTCGCGTTTTTGTTCGACTGAAAAGAGCGTCAGTACTCATGTTACATAAACCTTATAAAATCCATGAATAGTATTTTTAGTTTGATTGCAAGGGATATCTATATCCTTACATATTGCTTTAATTTAAAATCCTGCCGTGACCTATGACCAAGTGTCATATTTTTCCAACGTTTTATTCAGAAGATGTAATTGACGGATATCCATTATAAGATCCATCTTCAACGCTTTGCTGGCCACTTTTAAATTCTGCTAACCACGTTTTAACACTTCTATACAACGAGGCAGATCCTTTTAAAATTGTTTCCATTTTTTCATGAATCTGCTCCGGCGTTAACCTTTTTCTCAGATGTTATTTAATAATTGTGCGATATTAAATTATTCAACGTATTAAAGAAATTTGCTACTTATCTCACATGTTTTCGTCTGCACTCAACTGATTATTTTTCTGGCTCAATATTGATTGAAATATCTGCATCGAAATCATCAGCGGAATAGTGAAACTCAGAATACTTTAATATTTATAATATCTACTTGCCTACACGTCCTGTAATTTATACAAAAAAAACTTAACCGCGAAACGTATATTATACAGAATATGGGGTATTAAGTTTATTCAAAATCAATTATTTGGTAGTGGACTTGGCAGTACATGTTAAAAAGTATAACAATATATCATGATCACTATCGCTAGGTTTATGGAGATATCTATTTATAACTGTCTATTAATATACCTATAAGTAATTTAAATAAAAAAGTTTCAAAAATTAAAATCCAGATTACCTTTTCTTGAACGCATCTTCGCTCATGTCCTTCCGGACGTCATTTTGTAAACGATGATAGTTGAGAGTTGACTTTACATTTTTTGTAATATTAAAATATCTGCACGATATTTTTTTATAATATTAAAATATATTATTTTAGTATAAGATAATAGACATACTTTTTAAGGTCGATTACTCGTGAACGGACAACACAATTTCCAATGTTTTATGTTCTGTACATAAAACACTAGAAGAAACCAGGTTATAAAAGAAACATTCAATTTTATATACGACGTACACTTATAATTAAAATGTCTCCATTTTCCTATAAAACTATATTTTTCGACGTCCTTAAACAAAGAAAAAGACGGAACATTGAAAATAGCATGTTTAAATTTTTTGAGTTAATTTTTTTCACATGACTACATGTGTAATATCTAAAGATAATCCAAAATCTGGACGAGGAATACTTCACATGATATAGAAATATTTTAAACACAATCTACGTCTATACTAAAATGGTCCGCCCGAAACCGGTCTGGACCCCAATCAAAATTAAAACTGGTTTGAGATAAATTTTCATCTCTCCGCCACTTTCGGGATCCTGGTTTTCCTATTTGCCATGCCTATATTTAATTTAATTAATTTTTGTGTTACTAATTTTTTTTTACATTTTTTTCATGAAAATGTTTAATTTTGAAACTAAAAAAAAATAAGTAGATATGTAAATAAAAAACATGAAACTATTTTAAAAATTTCTAGTCAACATTTTATGATTTTGAATGTACCTTGTTTTTATTTTTTTGACGTTTTAAAAATATAAATAATGAATTCCTCTTGGGGTACATGTATTTTTATTAAATAAATATAAATTGTTTTAACGAACCTACTTTTTATGTCTTTTTGATGTTACACAAAGAACATTTTAAAAGTTACCTCAAAGGTTTTTAATTTCAGATTGGCCACTAACTTTTTCGTAGCTATTTTGGGACTGCTATAGAAACATCTCAAACACCTCTAGTAGAGTAACTAAATAGCATGACGTTCAACGTTGTGTTCAGTTGGCAACTGAATTTTGGACATTACAGAAAAAATTAATGTAGAAATTTCACGAAGTGAACTTTGAAGGATATTTCTTTATGTTTACCATTTAGGGCAAAAATGAGCGGAGTAAAAACACATTCAAAATAATGGGTGAATGTGCACTAACCTATGCCACGTCCAATTACAATCCATAATACAATTTAATAAGACTAAAATACCTTACTGAATCTCAAATCCAGGATTAAGTAAGAGTTATCTAGTAGACCTTGTCTCTTAATCTCATACTATGCTTGAAAAATAATTATTAGATGACCAAAAACATTTTCAACTTCAGTAGAACACCTAAATCTGCATGAAATCACGAAGTTTATCTCAAACAGCATGAAAAAATACTTTCATATGTATGGATTGTGCTTTATCACTCATCATACTTTCCCGATCTCTTATCCTCCGCTTATTATCTGTTTCAATATTTTGTTTAATTATTTACGCTTAAATTTAAAATACGAATTTTTAAATTTTAAATATGAATTTATCCGAGATTTTTCAGTCGAAAGTTCAAAAAATTCTTCATACACGCTGGCTGGTCTGATGAATAATAACCGTGTCTATATAATCGAAGAATGATTTATATTAATTACGTACAAATATAATTTTGAGCTTTTCGTAATTTAACATATCAGTTACTAATAAATTACTTAATATAATATAGGGGAAGCTCCTGGATTTATATTCCTATTAATTTTCAGAATACACGGACTTTTTTTAAGTCCGTGTATTCTGAAAATTATTTTAAGATACCAATTTTCAATAATGAAAAGAGTTATTATTCTGAATGAAAATTAATTTTGCTATATCTCTAGTACAAACAATTATTCACATTAAGCCTATTTTGTATTTTATGGATTGATTATTAAGTTTTCGTTAGAAATATAATTTTTTTTTATTTTTTCACAAAGTTAAGGCAAATATCAACCATATTCGTTTATATTTCAAACAAAATTTTGCCATTGTGCTGACAATTTTAATATTTTTTGAATTATAATATAATTATTTATCATTCATGACATACTGTTCATAAGAACAAGAGTATCAGAAAGTATTGAATCATTCAATGTGGGTCCGATTTTAAATTAAAATACATCGATATTGTTAATTTTTAACCTTAAACAACAATAAACAATTTATCTAGTATAGTATGTCAGAAATTATAACAGATGTACGTTGTTACAATATAAATAATGAAGAGGAATTCATTATTTATATTTTTTACAAATATTTAAATCTTTATATCTGATGCACTGTGTGAGATTTCAAGCAATTTTATGAAGATCGTGTATATTTTATAAATAATTAAAAATAAATATAGATGATCTATATATTTTAGCAATTGCATTGAGATAACAGTTTTGTAACAGATTCAGAATACACTTCAGCTTTACTTTTCACTTCAGCACTCTTGTATTTTTATACATACATCTGACTGCAAACACTTAAGTATACACACAAATACCCTACAAGCACATGCACAAGCATACACGCGTACTCCTTTGGCGCACACACGTACGTAACCACACGTACATATATAAAAAATATACACAAAAAGAAGCCATTTAGAAGTAAATAAAGAAGCAACCAAAAAGTTGGCCCAATTTTTTGACTAAAAAAGCAATAACCGAAATAACACAGTGAAAAATGAGAAAAGAAATTATATTGTTACACTTTCATTTTTGTACTTTTTTTACCTAGTAGGTAGATTTGATAGCATTGAGTAACAAACTTACTAAAATGTTACTGAAATTGGTCGATCTACTGAAGAGTTAAAAATTTTTTTAAAAAGTTTGAAAAAAATTGTCTTAATCAAATATACCAAGTGGGCAATAAATAACCCAAATTTCATATCAATATTTCTCGATCTCGAGAATGATGGTTTGATTGGATGACTACGTACAGTTATTTCTATTGGTACAATTTTTTTAAATCCTAGTGTGACTGTATTTTGTTTCCAAAACGTTGTGTTTGTGATTATGCAGCAACTGAAAGTATGTATATATTATCTGATGCTGAGTTGTAGAGTGCATTGGTGCTGAAGATGAAACTATACCAGACTACAATATAGGGGCTAAGAAAACTCTATAAACATGATATAATCTTTACAAAATTATATATAGCTATATAGTAGTGGTATAAATGTTAAAGTTTTCTTGGCACTAATGAGTTAGTTGGGTCATTTTTTACCATGATCTTTGTCTAAAAGACAATCGATGGAGGGGCGTCGTATAAACTCACCGCGCCCAAAAAAATCCTCTCGAAAAAAGGTATGATCACCGTTTTTTGGATTTTAAAATACTTTTATTTATGGATTATTACATTGCGTCATTGCACTAATTTAGAGATGCCCACAAAGAAATTTGTAGTCAAAATCTGTTTCGCGGAGTGTTGTTGAAAAGTGACAATTCACCCGTGCACATCTTTGTTGTTGACAATAATGCTGCACAAGAATGTAACGAAATTCAGCCACCCACGCAATAGCCCTAACTGTATTCAAATTGAAATTCGATTAGGGAGACAAGTTTAACGTGGATAATGAGTTGTAGTCGGCCGGTAATTTTAAAAATAAAAATTGAGGCTGTTTTTTCAAAGAAAAAAATATTAATAAAACGATTTGAAAAATGTATTGAAATACATAGTGAAAATATTAAAAAATTCTTTTATATATTTTCGTTAGCGATCGTTATATATAGCTGAAGCCATATATTAAATGTCATTATTGTATCATATATTAAATGTCATATATTATTGAATAGTAAACATTTGAACTAAAAACAATAGTGAACAAATATTCAACCTTTATCTTGTACCCAAAAACATCCTTACTTACTCACATCATAAAGAATCCAATTTAAATATTCAATATGACACACTCAATATTCTGATAAAGTAGTATGCCAAGTGTTTTTCACGGTCTGATCTAAAGTGATACGAGGCTTTTCTATCAGCTCCGCCCTAAAGGAAGTCACGTAGGCGGATAAGTTTTTAACGGCATTCGAACGCCTGTTTAGGCAGCTGTTTGTGTGCTATAACATATTTTAGTTTTTGGAATATTATTTATGTTAAAATTTGTGTTGTATTAACTAGGATAAGCTTTAACTGTCGTGTGGATCATTATTTAGGTGAATTTCATGATTCGATGGAAATTTGGAACAGATGGAGACTTAACAATTTTTAAAATAATTGAATATTGTTGCCTCAACAATGATTATAATTTTAAATGTTGTTTATAAATAGTTGTTTATAATATAAAAATATAAAATTATGTTGAATGAGCATCCTATAAATTCTTACCTAACATGTAGGTACTATATATTGTACGACATGTGTACTTTAAAGAAATAAACCCTTAATTAAATGGTATTTTAATATAATTTTACTGAATTCTATTATTTTTATCAAACATAGTTGGTTAAAACTAATTGTATTATTGGTAACTAATTATCCCACTACTTTTTTAATGAACTTGTAATTTTTATAATATTATGGAAACTTGTCAAATATCTCATGTGGAATATACACAGCATACATAAAAAAACCGGAAAATTTAACCTAATATATAAATTTTTGAATAATTTAATGATAGCCCTTAAATACAAATCCAAAAACGCATTGATCTGATAATATAATAAGCTTATATCTTGCCACTATTTTTGTATTTTTAACGAACTTGTAATTTTTATAATATCATGGAAATTTGTCGAACACCTCATGTGGAATATATAAAGCATACATAAAAAAACGAAAAATTTAACCTAATATATAAACTTTTGCATAATTTTAATATTAGCCCTTAAATACAAATCCCAAAAGCCATTGATCTGATAACGTAATAAGCCTATATCGTGCCAGTATTTTTGTAAAGAATGCAAAAATTTAATGTTAAAGTTTGTAAACTCCTCAACTTTACCCCAATAAATGATCTTTCAACGGCGTTTGTAATTACAAATTATCGAAGATCGTTTTATATTAAGTTCTTTAACAAACCAATTTATGATATAACAACGTCGTATCATAAACCTTCGACTTCATAAGCATCATTTTAATCTAATCTTCATTTCACCCCAATCAATATGAAATTTTCCATGTGACTGACGGATAGACAGACAGACGTCAAGACGGTAATCCTTTACAATTTTCACCCGCATTATCCACTGCGAGGTCTCTCGGCCTCCGCTAAATGAATATACCCCGTAGCTAAGAATAAATTAAAATACTTTTAAATATAAAGCGGGAACAATTAAAGGAACATTAATTTACATTAACTCATCATTGGATTTGAACATTTAAAAGCCTTTCAGCATTACTCGGCGCAAGTTCATTATTCGTAGCGAACATTTAAATATTTATACTGTGGGTGGTTGAGGCGCGAATGCGCTGCGGTTGATTGCTTAAAGGATAAATTAGGTTCAGGTCGTTTAGTGTAGTTTTTACTTTAAGGGAAGAAACTTCTTTTTCTCAAAATATCAAATTTAATAACACCCTAATTAATTGTTAAACAATTAGTTGTATAAATTGTCTCGATAATAAACTAATGCAAAAAAAACTGTCACGCACGAGTGGATCTCGCAATAGGAGGGTTTCGTGCACGTTTAGGCATTCATAAAAATACAATGGTACATAATATTCCCATTAAACCATTTAAAGAATTTTATTTTTTAGAACGAAGATACCTACCATATATTTCACAACTGTATTTAAAAAAAATTATATGATAAAACAACAAATTAACGATGTTTGCATTTTTTTTACCTGCAGTATTAAACCTTGCTTCTTGCCAAATTTCATGATTCTAGATCAACGGGAAGTACTTTATAGGTTTTGATTTATTTGTTTGTTTCAAAATATGTGGCGTAAATGTCCGTATTTTTTTTAAAGCTCCAAGGGACTGTCCTTTAAAAAAATTTAAACCTAAGTGTTTTATATTAATGTCAATTTAATACCTCCACGCGTTCCTGAGAAAAAGGGTCTTGAGAGACAGATGGACGAACAACAAAGTGATACTATACACGTTCCTTTTTTCTTTTGAAATACAAAACCCCAAAAACAATACGATTCCGAAAACTATCCCAACTCAATAATCGATTCTGAAACTGTCAACAAAACAAAACTCCATACGAAACTCCTTTCGACCCAGAATTGAAGGCATACAATGATTATTATGTTGCATTTATGTAGCTAAAAGGTCAGTGCGAGTGATTTAAGTGGGTTCCCACTCCATTAACTAAAGCATTTTCTGATGATTTTGTTTCTTCCTCAATAAATTAACATTACTGTCTTAAGTATAAATTCAAAGCCAGTTACGGATAACTTCGTTTATTAGGCTAGTCTACAAAACATGTCAAGGCTAAAAATAAGCAACAACAATATTTCGATGCTTTTACCCGCGTTATTTTTTATGGACTAAGGTTTTCCTTTTCTATACCATTTCACTAACTGCCAACTTAAGTTTTCCAGCATCCAACGGTAATGAATCTCATTTCATCGATTAATTATGTCGGTTTTGACATACCAATTTCGTTACAAAATGTCCTTATTATTTATCGTGCGATATACCGGTGATTAAACATTAACATGCTGAGACTTTGCTTTCTTTGCTCGTATAGAATAAATTCCACATAACACAGTCATATGGAAGTTATTTACATACAATTGTACCCCGTGTTATATTTTTGTAAACCGGAAAAGAAATTGATAATATCTCTATTTACGATTTTATTAAGAGATATGACTACTTTTTTATTAATTACACAATTACATACCATATTCATCTACACAATTACATACCATCAGTAAACGAGCCATTGGGGTTGCATTAATTTTATTTTACGATAAGATTTTATATAATCCATCCCCACATAGAATGAAAGACAATTTTGGCGCAATGTTTTCGTAAATTGTGTATTCGTGGACCGAATCTATTCTTTTCTTAGATATAAGTTCCTAATTTAATTTTAATCATATTTTTTACACTATTTCTTATTTGATCGACGACATAAAATTATTATGGCAAATTTGAATTAAATAATTTAAAAAAACATAAATTATTATGGCATTTTGAAATTATTATGGTAATCATTTTGTCGTTGTCCTAATAAAAATAATAAACTAAAAATTAAAGATAAATAAATATATTTTTTGGAATTAATTTCAGTCCTTTTCAGAATTTTTAGTTTCGTGACTAAAGGAAAACATCACAAATAATGCAATTGTTTTGACGATGAACAGTTTTATTGATAACAAAATTTATACTTTTAAAATTTGATTTTAAGACATCGTACTGCAAATCACATATTTAATAAACAGTTTTTGATGACACGTAAGTAAAACCACACTATTTTTTACATATTGAATGAAATGTTACAGACGCTACTCTAATTTACTCTCCGGTTTATTAATATTATATATACGGGTCATAAAAGAATATTATAATAGTGATTAAAGCGGGTAACGAAAGTAAATAACCGTAAGTACGTGTTTAGTTTCTATTCATTTTCCTTCATTAATTGATAATTTCTTTCTTCTTTAGAATATCATGTATTTTAATATTTCCGTATCAAAATGTATGATTTTATATAAAATACGCGATAAAACGAGCGTAAGTATTCAATCGTACTAAAAATGTCTTCTTTTTAATATTCTTTTTTAAGTCTTCTTTAAAATATTGTCTTCTTTTTATGTAACTTTAAAGTCGAATACATATATTTTAAAATCATTACTAACATTAATATATCAAAATCATTACTAACACTTAATTTATTTCAAAAAATATATTGGTCCCATAACTTCATATTTGTATAATATTTTATACACCTTCAAATACCAACGTTGATATACGTACGACCAAAAAATTGTATAGGAGAACACAATTGCCATTAATCAAAACAGTGAGCTATTTGAAATCTGTATATCCAGTTATATAGCCTATTGATTGCGTAGAAACCAAATTTTTAACTTCATGATTGATTAAATCTTATACAAAAATTTTTACAATGTGTGTAAAATGTGGCCTTTTAATTGGTTAACGAGTAGTGGTATTAATGGTGTAACGTATCAATAAATAGATAAGCGTCTTCAGTGAGACCACTGCTCTTGCTCGGCCGAACTGCTTAATGAATATTCAAAGTTCGGACTGACAATTGGGCATTTTTGCCGAACAAACGGCGTGCCGAGGGAGATCTCCTGAGGTTTCCATCCGCGAGCTATGCAAATACCCATCTCCGCGTAACAATATTTTCATTTCAACTTTTCACCGCTTAAAGATTTGCAAAGATTAAAAGCTCGGCTTTATTGCTGTGTTGTCTATCATTGAGAGGTTAAAAGCGCTTTGGCAAGTACTTTTTGTTGTTTCTGTTTATCTTTTATATATGTTTATATAGGGCATTGTATTTGATATCGTTAGTCCGTTATCTTAATAAGGCGAGTAATTGATAAGATATTTGAATTAAACTGATAAAATTTCTTCAGTTTTCATAGTTTATATTCTATTCTTTTACTCATTTCTTTTAGTATATCATTCATATAACTCTTTTTAAAATTTATTCGATATGTTTCAACAGATTTTTTAATTTAATATTTTTACGATATAAAATCAAAATTCAAGGAAACCAAAAACACTAAAAGTGTAGAAACTTTACATTTAACAATTCATTCAAGAAGACGATTCGGAAATAGTGATATTTACATTTTTTTAAAGAATACCATCCTCTTCATTAAAGTGTACAAAATTATTCCTCAACATACCCAAAATTATCACTTTTGATTATAGCTTAAAAAATTAAACTTAATACAAGATTTCGAACGTTTAAATGAGCTAACGATAAACCCATACCCATTTTGCTTCTTTCAGTTGCTTATATTCAGTAAAAAAAACAATTTTTGAAAATCACATTGTTAGACTATCTGCCTACCACTATTAATAATTATATTTAGCTGAAAAAATATATACAAAGATTATATTCACATTAAAAACAATTTTAATATTGTAGAAAAGCGATTTTTGATATATTTAAAATACTCGTAAAATTATTTTTATTATTTTCAATGAATATAATATTTATTTCTTTCATTTTTCATACATTGTCAAATGAAATCTAAAACAGTAAACGATTTAAACTCCTTTTGAAGACATAATTAATTTATATACCCAAAAAATATGAATGATTCTAATAATTATGTTAAAATGGAGACATTTACATCTACTGTCTAGCACTACATTATATCTACTATCATTATATCATATAGACATTTATATCTACTATCTAGACTATCTAGCAGTATAAGAAAGTATAGCTATCCGAATGTTTGAAGATTGCTCACGAGAACATCTACGAAAATTTGAGGCAATTTTCCTTAAATAATGTGAATTATACCAGACGTTTCTAATAGCCATTGGATCTCAAACTAACTATAATAGATGACTGACGAAAAATACCTTAAAATTTTATTAAAAATCTTTGCAATTCAAAGCCACAAGAAATATTTTAGAAAACGAGTTAATGAAGAATATACTGGGTTATTATATAGTTTTAGTGAAATGTGCATAACATTTTTGATCATACCATGTTTTGTCATAATAAATCGAGATGTCATTGAATTAAAAAAGACATATTTTCTTTTGATTACTGCTTATGATAATTTCGTTCACAGTCATTTACCAGTACGATTAGTTAATTCATTTTTACAGTATGCTCTAGCTATTATTTTAGGACACGGCCAGCATCATTAAATCAGTTCTTCTACAAAGTAACGTGAATTAACGTGAATACAGTCATCGAGATTAAGGTTTTTTTTCATATTGATTAATTCCTCTTAAATTTCCTGAAACACGTAATTTGAAAACGCATTTGATTTATAATTTCACTTCCTATCTTGATCCAGTTATATACAATTTGTTTAGAAATTGTTTAGGCTAAATAAAATTTCAAATAAACTTTCTTTTATAAATTTGAGAGAAAATAGGATTTCATCCGTTTATAATACAGGTGTTTCTATAACACTAGGTATTTAGGACATAAATTACTTTTTTTTATTTTTCATTCGACACACGGCAGATATAAAAATAAATTAAAATTAAAAAAATACGGCCATAGCTTCTCAAATCCCCACCAAAACAATTTTTTCTCATTGAACAACATATACGATAGAATTGACAAAGCATTTTTTTATTATCCAAACAATAAAAGCCATCACTGTAGGGCGGCTCATCCTAGCAAATTGCATTGTTATAAACACAAACTGGAAAGTTCGAATATCGCCCCAATAGGTTATCGGATATTCACCGGTTGTACCTGGTTGGAGAACTCGTCTATGCTTGATTGCATAGACGAGTCCCCTTGGCATTGCTCTTGTATATAACTTGTTCAGTTTACATAATTGGCGCAAGTGAACATTCGGATTGCTTTCAATTGCACTATATTTTTATTGTTTTATAAGTCAACAACCATTATATCTGCCTACTCGTTCGTTAAAGTAGTCTCTCATAAACAATATAAAGCAAGTTAAATTAAAATGATGTACAATAATGTCTAGGACGAGTAAGAATGTAGAAAAAAAGTTAATTTATACAATGTATTTAAATATAAATACTTAATTAGTCTTGTCAAAAAATAAAACTTTCAGAATATTTTAAAGCACGTTTTAGAAATTGTTGGTACGTTTTCCAGTAAATCTTTAAAATAATCTTTTAAAAACTGTGGCGATATTCCATTAATTTTTTAAAAAATTTTCAAAAAAGTATTAAAGCATACTTTGAATTTTTTTCTCCAAATAACAAATAAAATTTGTTTTTTGCAATATTATTAGAAACAGGCACATTATCAGAAAATTACTGCTACCCGTCTACTCATTCATGAAATAACTCCAAAATTATTGAGTAAAATTAAAATTTGCAATTCTAAATCAATCTCAACCCTGCATTCAATCGCTTCTTTTAAGAATATGAATGTACCCGTTTTTTCTTCAAATAAAATAGTATATTGACTATATTATAGTCAATGTCGATATATTATAGTCGAATCAAACTTTGGAAAAAATGTATCTGTACACAATTAACACTGCAAGTTTTTAGAATACAAAAGATGAAAGCAACTAGAAATTTTTTTCAAAATAATCTCATTGACACTATGCGTAATTTTTTCGATGGAAACACAGAGAGAATTTCCTTTGGTATGCGGAAATCGTATCCCCACAGTCTCCTTTTTATTCTTGGGAATAAATACAAATCGCATGGTGCCAGGTTGTAGCTATATAACGGATGATCCACAATTTCTTCGCTCAACGTAGTCAATTATCCGGTCATTCTCCTGACTGAATACGCAGAAATGTTGTCGTGAAAATGATTTCAATAAAACAAATAAGAATCTATACCTTCCATGTTTAATTTAGTGTACCCAACAACGTTAAATTCCATCTTAATGTCCTTATTGGTATTCCCATTTTTTTTCAATTTTTTGTTGTTTATAATTTTGAAATGGAGAAAATTATTTTTTACAGAGATTATTTTATACACTTACTTAATTTTTTTAAATCACTACACTTCGGTTGTTTTTTATCAGATATTTCTCGCCAGCCATTTTTTTTCTCAGCGAAAATTCGCTACGTATTATATTTATGCAAAATTAAATTGTTTCGGACTTACGCCTTTTAAAACATAAGATCAATGGATTATATCAACCTTACATAAATTTCTCTTCTGCTTGTTAAGGATACGAATCCTCTAGCAATAGATCTAGCAAATTTACTCAAACAAATTCATAATTTACCGCGTACCGCCCGAAAATCGATTGAAACATAATAATGAACATAACTATTTGGATTAAGATAAAAAGCTAATATAAAATTCGAATTCGAATTTTTGCTTTATTTTAGTCTCACCAAATAAAACGTCACAAAATGTAATGTTGCAAGTTTCAATAAAAAGTCTTCCCAGACAGAGGCGCATCATAAACAAAGGCAAGGATATATAAACTTTCCCCCAAAAGCACCTTAACGGCTAACGATCGAGCTTTCCTTGAGCTTCTACCCGTTTGCTTGTGAGTTGACGTAATGGAAGACTAGTTCCCACGAGCGACTTAATCACTTGAGTCTGATGTAGAAGTCGCTGTTAAACTGAAATATGTTCATAATTTAACCCGAGTGAGTGCATGGAATACTTAAGCGAAATATGAATAATTTATAATCTATTGTGTATTGTAAAATACGACAAACATGATAACGATATAAGTTGTTTTGTTTCTAGTGTATTCATATCGTTTGACGAGATCTTGTTTCAAAATACCGTGTCACTAGCTGAGGATAGTCCCTTTTGTGGAATTATTTTTGATACACCCGTGAATTGTATTCCATGTCCAACATAGAAGACAAAAGAAAAAAGGTCTTTTTGTGTTTTCTATTTCAGTGTACCTAATTATATTAAATGATAAATAATTTCATCAAAATACATTCTTATACATTGCATATGAAGTCTTGTTGTTTGACGAATTAACAAATAGATTTTAATAAAGTAGAGATAGAGATGTGAGAAAAAATATTCCTTGAAATTAACTCTTCAATAATGATAGGCTTAACCCTTTTAATTGCTGACAGTTATACTACAAGCTAATCTTACTGGAAATTGTAATAATTTGAAATAGGATTCTTGAGATGAGAATCAACTTTCTTTTTCTTTGCCGGTTGGAATTATCACTTCATTAATTTTTTTAAGTAGCTGTTTCACCCATAGTCCGGTGCCATTACATACGAGTAATTTCAACTAGTGAAGATTTCGTAAGTATCCAATTTTTACCTTTAATTTATCCGAAGGCATACCGAGTGGATTTAATGAATTTAAAATATTTTCCTGGAAAGTTCACACTTTTGTTTTGATTTAACTTTGTACGTATATATGATTTTGCATCGCATTACAAATTTACCACGGGCTGAATATTTCCTTAAATCACACACTGCAAATCTTTTGTGCATTTAACAATAATTTTAATTCGTAATATGCCAGTTTCTCCCCTCCGGTAACGTGGCCGCAATTCAAAATGATGCCAATGTTAATGCCATTTACTTTAACACTCGAATTTTAGCCAAAATTAAATTAACAAGAAACGTTTTACCAATGTCCCGTGGTGCCTTCAAGGAGATAATACTCCCTTCATTTTTTTACAACGATTTATGATTATGTCCTATATAATCTATCGTATTTGCTTTAATTTTTGTTCACTTTTTATGATGTAGTGACGTAATTTTTCTATCCCATAAATGAGTTGTCTCGTCAATTTAGAACTGACTGACTCTAATTCTTTTCTCATGAGAGGTCGTACTTGGAGTTGAACTAAAATTTGATTGCTCATTGCGAAACGTTAATGGTCCAATATTATTGAGGATTCATTATAACCATATTTATTGAAAGTAACATCCAAATCCGGATTATCCTTCTGCAGTCTGGATAAAATTTTGTCAAATATTTTATTACTGTCGCGATATTTCATTCATAGTTCATTAGGTTTCGTGGAATTGCATAATGTTAGAACTATTGCAACAGTTCTAGAAGTTGGAAGTTGGCTCTTTAGTTCTTTGTTATGATTTTCTAACAGACCCCGACGCGAACATGCCGTCCATACGATTTGCATATAAAACCGTCTATTGTTCAAAGATCTTTAAATAATATTGGTCCTTATATTTTGTGAAGCAGTAGACGTAAATAAAAACAATCTGCGCTTTTCCGATAAACCATACAAACTAGAGCGATAACATATTTTTCAATACATCCTCAAATCGTTCATTCGGAATTCCTCTCTTTCGTCGAATAATTTTTTTTCGCGATGCTTCGTATGTATAGTAATTGGGAGCCTCTATATAGCACAGTGTTCTTGCAAACGAATCACTATGAAGCAATACGAAAAATGCAGTGAGGGTCGTATTGACTGGTTGGTTTGCAAATCTTCGTGCTGTTTCACTTGTGAAATAAACACGTTGTCCATACTCAAGATGAACTGCTAAATAAACAACGGCTGGATTGTCGTATGTCCTAAATTAGCAAACTTAATATACGCCACTCTATTAATATTAATATATCGTTTAATTTGATAGTTGCAACATTTTGTCGTATTGATTTTCAATAGTTACTTCAATGACAGCTACATCACTGCATTTGCTAATATATCAGCACACATTCAACTAAACTGGGAGAACTGGAATATTCTACTTCGATATCTGCTTAAAAATTCTCAATAATAACGAATTGTATAGCACGACTTATGATTGTCAATATCAACGTCTACGACCTTTCTCATTTGGATTTTTGCTGTGCATCCTTCCTCATTCGGTGACCGAGGTCCATATTTTAGATAGCCATATGTCCGTTTGTCTTTCACTTAAAAATGCTCTCGAATACCGCTTTGAGCATTTATTGTTTTTCGTTTAGGATAATTGCATAACAAGTACTCCACATGGTCCACCTATCATATTTTTTAGGATTATTTCTTGCAGTATAGAACCTTTGGTCGTATTTGTAATCCTAACTTTGATATCGCCATCAATTTGATTCCAATGAATTTTATTTTTCAGAAAAATTAAATTGTGTGAGTATGGTAAGCCTCTTTTTCCATTCTGTTGAGTATACTAAACAAATGACGTCGAACTTTTGATTCCATTTTTGCATACATATCATCAATGAACTGTTAAAACAATTGCTGAAAGTTAAGTAAAAGATTGCATTCGTTTTCCCTGTTCATTATACTGTATACATAGAACTCTTTTGAAGTTACTTTTTATTTGTTGGTCGATTAGTTTGTAGGTTGCTTTTTTTTATAATAAAATCTCTTTGTGAAATTCTTCTCTGTGAAAAATATTCGTTGTGAAAAAATTTTAAAGGATATTGCAAGGTATCATCAACACGATTCGTTTTTGTAATAAGTAATTGTTTTTGTAATAGTAATGAAACGCTTTGTGTTCAAAAATATCACTACCTCTTCTCCTTTTACGCACATCGTATACAGTTGTCTTAAGTAAAGGTTATTCTCTCTCTCTCTCTCTCAATTTCTTTCATTTCCCATATTCGCCTGTGCACCGGTTTCTCTTCCTCTACACATTTATTGTGTTATTCGATATGTTTTCCAAACTTTTCACATTGCTTTTCTGTTTGATTATTTCTGCTCTGTTGAGAATTTTCTTGTAGTACTACCAGATGTACTTTTCTTTCTTCTACAGTTTCATTTCTCCGCTCCATATTTTGTGTTTTTTATACAATTCGGAATAGCAAACTTCTCTTTTACGCTTCAGCATTTTTTCTTTTAATTTTAACATTTTTATACTTCACTATTTACTTTTCCTTTTCTACTTTTCACTTCGTTCTTCGAAAAAGTACTATTTATACCACTACTATTTAAATACTATAATGCCGCTTTTAAATATTATCGCCTTTCAATTTTGATGATTGCAATTTTTCATAATAATTGTTTATTTTCATTGTATTCTAATAACTAAAAGGTCATACACATGTAAGCAGCACTAATATTTCTAATTCTTATCAATTATGTGCAGTCTAGATGCCAAATCCCTAGAATTTACATGCGGATAAAAATGCATAAAAATTACAGTATTTCTAGTTTTAGGCTAAAGAATATAATTTATGAACGACAAGATTAGTGAAAAATTAAGCCTAGTAACATAAGCGTCAAAGTTCCAAAACACTCTGTACAAGGAAAATATCTGTTAATCTCTGACATCCATTTCTATCAAACGGATGCATTTTCAGGGCCTATTACTTGGTCCATCAGCTATTAAAAGGTATATCCAAATAATTGTTATGTTCACCATAGTTCAGTTATTGCTAGCTAATGATGTTGTGATTTGAGTATTTATGTAACATCACTTATACCTTTTTACAATCTTTTTACAAATTCTGTGGCCTAGAACAAAATAATAAAAAAATTTTCTCAAACAATATGAAAACTCCACTGGCACATCGATTCGGTGGACAATGTCAGTATATTATTAGCACCAGATTGTGTATTATAGGCTAATACTTACCACGCAGTGCTCGATGTGAATAATACTTTCTCTTCCATTGGTAATCGATCCGATATTATCCCACTTCGTAATATACATAGTGATCTAAAGGGACTCATAAGAAACTTTTTATCATTGAGGTATTGAATATTAGACCGCCTTTGTGATTTAATTCGGAAAGAAGACGAGAAATAATTTTAAAATTATTATTACTAATGAATATTGTTCTCTTAAATTATTAATGTGACTTTCTACAGAAATATTCTAAGAACTAAATATTGGTATTTATAATTGCGTCATTCTTTCAATCTTCATTTCCTCATCGAATATAAAAATATGTTTACAATTTATATTTAATAGCTAAAATTTATGGTCTTTTATAGATAACCACAATTGTGGATGTTACTTTATATTAGATATACTAAATACATTAGTCGATTCCGCATTATTCAATAGATCAATTTTTTATTATATTTTTAATTAATAGCTATGTTTTCACAAATATGTAATCAAAATAAAATTATTAGTTTTACGGTTAACTAAAAAGACGTGATTAAAAAGTGCGATTATAATGCAATGTTTCAGTCAATACAGTTGGTATTTCAGAAATAAATATTAAACGATTGAAATGGGAGCAAAATATTACTCTTCTCAAATAACTAAATTATATAGCTTCACGATCTTGCAGAGTCCTTTTTGAGAATCGAGCATAATTTTCCCCAACTATTTTTTTGGTAGTATACCACCATTTATCAGTAAGATCTATAGCCTCCGAATCTGTTGAAATACCCATCCACTTTTTACTCCTGATAATTTAGAGAAGATGACTATGTCAAATGCAGCAATATTTCATTAATATAGCAATTTTCTTGTTATTTATTGAATACCAATCGACATGCAGATATAATATTTCTATTCGTAATTATCTCAAGGGAAGCCAAGTACAGTTTAATGATTGAATGTGCATAAAAAAGACATTTCACCGATATCTCTACATAAGAGAGTGCCGTTAATTCCTCTTTTTAATTCCTATCGATTCCTCATGGGTATCTTACGTTTCCATTCCTCGCAAGTCAATAGAGAAATTTATCTTTCAGCTATTAAAAGAAAACATCCTATGCTCTGTTTTATTGAGAAAACTTTTACTCTTCGTACCAAATAATTTCCTGTGCTCAGGCAATCATCACCTTTTTGGTACCACATCTTCTAGAACAGAATTATACCGAAACTCTCCAGTTTCCCACGGTATTAAACAGCCCAATCACCCGATCGTGGTAGTACTCGAGTGTAATTTATTTATGACTAGCTGTGCGATAAAATTAAATACAATTCTGTTTGTGAGTATAAAAGTACCATTAAAAAATCAATACACAAATTTTACCACTTTCGAACAACTAAAAAAATTACGTATTTTTTTAACATGTAAATGAAAGTCGCAAGGGTTTCCTTTGGGTTTTTTTGTTTTTTTTAATTTTTATTTTTCAGATTTTTTCCATAATTTTTTTTCTTTTATATTTTTTGTAAATACTTACTCGTTTTTTAATAATGTTTTTTGCGATTTTATATTACACTCTTTTGTATTTTATAATTTCTGTTCTCATCTGTAATTGACGTATTTAAATTTATTAGTGGTTTAGTGCTTCTTTGTACCTAATGTTTGACTTCTTGTTATTTTTCGGTATCAAAATATACTGTTTCCTTAAAGTTTCAACTCGTGAAAAAATACATATAGTTAACTATGGGAAAACACTTTTTGCGTAGGTCGATTCCAATTAAAGAGAAGGTTTGTCCTTGGGACTTATGATAGTCATCGCAAACAATACGTTCACTGGAAATTGCAGCCGTTTGAAAGATATCGGCAAGTCCGTGGGAATCATTGGAATCCTCGGGATATTTGCCAGCTGACCAGCTGTAGGGCCGGTGGGGATGGTTGGCACAATTAAATTCTCTTTTAAGTCTTTAATTAGGAGCCTTGTGCCATTATATATACTTGCATTACATATACTCCGACTTTTAATAGTAGCTCGTGAGATGGCAAACCAAAAGGATCAAGCAAATTTAAAAATGTTTGTGGATAGCGGACTGCATCCCTGATATTGGTAACTGTATCAATCGATTTATAGTTTTTGACTTCTCATGGGACTTTTTTTATAATCAAATTATTGATTTCATTGTTAGTGTCGTTCTTAGGCGATATTATTGTCCTTGAACCCAGGCAATGAAAATCTCTTTCAAGTATAATTTCGAGACCATGTTAAACTGCATCTAAAATATGCTGTATATGCAGATCGTGGACTATCCAACCCAGCGTGTAATTTATAACAATTTCAGTACAAGTCCCAAAATTTAAAAAGGAAAAAGTCCTTCAAATTTGATCACTTGTTGTGGGAAGTTGTTATAAGTATCTCCACTGTGATAGGCTCTCATATTAGTTCGCAAGTTCTGGGTTTGAATGCAAGTCCATAAGGGAGATGATTTAATGAATACATTGATGATATCTGCGCCCGTGCCTTTTGTGATAAAACGGATTGTCGGCCGAAAATCACCAGCCAACACAAATGTAACACCCCCATAATGACGCACGAGTTTTTAAGATCCCTTAATATTCAGTCCGCAGCTTCATCATGGGCTCTGTGACTCATGGTACATTTGTCCCACATTATCCGTGACGCCTTACCTGTGCTAGTAATACATTGATGAGGATCGTTTTTCCCATGCCTCCTGGGACGTCTAAAAAACACTTTGCCTTTATTATTCGTCACACTATAAATTATCGTATCAAACTCTTGTTACTGATCTGTGACTAATTTTGGAAAATTTCTATTGACAAAATTTGTCAACTCACTGACGTTTTACTGACGTATCAACTTTGTTTCTATCGCATCATTTTGTGAACAAATAGGAGAGCGTAATCCAAAATCACTTAAACTGTTTTCCTTCAATTCCAATAACTTATTTTCTATTTGTATCAAACCTTCGTTGTACATATCGTCGTTTAAAGCTAAAGTAAAATCCTGATTTTGATGTCGAATTCTGTGTCTGAAGTCTTCACAAAATTTTTTTTTGATGTTGTCCCATAATTTTAACGGTTCAGATGGTTGACAAAATAAAAAATAACTACATACAATTCCCCCAGTTTTAATGTGCATTGCAAAGCACCTTTAGCAGTGTTTTCCCAATGATCGTCAGTTTCAACCAAACCTCATCACAGCAAGATACTTGATACGTTCTTTTGACGAATTCGTTTACAGTTTTTAAGTCCGCGAATGACATTGGACCGCGCACGTGATGCTGTAAAATTCTGAAATAAAAACACTCAGATTGAGAAGCATGTCCACCAAATATTCTTCCCAAACCAATGTCTTTCTTTATGCCTGGATGCCCATCTAAGTTTTGACCGCGCCTTCTCCTTGAAAATTTGTTATTATCCCATGTATAATAATGTGGTACTTCATGGTACAACAGAGTTTTTATGAATTTGTTAATGTTGCTGAGCTTAAAGAAAGCTAAAAATATGGTTAAATGCTAAAAAAAGCTAAAAAGCATTCTGACTTCTATTTGCAGAGTCACGGCGACGATATTCCCATCCCCTCCGGTTTGAGTGTCTCCCCAGTAGTATCCCCATTTCAGGAGTAATCCCCATTTCTGCCCGAAAAACGGGGATTACCATACTGTCACATGTTGTTATGATCATATTGCATTTGGCTTTACCAAATATCTCGTTTTTTAAAAATAACTTTATAATTTTCTTCATCTTTTAATGGAATACCTTCAAAATTATGTCATGACGATCAAATGATCGCTGGCTAGGTAATAGCGATTCAAGTAAATGTCACAAGTACATCAGGTCTTCCATAGTTTCGGACGTACATTATAGCGTCCTGAGTTTTTTTGTGCATATGAGGCGGGATCCCGTGAAGGTTGCAGGCAAAATGACGTGTTGTCCAATATTTTCAAGGTTTACATTAGCATCCTGATTTAAAGCATCTCTTAGATATATATAGTCGTCAGCTCTTAGTTGTTGTTGATTTTTACGTATGCAATTTAGTCTTTCTGATATAGGTTTAGTCATCATGTCGACACAGTATTGACTACACAAATCTTTGTAATAATGTAAGGGATTAAAACGATTAGCGCTAATCGTCATCGTATACGCACAAAACTGTATATATGAAACAGTTTTATTCCTCGCTGAATTGTGTTGAGGGATTGTCAAATAATAACCCTATTCTCCTTTTACGAACATAAAAGTACGAATAAGAATACGAAATAAATCTATATAAATTGCGGACTTTTACCTGAAGGTGAGACGAGATTACCAATCAAATGGTACACGTGCCCTTCTACTTTAAATGCAGGCATAAAGTTTCCTTTGCGAATTTCTTTAGCTCCGAATGACGTCATTTGAAACAGTGTATTTTACCTGGGTATATTATTTAAAAAATGCACAGATAAAGGATGATTGCCTGACAAAAGACTTTTATTGAATGTAGTGGTTCCTAGACTTTTTCAAACTTTCGCGATTCGAACGCATATTTTATTTGATTTGACTCGGGTTTTTTTCGCGGTAATTATATATTTAATGAGTGAACCTAGATATTATATATACTAAGTACTCACTATGTCCCGACGTTTCTGACTGGTTGCATAGCCTGTGGTCACGGGAAGACTCATCGAGTGAACCTAGATATATAATATCTAGGTTCACTCATTAAATATATAATTACCGCGAAAAAACCCGAGTCAAATCAAATAAAATATGTGTAGTGGTTCCTGTATATTAGAAAGAATCACTTTGCCTCCAGCACCACACATACCGTTTGCTTTTTCACTCCATTTTTTAGCAAAACACTTAGGGCAAATTTTGTTAATTTATTCAATTTTTACAGTGCTTTACTGAGCATAATTTATACTTGAAATCCTAATTGGTGCTGATCTATTTCCGTGACCAACAATTCGATTACATGCACTAGTCGTAAATTTCGGTTGTCTTTCTGCGGCTAGGCACTGGGAGTGTTTGGTGCTAGATTCCTTATCACGTGCATTTGAGACATATTGTTTAGACAATAGCCAGTAGCAGGTTTACAGTTAGATTCCCTAGCACGGGCCTGCAATGTCCTAATGTTTTGGCTAGCGAGCCGCTGCGCGCGTTCAATACTGAACTCCTAGCACGCGCTTGTTATATGTACTCTTTATGACTCAACAGACGCTGCGTAGTTTCAGTGAAAGACTCTTCCGCTCGGCGTATTTTAGCTGCTCCTGCATGAGACGTTTGCTGTGAAAGTTGTGATTTTCTTTTAGGCATGGTTTTTATAGGAACGAAGTTCCTTATGGCACGTTATGCGCTTGGCAAATGAGAGCTAGCCCAGAAAATGAGTAAGATTCGCACACTACTTTTACTGCTGTACGAGTATAATACGACACTTTTGTAAATGTTGGCTTTCTATTGTAAGTCTGACTGCCAAACCAATTCGATATGTATTTATTTACATTATTATATTATTGTAATAAAATATATTAATATTATTGTAATAAATTTCTGGCACATTAATTTATTTCCATTACTAATTAAACTTTATTTAGATTATTTTAATGAATTTAACAATTTATTATGTTAATTTTAATTTTTGAACAATTTAATTTTTCAAAAATTTAAATTAGTTCTCAAATTAATTTTAATGTAATTTAATTGATTTTTAACAAGTAAAATTGAAAATAATTTAAATTAATTTTTAATTTTAAAATATATCAATAAATCGCCATGAATTTATTTTAATGGGATAATATAAAACCTATATCCGTCCAAAAGATCCTTTCTAAATATCAATGAAAGAATTTTTGAAATCGTCAAAACTTACAATCTTTACCTCTTTATAATATATTATTTTTGTATGGGATAATTTATAACGGATGCCATCCTGAAGGTATTCTCTAAATACTGTTGAAATAATTTTTGAAATCGGGTAAGTAGTTTCGGAAACTACCTCCTACATCCAAACTTACATACTTTAGCGCTTTATAATATTATTGTAGATGAATGAAAGTAAGTTTGTCAAAAAGCAATACCTTTTTATATTCTCGAGATTTATCCGAAAAAGATATTTCGATCGTGATTAATTTTCACTATTATTTTCCTTCTTTTATACTTTTTTCTACCAATGTTGATACTTGAATTATTTTTTAATATTGGGATAACTTTCGAGGTTTTAGTTAGCTAGATGCTATATGCTCAAGTGACAATAAATTAATCAAATATATTTTTAGGTTAAAAAGTTCATAAGTCACAATAAATAAAATAATTACCTTATTTATATAAATAACAGCATATTCTTTACATGGTACGAATAGCAAATACAGTCGTACTAGATTCTGAAAAAAGTTTTATTCGCTTTTGCAATAGACCTAAACATATTGCATACACCTAAATACACTCTACTAATGTAAATGAGAAGTTTAGGAAAATATACTTCGGATCTACGTTTTGTCGAAATCGTAAATGTTATATATCTAAATTTATTCATAACTACGTATAAAACGTAGTTTAGTTGTTCTCGTTGGGTAAAATTTACTGGCTCTACAAAATTTTCCTTTAAATATTTTTAAATACATGAAAAGAATAAAAAAAGCAATTCATTTTATAATTTTTATTGCAATTTAGCCATTAATATGTTATAATGAGAATACGCGATTAATGGTTATTTGCCATAAAGTAAAAATTTAATGCAATGTAAAATTAAAAAGAAATTTGTTTTTTTAACGAAAGTGTTACGTTATTTATATTTCATGATTTAATAGTACCTGCTATTAAATTCTACACGGTTTCTATGGAGTTTAGTGTGCACAATGACTTAGTTACTCTTTGTTTACCATAATTCTCTGTTAAGTCCCTCTACAAAATTATAACCGTCTGTCGTAGACATGTAGTTATATAAGTGTTCCGTGTTTTTTTAATCTGCAAATATTATGAACTTAGTTATTTTGAAATAATAGAAATCTTACCTTCATGGATAACTCGTCTAGTCTAAAAAACTTTCATGAAATTGAAATATTTAAAATAAGTCATTTTAAATATTTCCTGTGTGAAACGTCTTCCCTATTTTAGAGATAAAAGAGGTTATTAACTTATGGTTGTGTAACATTAATTATAATTATATTTCGATTATATTGTAGTTATATTACGAATACGAAATTCTTTTCAAACTTGCTACAAAACTTATGATAGTAAAAGACCAATTAAGAAACACATGTTCACATCTCGATTATGATAAAGTAGTGTGATATTTTTACATGTCGCCATTAAAATGGTAATTTGAATAAAACCTGTATTAACAACATATTCCTTTTCATGTAATATATTTGTATAATTGTTACAAATGTGAAAAGGGATCGGTTGAATTGAACTGATTAACTTTATTTTAATTTAATCTTTTTATTCAATTCTCAAATAAAACCATCATTTTAAAAAGGTATTGATTAATAAATTTATTTCGATTGATTGGTGTACATTAGAAACGATTTCAATTTTGGAATTTTTTTCATGCATACCATACACCTATGTACATTTATATATATATATATATATATATATATATATATATATATATATATATATATATATGTGTATATATATATATATATATATATATATATATATACATATATATATATGTAAATGATACGTGGTTATATGTTTTTGAAAAGCACTCTCAAAACCCATGTGGTCATAACGATTCACCTCAAACAATCTGAGACCCAAGCAAATCTATAAGTTATGAACATCATAAACTTCACTTGAAATATCTTTATGGGTAGCAATTATATTTTAGCTGAGCTTTGCCCATTTCAAGTGGACTGATGTTATGAACTCTACGGTAGATACTTTTGTTTAACTAAAATATACTAGAGAGGAGGCTAAATACAAATGTTTCAATGGAATTCCTAAATGCCTTGTGAATATTTTGGGATATACTTTCTATACATTATGAAAATATTCAAAGATTAAATTAATTAATGAAAATAGCAGAGAATAAACTGATTTATCTTGTTACTGTTTTCCTTTCATTTGTAGAATCATATCGTATATTCATATTAATGTCTTAATATACTACAAGTAGACAAACAACGCGGGGGGGGACGAATACATATTCACTTTGACATTACTGCGAATGCAAAAGAAATTATAATACGTGCATAAAACTACTTCGACAGATAAAAATGTCCCATAGTTTCCTGCTTCGTTAGCATCCCGCTATATTTTTGTGCGTTTCAAACTAATATTTCGCGAATATTATTTCAGAATAAGCAATGGTGTCTTGTTCAGTATAAGATTGTGAAATGGTATATAGAAAAATAAAGAGACATTACACAGGTAAATGGCATGCACGTACCTACCTTTTTAGTTATTATTTCACTAGATTTTATCAGATATACATATCATATTAAATCCATTTTGTTTTACGTTGTAAGAGACATTGTATCCGCAAAAATATATAGAGACTGACCTATAGGGATTGATATTATTTTATGGACAAATCATATCGATGTGGTAACATAAAATTCGAGTAACAAAGGATTTAAAATTGGAAAATAAAATTACATTCAGACACATTAAACATTTCAAACAAAAAATGAAAATGATATAATTATGACACTATAATTAGTTTTTTGGTCTGTTACAAGAGCTATTCAATACTGCCATGATTTTTTTAATCCACATTAATTTGAAAATTTGTAAGCTAATATGCTATAATTGGATTTTGAATTCTCATAAAGAGGTTAGTTAAAAAAAATCATATGGAATGGCAAATTGAATATTTTCAATTCCAGAAACTTTCTTTTCTTTCGTATTTAAAATATATTTGCGCGTAATAAACAATAATTATTGGACCAAATTGATCAAGTATTCAAATAGTTTAGAAATTTAAAATTTGTATATCTTTATCATAAATTCTACGGGACGTTAAAAATAGCTAGGTTTTAATAAATATGACAAATGAAAAATATTGATAAATTCGTCCAAAAGGCCATTAGCAGTTTCTGCCTCTTTATGAACAAAAAATATTTAAATTGCAAGTGACCTTTCTGAATGTAACCTGTAATTAGAATGCCTATCCATAATTTGTCTAAAAAGACCAATTTGATACTATTATTTCCGGTTTAACTTCCATCGAAAACACATTTATGTTCCTTATCTATAATATCATAAAATTGCAAAAGAAAATCGATTCAGCGTTAATATGACAAATGACCGTTAAATTGATATTCAAGACGCGTCCTCGTCTTTGTTTTAAACAGGTTACCTAACACTAGCGAGGATTTATCAAAATTGATTAAATTGTCAAAAATATAGACGGATTCGTGGCTAAAGAAATTAAAAAATGCATGGATGTATATATATATATATATATATATATGTATATATATATATATATATATACATGCGCGCGTGTGTGTATGTGTGAATATATATTATTAAGAGGATAAATACTATATTATCTTCCGATTATATCATTGTATGAGACCAAACAACACCTGCCAAACACAACTAAAAGTACGAGGGTATCATACATTTGTATTTATAAACAATTAAACATATGCAGTATTTCTATTAAACTATTTAAAAATATAAATTTTTCATAACGTAAATGTATAACAATGTATTTTATAGTATACCTTTCATAGGCGTGAAAATATGGGGCATATTTAAAACAATTAGGATAATCGCTATAATTTTCCTGTAATATTCCAACCAGATCTAGCCAACCCTGTTTTTGACATGATTTTTAGCTTAGTAAATTTAGAAATAAGGGCCAATATACCATGTTTTTACATAATTTTTAAAATACCTTTTTAAATATTCAATTAAAGTTGTGAAAACAATATTTTTGTATTACTTGTCACAAGCATTTTCAAATGATACTGAACTTTATACATAAAAAGAAAAGAAAATGAAGACCTTTATTTACCTCTTCTTTATTTGTTATACAAATATTTTGAAAGAGTTGGTGGTGTAAGATATATGTAAGATATGTGGGTTAACAAGGTGTATTATTATGTAAATTTTCAAAATCAATTAAAATACCCATTTTTCACGTCACAAATGTTCTTTTATTTTTAATCCTCTATTTTATCTCTTATATAAATATGCTCAGATTCATATTTTTTATAGTACAAAAAAGACACCCAAAATATTAAAGTTGTAAAACCAAGAAACATATAAAAAGTGGCAATGCTACGTACAAGGGATTGTACAAAACTTCAATGAATAATTTATTTTTGAGACTTTAATCATTCTCAAAAACACGAGCAAGCTAAATTGAAGTTGAGTTCCTAATTATAGGAAAAAAATCCCAATTAAAATTTGGCTACATTAATGTGTAAATGTTCTTTTCGTTTTATATTAACGACACACACAAGTATATTTACGCATACAAGGGCATTACAATTTCGTAGTGTATCTATATTCTATTCGTAGTGTATCAAGTCTATGATTCGTATTTAAACATTTTCAAATTCAAGACAATTCTTCAAAATATTTTTTCTTCTGACTCGATTAAAATTATTTAAGATGGTTAACACTACTAATAATACAAAATCTTAAAATAAAAATATAAAATATTCCTTTATATCCCAAAATCTGTACGAAAATATAATAAATGTATATAATTTGCAATCAACGCTTTTTTGCACACACGAACACAAATGAGCGCTACATTTATTTAGCACCGGCTCCAAACATCTCAAGTAGTCTTTTACAAATTTATTTATGCAATTCAACTGAAATCTACGGTGGACTTATTACTATAACAGCAATCTCTCACAACCAGAATACCAGTCCAGTTGTATTCAATGAGCGGTAGGGTGGAATAAGGAATCGAACCCGGGTTCTCATGGTGCACATCGTCCTAATAGGCCGTATGTCTTGCGATCAACCCAACATACCAGATTATGATTGGAAACTATATTGTACCGCAAAAGTTTCAAGTAAATACTCTTATTTTCATTATTTTATACTTTTCAATGGGATATTTTCTATGGTTATTTGAAATCTGTTCAATTATTTTTCTAATTTCAGTTAAGTCAAGACAAGTTAAACAAATCCAAATTCTATGAGTTACTCCTCATCAGTGGAACTTTCGGTCATCATCGTCCATCCGTGTACCCTGATTTTGCTAAAAGACAAATTTATGCCGCCCTTCGTCGTATTCAAGTCTTAGATATTTTTTTATTAGACTTATGTCACCCAACATCGATCGCGATATGTGTGTTGTCCATTTTAAATGAATCTATGATATTCCCTTCAATTTCAATGGTCAAATTCTAAGCGTTTTTATAACCAACACTGCGACCATTAAACAATTTAAAAAAAAAATATTGAAACTAGTTAGTCAATGCCGGAGATATGAGTCTAGATTCCGCAGTTAGTGACACGGTCTCTGCTTGATTTACAATTGAGACTAATATAAAAATAGTAGGACCTCAAGTCTCATAGTTTATGCAGTATAAGTGTTGAAGAGTTGGAAGTTTAATGACATTGTCTGTGCTTAAGATTTGCAATAATAATTTTAAGAGATTAGATCCTCAAATTATTTTATTCCAGATCAGTTTTATGGTACAGGTCTTCAAGTTTCACGGAGTTTACTCCTCATCACAGAAGGTTTCCTGTCGCCACCTTTCGATTTCATTCTCGTTTTCTTAAAGAATAAATTTATGTCGTCCTGAGTAATGTATTATTATATCATCGATAAACCTATATTATCGAAACTCCATCACGACACTTGTGCTGTTCAGTGCTAAAGAATTTTGATAGTTAACCTCTAACCAAATTTTCGTAGGATCATCCCTGTCTAATAAAATGAAGAATCATCCACATTTGTGGAGAAATGCCGGAGATCCTCCTTCCATTTTTTGAAGTCGATTAAAAATAATAATGCATTTCTTACATAGGAGTTTCAATGTCAATCACCTATTTACAATTGAAATAAGATGAAAAGAAATTTTACGCACACCCTTGAAAACACTATACGCACAGTAGATTCACCTGAAATGAAACCACTCAGGAATATCAGTTGTACAAAATCGTACTCAATTCAGCAATCAGACAACATAAAGAAAACTCACCCCCCAATTTCACAGCGGCTTCATTTTCAAATCATGTTTAGGTATAAAAAAAATTATATTCAAAACATGAGTCACCTAAAAATGTTTAGATCATTTTTAATAAAAGATGGGTCGTCGACCGCGAACAGATCCAATGATTCTTGGGAACCGAACACGAAAATAATTACGCGCAGCTTATTTTTTATTTCCAAGCAGCATTCATCAATCAGACCGATAGCCTTCGACCTTTTAGAATGCTAGCTTGCGCATCTAACGCCTCACATTTCACTAGAGGCGACAACGCCGAGCGTCCGACTGTTTCATTAATACGACACGCGTCTTGTGCGTTCGTTCTACCGAAAGAGAATGTATTGAACGAACTTAGTAGAAATACGATTGTAGTTGCTCAGACAGTAAATTTATATTTTCCACTTTTAGAAGCTTCTTCCACCACTCGGCTCTTGACAATACGCATTTATCACTCGTTAGACGTGACTGATAGTTGAAAAAATAGGTGCCTACTATTTTTCTTTCTTTTGAAATAAATGAAAAAAAAAAGATCATTTCCTAGGGTTGCTTTAAAAACTCTCGTTATTTGGAAACATTATTTAACATTGATATTTAATAAAGAATAATGCCTTTTCTCACAAGTTCATTTCTTTTTTGAATCTCAAGAAATATTTAGAGTTACAAAGTTCTAATACTTAAATATCCAGACATTACAATATAACACAGCCTCTTATGACTTAATTATATAATTCTCCATTAGCTGTTGATCTAATATGGTTAAAAACTTATACGTTAGTATGTTTTGCAGTTACAACTTATTTTAATATTCTCGTTGTTTTAAGTTATTATATAGATATATTAAAGTACCCAATGCATTGACTATAATGTCGTATTCACACAAATAAATTTTGTGGTTTCTGATTCTCACTTTTATTCAAGTTATGTTGCAATTTGTCCTGAGTTAAAACCGAATTATAAAGCGAGCTCCCTAAATTGTCATTTATAAAATGATACGGCATTATCTTATTTGCTTCTAGATCAAGTATTTTTCTTAATTATGTCTTCGTCATTTACTAAATTACAGCTTCGTGACTACAATAAAATATACATGATTAAATAATTACATATAATGATAGTTTTTGATATCATTACACATAAACTCATAAATTTTTGAAAAATAAATATTGTGTACCAATATATATATAATTTTGAGATTAGTATTGTAAATCTGGATTAAGAACTATTTACTTCAATATAGACTTAAATCTATATTAATTTATAATTTTGCCGTTATATTTTGGCAAAAATTCCAAGTTGTACTGCGCTAATTTTAAATAAACATTCACTAAAAAGTTTGAAGCGATAAATCAATAAGGTAGGCCAAGCTTTGCATTATCCTGCATTTTCGGGGAGTGGAGCATAATGGACTCGTTTTGGTGCAAACTTCTATTAGACAAAATGATGCCAAAGAACATTTATTATACAATCCAAAAATGTTCTAAAATATTTTTTTAACCTGTATATAAGCCGATGTACACTCAATGATAGCGTTAAGCTTCAAGGGCATTTCATAAAAAAATGGGTGAAAATATTTCGTGTATAAATTTGACCAAGACTGAGTATTGTATAATCTTTGAAAAGTTATGAAATCTCATATAGAGGCAAACCCTGATTAAATCTACATGTTGGTTAAAGAAAAGTGTAAGACTTGCCCGTGTAATAATTTGTGGTAGATCTGCGACAAGACCAAGACTTTCGTTAATCAAAATGTAAACTTACTTAGGATTTGACCCTAGATAAAATCTCATAACTTTTTGAGAGTTAAAAGATAGCGAGTCTTACCAACGTTTCTACCTGAATTGTTTTTGATGGGATCTCAATTCTTTTTGTTGATTGCTGTTAGGATTGCACCCTTGCAGCGTTTCGATTCAACCCCTCCCCTTTCATTCAACATGCGCCACACTGTTGCCCCCACACACACCACCGTCGCCGGGTACTCGTTATACATACAAAATTGCTTGCGTGCCTCTCGGATCCGCCACCGCCACCGCGTACATCGCCACCATCGTGGTTACTTAGCGTTTATAGGTAACACATATTTCATACGATAACATAAGCTTACATATCAAATTGAATTGGAGGAAAGAATTAAGCCTTCTGGAAATTATTTTATGTGTACAGGAAATTCTAAAATTTCCATCGTGCAGGGTTTAAACCCCCGCACAATCTTTTTAATTATACTCTAATCTTAGGCTGTATGTAAACTTTTAGCTTTCTAGAAAATTATGAAATACCCCAGTGGTTTTGATGATCATAATCAGTGAGTGATGAGTGATGAGTGACGAAGTATATTAATTAAACCTAAATTAGATGAATTAGATAACAGTGATTGTATGTTTAATAGATTTAGTAAATATGTTGTTCTCTGAATTTGAGCTCTCAAATATAAAGCAGACTAAAGTTCTGAGCGTTCAAATGTACGGCGAATCGTTTCGAGAAACAGGTATTACATTATCCTTTTGGTCTTAGCTCGTTTTGGTGGGGCACTTCCGCGCCCTCATTTTACTATATCAACTGATGCATTGTGTTGGTATCATTAAAATTTATTGTCACATAATATTCATCTTTTATATCAAATACAGCTTATTCAGTAAATTGCAACCTCCAGTACGTATCGATAGTTCGTATCGAGTTAAAATAGTCATATATATTAACGAAAAAATGATATTTTATTTTCAGCCAGGTTTCAATATGACACAACCTTTTATAAAAACTTTACTGTTAATATCGTTTTTAATTTTATATACCATACCCTCCATGTTTTAGTTGATTGAAATAGTATCTTTTTTATAACCACACATATATTTTTGGTTTTATTTAATGGTATTACTTTCAGATATAACTTATACAATTTTACATATTTAATAAATTTAGGAATATTTTTTATGGGACCTTTAACATGAATGCGTAAAACGTCTGGTATAAAAGACATTGGTTTCCAAATTTATTAATTTATTTTCCATTGTTGTATATATTGTGCGATCATTCAAAGCGAGTAATTATGGAATTGAATATTGGTTGTTCCATATTCCACAACAATTAGGTTTTAGCCTTGAACAATTACATAGTTTAATCACTCTTATATTTGGCTTTAAATTAAATAATTTATTGTAATTTAATTCACAACTAAGGTTATAAATATTGTTATTTCGAAAATATACGATAAGCGTTTTAACTTTAAACAAGTGCCCTAAATAAGTAAAATTATATATAATAATATCAAAACAATAGCCTGCGCCCAGTGCCAAAACAAAATATCCTGCGCCCAGCGCCAAAACAAAATATCCTGCGCCCAGCGTCAAAACAAAACATCCTGCGCCCAGCACCAAAACAAAATATCCTGCATCCAGCGCCAAAACAAAATATCCTGCGCCCAGCGCCAAAACAAAATATCCTGCGCCCAGCGCCAAAACAAAATAGTGATTAAAGATTTCGTAAAATTTAATAATTGTTTAAATCTTTGTCATAATGTCATATTACAATTTTTCTCTTGAAATATATAATTGTGTTCCCTCGATATGTTCCGTTACTGAAAAAAATAATTAACTATATTTATTGTTTCTTATTCACACAAAAATAATTATACGGAAAATCACTGAAATAGCATAAAAAGGAAATATCTATAATTTTCTGAAATTACCTTCATATATTCTTAAACATTTAGTAAATAATTTAGATATGCATTTTTTGGAGTGAAATTACTTTTATATTTATAGATGAAACGGTAAGAAATAAATCTATAGCGTTTCGCCTACTTATGACACGGCCTAAATTTAATACGTCGATCAATTTACGAGTATATTAGTATTTGATAATAATGTTTTCAAAATGCTACATTATAGTACACTACAAAATGTAAGTTTCGTAGAAAAACAGTCCAAATATCAACGGTGATCAATGAAATTTTCCGTCGGTTTTAGCTTTGTTGTATAATTTTTCATTTCTTTTCATCAATCAGTTTTATTTCTTTTGTATCACGGCGTATAATAGTTAAGTTAATAAGATCGACATACGGATGGTACTACAATAATTGTCTCCTAAGAATACATCGAATGGTATAATATTTAGCTATTTAGTGATATAATCGTAGAAGTTTTACTTCCGTACATTGGCCCACGAAGCAAATACATTTATTTTTATTTACCTCAATATCAATAAAATTATATAAATTATCTACTGTTCTTTATATGCGTAGTTCCATTTTAATGTTATTAAAACATTAAAATTAAACGAATTATTTTTCTTACATAAAATTTCATTTTGATATTTACCCTCCACATCAAAACATGAAATTATCTACACGAAGCCGAAAGCTTCATCAACATCTGGCCTCATACTCTGATTACATGCGCATGACGCATATAAACTGAAGCCCATGACCTTATTGCATTGTTCAACATTATGGGTCACAGCGCCGTAATTAACAAATTATTAGGTATTCGTCCAGGACGCAAAAACAGAAAGCTTTTCCATAAGTATTAGGTTTAAATGTTCAATGTCACATGTCACCGAATAAAAATAAAAAAATCCTCATGTAATTTCCATTCAAAATTGTATATTATGAAACAAATATTTTTTTCAGGGAAAGTAATTTTTAGTAAATTACTAAATGAATATGTAATAATGAAAATAAATTATTTATATATTGAAATCCTCTATTATAATTAAAATTCGTGCACTACTTATGTAATGAGAAGGGCGTGGTTATATTAATTAAATATAATAATTAAATGTTATTAATTTGACAAATTTAAATCTTATGATTATATTTTCTGTGCGTTTAATCGTCGTCGTCTTCTACACGACATGGGTCAAAACTTGACTGCGCCATTAATATACTTTAACGACGAAGGCAACTTCGTGTGCAAAAATAATGCTATGGACTCAAAAGCTATGGACAGAAAAACAAGACAATATTAAGATTTTTGTGCACTGATATAAGAAAGAAAGGTACGTTTGAGTAAAGGGCAGAATTATAAGATGTATAGTAGTATTATTCTGCAATATAAGAAAAATATAACTCAACTTCAAATTAATTATATCTTAACTCTTAGTCTGCCTGTCGTAGCTTAATAACAAATCGCAGGTCTTTAATCATACTGATTTGACAATTTTAACAATATTTACATGACAGTTTCACACTGTCCACTGTAAATAGTTAATTAGCAATACAAGTGGAATATCAACGTGAGTATTGATAAGACTAATATGTAGCAGAAAACCATTGGTAAAATGAATTAATTTATCCTCATCGACTGAATCTGCTATTATAACAAAAGATGTAATTTCAGTAGTATCGGACTTAATTATTCTAAGTTGCCAATATTTTGAACATAATTTTTTTACATAATTAAATAAAACTACGTGATGCAGTATTATATTTATTTTATTTAAATCCTTAACCACGACCTATGTTTCCTTGTATGACAACATCTTCAGGTGGGCAATTTGAAGAAATCTCGTCACGCAGTTTCATTTAGCTGTGAAATAAATGAAGCTATAATGAATTTCCACAAAATTACTCCAAATATATTCAATAATTTTTAAACTTACTCACAAATTTTATCACCAATATAAATTTTTCATCTAGTTTCATATAAAAATTGATTAAATAGTAGATAGTAGAAGAAGATTAGAAGTAGATTAAATGGCTGAGAAACAAGATAGAGAGATTGAAAGAAAACAAAAGTTATTATAATTGTATTAATTTTAGTAGGATTCGCATAAAATGTATTACTACAAAAACTTATTAAAAATGTATTATTTTTCTGTACGTAATAAAAAAAACCTTCTGGTAATTTTAAATACCTACATACATATTTCGATAAATACGCGTTTGAAAAAAGAATGTATGCACATCACTACGAAAACGAAATTGTTTAGTTGGGTTAATGCAACAAATCATGAAAATAATATTAATTGGTTTTATTAATCTATATCTGTTGGAAACAATAGTGAATCTAATTTCAAAATCTGTGTTGACCACTAACATTCCGCTATATTACTGGAACCATAAAGGAAAATTGTTACAATAACATTGCTCGTCGTGTTCCGACATTGGATGTGTGCAATCGCGGCGACACCCTCACGCTTTCAACGAATCCTACAGCCAGGTATCGCCGACAAGCATCCATTTGCCGGCCGGAAGCACCATTCAAACTTTTTAACGAGTTTATTCAAATGTTATTTGTTTGAGAGGGCCGCTTGGAGCTGACAGCTTTTATTGTATGGAAAATCACAAAATTTGTTTTGTTAATTCAATCATAGGCGCTACTCGGTGAACTTTGTTGATAAACGCCGCGCGTAAACCTGGCCCGACGTTCTCGACGTCGATTGTTTATGCGCTGAATACGTATCGTGTATGAATTTCATATCGTAATTTGTCGCAAAGATTTTTTTCAGTAATATGCAAAGGCATTATATGATAGACATTCAAATATTTTGTAAATAAAATTTTATTGTGAGGACGTTAATTTTTTTTTAGTATCGTACCCATAGTACGAAAGCACCACAGGGCAAAAGCGGAACGTTTTCTTTACGCCATTTACATTAGTGTCTGTCGTTTTATAACCGTCATAATCTTGTAGTTAGACCAACGTACATACAATTGTAGGAAAATACTTTCTTTATATAAGCAACTAAAGTAACGTGTGGTAAAGCTTTAAAATAATTATTTTTAATGTACACTCCCACACATGTAACGAGGAAACGATTTTTTTCGGAATGACATTGGATAGTTCTATTAAAATGATAGTGAAGTTCCATTCATCATTTTTCATTTTAAGCACCGTTTATGAAATATTGGACTTCAAACTAACATCAACTATCACTTCGGAGTTTATCATTTTACGACGTGCAGAAAATTAACAAGGGCGACGATATTTTAAAATCCGTTTTAATATTTCGATATGTAAACTTGAATGTGACGCACAATTGATAGTGTTGTTTATTAAGTCGTAGGGACTTAATCTAATTTTTAGTCACTTGTTTATTCGAAAAATCTGGAAAAGAAATTGTTCTTGTACTTTTGTACATACCTTAGAAGTTATACTTCTTTAGGATAACACGAGAATCTTTATTTAGTACACACATAAATAATGGAAATAAATTAATAAAACGACTAGAGCGTGATTAAAATACAATTGATAAAGTCTAAATTCGATTAAATAAATAAATTTTAAAAGTTAAATTGTTTTTCTTATACAGAGTTAGTAAAAATTTTTACATTTTTATCTGGAATTACAATCATTATCATTTAATAATTCAATAATTTACAATTTATAATACAAATAAACACATACCAAAATGTAATCACAGAAAAATACGCAAAAATATACCTTAAAAACCTTGTAAGCACAATCTCTTACGAATATTGACTGTAAATAAATGTTTTTATATTTTACGGGCCACTATTAAATGTAAGTTACTGAAAAATATTATCTAAAAGTACAAATATAATTTAGATTTGTGTGAATATAAAATACATGTTCTGTATTTACAAATATCTCAATAATTATTATGAATATCGTATCAGTCACTACACGCATGTAAATATATGTTTAGTGAGCAACGTCATCCTGTTGATTTTTTCTTGCGTTGTAAAATTTCGCTCACATAATTTTTTTGTAACGCGCCTAAAGAATTATAACTTCTAAATACGAGTATTTAACTCCAAATTATAAATAAAATTACTTTGTTATTTGGGCGTATCCCTGTACGTAGTTGGCTGATTACATTGTATATTCAAGTAGTACCTTAAAATATAAGCCGTAATCGGACATTATATTAAACCGTATTCTAAACACCGTCGCCATGGTAAATTAAAAAATACGAGTCGACTTATCGCAGCGAGAAATTGAAATGATTCCTTCTTGCTAGCATTTATTAAAACTAATATTAGTTCTAGATTATTAAACAAAACTCAGTTGTTTAAATAAATGTATTTTCATCAAAGATATTACCTATTTATTTAAAATTTTAACGAAGACTATCTGTGTAATACGTGTTCACAGTTTCATAACTTAAGCTTAATTAAATATTCCTTTTAAAGCCTTTTTTACGGAATGACGATAAATGGTCCTATCTACCTACCTTGTACCAATTGATGTTTTGAAATTATTAAATTGTAAAATCTGAGTTGACTTGCGAAACTAATATATTTAATTTCCGAAAGATAAGGAAGGAAATTAAATATAGATGCATAATATTAAATTTACTTCGACATTTTTCAGTATCAATTATCACTTTAATGTGTAGCGAAAAAAACTACGTATGAAATTGGAGTGAGCCCTTCATACTGACTTCCATAAACTTAAAGTTCAAGTCAAAGTTAACGTTCAAGACTCCTCATGGATAGTCAGGAGTCCGTGTGAGCGAAGTACGCAGCAATTTGCGAAATAAAATAGTGATAATTTTTAGAATATTTTCTAGTAGATAAAATATTTCAGATAACTTTTATTTTTAACTCTTCGATTTTCCAAAATGAGAATAGTGGAGTCATTCAGAGAATTCAGGTCAAGGAATTATTTGTAATATATTATAAAACTTGGTTAAATCAGTTCAATGCCTAAAGCGAAACATATTATTAAAATACACTCCTTTATAGATAAATTTAATAAAACTACACGTATTTCAGAATATTTAACCTGTTGTCCTATATTCTAAAACGCTCAAGACCAACAAATTTTTATCTAATTAGTATGTTAAATAAATTTTCTATGGAATTTATTGCACGTCGTTATTATCAAATATTATACGATGGAGTGTCGTGAGTGATTGAGTGTAATTTTCTAATAGATTGGTTTTGTTCTGTATCTTTATTTTAATTTTCCATCTTTAGTTTTCATTTCCAGTTTCACTTCGTTTGGCATCTTTTTTTATTTTTAACTAACGTTTTCTGAATAAATTATTCGTTTTTGTAAGGAGTTGATTATAAAATGTTCCGCCATGCTAGATGATTTTTCTTATTCCTTGATTCAGCACTTCTCCTTTAGTAAAATGTATTTTAAAAAGGCTTTAAAAACTTAACTATCATTCTCATATAGTAATTCTTGCAAATTTATTTAAACTAATCTGACCATTTTAATATTCTAACATAAAATGACCTAAGCGTTAAATTATCAGAATAATAATAGAAGGAACGTAACTTAACAATACTAATGACACTTTATTAGTAGAAAATCTGTTGGAATTTAAAATAGTTATTGACGACTGTATAGAACTAATCAATGTTAAAGGAACTATAACATGTGAATTCTCTTCTTGATTTACCGAAATATTGGTTTTGGCAAAGATAACATCTATCTTATAAAATTTAAACGTCATATGTCACATTTTTAAAACATTTTTTTAACGTCAACATTATTTAAATTGATTTAAACTTGCACAATATTTTTTCCCAAATGTATTTGAAATTTGGGATATTATTATAACTTTTCAGGATGATTTCATCTAAGAAATATGCAACGGTTGCAACCAATGATAACGGTGATTATTCTTAGTATACATATTATACGAAAGTTCTTACCTCTTCTCTCTACTCCTCGCTTCTTGTACTTTTTTTACTTGTTTGCAACTATTAAACATGTGATCAAAGGCGCGATTAATACCTTTATTTTTCACTGATATTTCCTGATTAGAATTAGTTTCAACAAACTAATTATCACATTACTTAGATATGTAAACACAGAAAATGTATTCAATATTTAAATAATAAGAGGCTGTTATAGTTAACATTAATAGTTTTTAGGATATCAAAAATGGTACCGACTAATTTAAATATTGTTTTTAAAAATAAACTCCACCTTAGACTGTGCATAGTTTTGTTTGATGGAACTATTGTGATTAATCGGCTCACTTTTCTTTGGACTTATCTTCCGCGGTTTTCTCCAATTCGGTTACTGTTTCTTCAGCTTCTGGGAATCATATTCTTCCTAGTTTCTTTTTATTTTTCAATGTCCTAATGTTTTCGTGACGCAGGAGGAAACTAGTGCGGGGGCGTTACTCTCGAGTTTTTCCAAAGCAACAAGCGAACAATTTCTAATATACGAGTCTGCGTTAATGGTCATGCATTGTCTTATTGTGAAATTATACTGGAAACCATTTTAACAAAACAAATTTAAAATCTACGTCGTCGTACATTCGAATATTTTCCAACATTTCGTCACTACTAATTTTGAAATGGGAAGAAAAGTTGTTTTATAGATATTTAATTAGGCTCCAATTAATTTTTTTTTTCAAATAACAAAATTTCACTTGATATTACTCGAAGACTTCGCTTATGAAATATTTTTCGTCAAACATTTTTTCCTTACTAAAGTTTTCCACATATTCTATTTATTCAAAATTATTTTTTTGTACTCTTCTATCTTATATAAACCTGTAACTCTAACAAAATTGCCTTTTAATACAAATTGCCCGTTTTAATCAACATAAATATTTTCACCAACCAAGGTAAAAACTAAGACAAATTGGAATCAAAATTGTTTTGTTTTACTTTTACCAAAAGAAATGATCAAAAAATTTAACGTGTATGGATCGCAACTTTCAACAAAAAGTCTTCCCAGAAAAACCCAGCACGATATAAACAGAAGCAAGGATGTAAATTTTCCCCCAAAGTATCTTAACGACTAACGATCGAGCTTTCCTCGAGCTTTTACCCGTTTGCTTGTGGGCTGACATAACGAGGGACTAGTTCTCACGAATGACTTAATCACTTGAGGCCTATGGCGATATCGCTATTAAGCGGAAATGTGTTCATAATTTGCCTCGAGGGAGTGCATGGAATACTTGAGTGAAATATGAATAATTTATAATCTATTGCGTGTTGTAAAATGCGACGAACTCGATGAAGATATAAATTGTTTTTTTGCCTATTTTATTCATATCATTTGAAAAGACCTTGTTCTGAAATATCCCGTTATTTTTAATTCACACATAAAGCATATTAGTGAAAATTGCGAGAGAAAATGTGGTAAAATGGAGAATGTGTAAAATTGCCTAATACTATTTATACCACTACGATTTAAAAAATAAAACGTCGCCTTTGAATAATATTGGCCTTCAATTAAAATTATTGCAGTTGTTCATAACTTTTTATTATTATTATATTTTAATTACTAAAAGACGACTGCATATAAAGAGATACAAATTATTTTTTAATTTTATTAATTCTGTACGCTTGTTAAATCTAAATATTAAATTCCTTACATTTTAAAAGTAATGATATTAAGTTAAATAAATGTCTATATATAATGTTATATTTAAAGAAAATTAAATCTAGTAACATAAGAGCCTAAGTTTTGAATTTATCCTGTTGTACCAGAAAAATATTATCACATTACGATCAATAAATCTCTCAAATCCATCCACGAGAGTGATGTATCTTTAAATCCTTTTACTTGGCCTACCAGCTATTAAAAGATTGATCAAAATAAATTCTATATCCATCATCATTCAGTTATTGTTAGTCAATAATGTGGTAATTGAGTATCTTCGTAACATCAGTGACTTACTAAATTTTCCTTACGTTTTTACGAATTTTGTGACGGGCTAAAATAATTATTATTTTACCCCAACTTTTTTTTTCTTTTAACAGCAATCTAATTTTAACACCGATATGCGCCAATTCAAATTCGTTAAATTTATTCGCTAAACTGTTTGCTTTTTATTTTTAGTATATGGCCTGATTTACAAATTGAGATTTAGATCAAAACAACACTTTACTTTAAAAGTTGTTACTACTTACTATAAACTTTGCTCATGAACAGATAAATCGAATTATATATCACGACTATTACTACGTGCGCGTGTACACGCTTGTGTGCGTTCCTGAATATATATGTGTGTGCGTGCTTTAGCGTGTGCGTCCACCATCAGAGGGCTAAAATGCGTTTTTAGTTGTCCCAACTAAACCTCAAGCTTTCTTAGAGGAGACCAGGCAAAAATGGACATAACGTTACGGGTATAGAAGATAATTATTAAAGAAGCTGGTATTATAATTACTAATTATGTATTAATTTATGGTATTAATTAATTAAAGAATAAAGTACAATTTGTGATTAAGATATTAAACACAAAAACTATCTTCTTAAATGCGCATATACATGTGTTTTACAACATCAAGGAGTATTAATGATAAAAAAAATAACAAAGAAAATTTATTGAAATACATTATAACATTTTAGAAAGAATCACAAAAATTGTCAATACCGCTTGCTTTTTCTAATGTGTAGCAATTGCCTAAATTGATAAAAAATCGTTACTATTAATAAACATTGACAATGGTTCTATTGTGGTCAAAATTAATAACTTTTTCGTACTTTTAGAGTTTCATGTATTTTTTTCGACGATTCGTGTCGAACCTGTGAGTTTCAGGGATTTATATGATAAATCTGTAGGAGGATATAACTGAACACAATTTGTATGGGACACAGTTTATTTCATATCGCTAGTTCCAAGAGCTCCGTAGAAATTACATCGACAAAATCATTATGAAAATTAACCTGACTTCATAAAAAAAATACAAGATTTCTTACATGTCTGATGTCTGAATGATGAAATTTTAAACAGCTTATTTTTCCATTTTCTTTGCATAACAGTGTCATTATTATTCGAGTGACACGTGGACCCGAGATCTTTGTCTATCAAACTTACCACAGCTATTGCTAAATAGTGCCGTTATTTCTTTTTCTTCAACTGTTATAAAGAGTTAGTCCTATAAATCAAGTAAAATCTTGGCTGACAGCCTGAAGGAAATAATATTAGTCGTCATATTTTTCAGCTAATTATTTTTTCCAAAGTGTCTTCAACAATATATTATATTCAAAATTAAAATTCACCTTTGTCACATGATCGTACCATCCTTACTGGATTATAAGAGATATGTGCTACGCTGATCCCGCTCAACATCAGTTAAATAAATTGGAACGCCTTCAACATTTATGCATTCACTATATATTTGGCCTGAGATAATTTGACCATATTTCCAAAATTATGTAACTTCTCAAGTGGACAGAAATGCGTGATCGATCCGATTCCCTATTTTCATATCTTCTTTTTAGTACTCTTCAGAATCCTTGTACTGCGCATTATTTAATTTCTAGATCCTAGCCTTACCATTAGCCTCGCCCTCTCCCTGATCCTGGATCCCTTTCTAAATATATGTTCTCGCTGTCTATATTACTAAATATAATAACTATACATGCTACCATATTGTGGAATAAAATTGATCCTAAAATTCGAAAGGCAAGATCGATTACATTTTCAAAAGTTTTCTGAAAAAAATTAGTTTAATTATGATACATTTTCATAATTCTGTTCCTTTTTCTCCTATTCTACCCTTGTTCCCTGTCCATGATAGTACTTAAGTTATTTGTTAATATAGTAAATATTAGCTTAGGTTTTGGGTGTTTTAGTAAACTAAAAGAGATATGCTCGGGTAACAATCACTTCACTAAATATATTCTTATGTTAAAGAGTAATTAAAAATAAGTAATTAAAAATTCCCCTAGATAACATCAGGTTCTTTACATTATAGATATGGCAAATATAGTCATATTAAAAAATCACTTGTTTTGCCTGATTCACAAGCTTACCTGTACGTTTCAGCTATATACAAGCAAGAATTGTCTTTAGTCCAAAATACGCATGGGCCGTAGAACATGTTTGTGGCAAAGAAACATAACTAGTTATCAGTCAGCTGCCACCGAAACTATTTATTTGCGTAATTATTTATTAAAAACGATGAATCTACAACGTCGATATCATCGTTTCAATGGTAATATATTTTGAATGTTGTTATAGTTGAATGTTGGTATCGTTATTTTGGAACGGTTTAAAGCTAACTATGAAGCTGAGAAATGTAAATAAAAATTGTGGATTTTTCTTGCTATATGTTGGTATTGTATTTTTTAAGTGTGTAGTTAAAATTAGTAAAATGGATTATTTAAGTAATAGAAATTTTAATTTATGTTTATTTATGAATATATTTTATGTTTATAAATTTCAACATACACATATACTTGTAAATAGATTTATATCATTCTGTATGTGGTTATTGGACAGTGATGGTATTCCAATATTTAAAAATAAATAAATAATAAACAATCGACTTAAACATATTTTTTTTCTCTAAACTAATTATTTAAAATTCAAGAAAGTAAGATATAACTAAAATAATTTTAACAGTATTTATACTTTAGGGTAAGAATTAACCCTTTTAAATTTCACCTTTTCTGATTTCAATTCAACTTCAATAATATATTTATCCAATTCAACTTCAATATATATAGTCAACTTGCATAAATAAAGGTAATTATCAGAAAAGGTGAAATTTCGAAAGGTCAGTCCTTACATTTTTTCAAAGATGTCGTAAGGAGCAATTCGAATGTGGGATAACTGTAGGAAACGAGGTCGTTTTCCGATGTCCACGCGGACGAAACCGCGGGGTTTGTTTCGGGGGTATATATATATATATATATATATATATGTATATATATATATATATATATATATATATATATTAAATTTAACAAAAATGTACTTTGGAGCTACATTTCGATCATGATCATAGTTGGTCTACATGGAATGTGTAGTTTCAACGCTGTGTTTTAAATAATGATGATGATTTTAAATATGTGTGTTTAAGTAGAAACTCGGTGGATAAGACTAATCAGCCGTACTTATTATCCTTTTAATACATGAGGAGAACGGAAAAAAAACAATTTTTTTTATTTCTTTCTTCCAAGGGATTCAGTCGCCTAAATTAAGGACGCATAATTATTGTAATAAAAACGAAGTAAATTAAAAAAGTAAATAAACTTTTGTAACGAAAGAGTAACGTTAAAAAAGGTTATTTTGTTTATCAGCCCTTAAATAATTACGACCAATTTATCTTCATAGCCACCTATTTTCAAAACGTCTGGTGCGCATAATAACTTATTTAATCTTTATATCTATGTTTGACAATTTTTCATAAATTGAAAGAGCAGTTATGCTGTGACATATGTATATGTCCTAAAACAACGTCAGGCGGTAGCAAAGAGGTAGATAATCTCAAGCCCTAACCGAAACATCGTTCATACGTTCAACGATTTTTTTGATAATTTCTGAGTTATAAATTTTTGGTATTTTTAGTCAAATATATAATTTTTTCATCCTCTTTTCAAACATAAAAATATTTCATCCTCTTTTTGAAACAAGATCTCTATAACATGAGTAAAACTTACTAAAAATTTGTTGGTATAATTCAAAACAATCTTCAAAAGTATTTTTCGTCAGAAGCCACAACCATTATTGTAAGACGATTAACACTAATCATAGCATAAAACTTTAAAGCAAAAATTCAAAATTTCCTTTTTTATCCCAAACATTGAACGAAAATATAATATATATATATTTATATATATATATATATATATATATATATATATATATATATATATATATATATATATATATATATATATATATATATTTAATGTGCAAACAACCCTTCTTTCCTCTCTAAAATACACACGTACCATGCGTATATACCATGCATACATGACAACAAATGAGCTCTATATTTCACTTAGTATTGACTCCGAAAATATCTAGCATTAGTGGTATTTTGCAAATTTATTTATTTATTAACGTACTTTAATGCATTCAATCAAAATATATGGCGAACTTATTGCTATGAGAGCAATCTCTCACCGACAACAGAATATGGCCCCGCTCGATTAGCGACCGGGAATCGTTCCCGGGTTCACGCGGTGCGCCATACCATGAAAGGCCGTATGTCTTATGATCAACTTAACACATCAATATATTTATGATTGAAAACAATATTGTACGCAAAAGTTTCAGGCATGTACTCGTATTTTCATTATTTTATACTTTTCAGTGTCCTTTTTATTTGAAGTTAGTTCAATCTTGCGTTCCGCTTTTGATTATGATATCCTAAATTACCCGGAATTTCAGAAAATCACGATGATTTTAATGTCAATAACATCTCATTTACTGAAACCGGAACAGACGTTTGCGGCGTTTACTTACCTATTCTGAATACATTCATGTACCTATATTTGCATTCGTATAATCATTTATACATACATACATACGAACATATAAATCACATACCCTCTTTCGACTTCACCATAGTTAGTGCTTCATAACTATATGTATTTAAACCTACTATACCAACTTATACCAATTCTTACACGTATTTATATTAACCTGGTTTTACATCCTACTTACCAACCTATGTACTACTACTTAGTCACTTCATGTATATGTTTATACCTGTACTTATTTACTTATCTGCCTACTATTATTATCTTAGTTACTTCTCGTTTTTGTAAGTACCTGTATATATTTATATAACTACTTACTTCGTTATTTACTCGCTTACGTCAAGGCAAGTGAAACGATACCATAGGCGTAGAGTTTACTCCTCATCAGGGAAAAGTTTGTCACCACCACCCATCCTTTCGCTGCCCTTAATCGTGTCAAAACTTAAGAGTTTTTATTATTAAATTGTCAGAGAATTTCATTAGATTATCATAATCCAAACTCGACCACGGCACGTGCGCTGTTCACTGTGGAAAATTATGTTGTTACCTTCAATTTCCATTGTTAAATGCAAGTAAAATTTTTATAACTTTTAATTAAACATTTGTAAATTTATGTCCAAACCATGAGTTAACATATATAAAAGCAACGTGGTACCGTTGCTCCAGTTCCTGAGCCTGCAGCAGGCTCAGGAACTGGATTCCGCAGTTCAGTGATAGGGTCTAGGCTTGCCACCTACAAAACTAATTAAAAAACGCATGTTCCATAGGATCCTATTTAAGCAGGAAGTACACCCACAACGTTAAGACTGCGGAGTTAGAACCATGATTTCAATGGTAGAGTCTCTGCTTGAGTTACAATTCAGGTTTATTTAGAAACAGCAGGTCTTCAAGTCTCACGAGTTAGGCACGGTGTACTTGTAGCATAACATGCTGGAGGCTGAAGAATTGGAAAACGGAGTTTATTGTGACAGTTTATGATCGAGACTAACAATATTTACTTGAAAACAGGAGATACCTTAAATTTTCATGTCTATTTAAGTATTAGCAGATACTTACCTATTTATTCACTTTATAACTCTCTTGCTTTGTAAATGCAAGTCAAACGAGTCTGATTACATGAGTTTATTCCTCACTATTTCTCGGCTTCATCATTGTGCCATTATTTTGTTAAAGGTGAAATTTATATCGTTTTTAGGTTTGTCTTATATCATTGTTATACCTATATTAACCAAATTCGATCACGGTACTTATGCTATTTAATGTTCAGGAATTCTATGCACATCTTCAATTTTCATGGTCAGTCTCTAAGCAAATTTTTATCTATCTAAAAAAAACAACCATCCAAATTATTAGATAAATACCGGAGATATGACAACAAAGACAAGAAAAAAATACAGTCAAATTGAGAACCTCTTTTCTTTTCTGAAGAAAAAGATTAAAAACAATAACGCGCTTTCTATATAGCAGTTTCGATAATTTACAATTGACATAACTTAAACAATTGACATTCATAATGTTACACTAAATGGTTTATATAAATGTCATCGCCGTAGTGTATTGAGTGGAACACAAGGGTGGACATTCGGCCTTTGACGATGCGGCGCATCGCGGGAACCCGGATTCGATTACCAGCGCTCGCTAAACGAGGCTGGACTGGTGGTATGGTCGGCTGTAAGTGATTGCTATCGTAGCCATGTATCCGCCATGTGTCAGTTAGATACATTAAAATATATAAATAAATAATATATCAGTGGAACAAATTATTAATAAAAAACTAGAAAGCCTTTTTTATTAAAAAATGAATGAAAATGAAATTTTTCACGCGCCCTTTAAGAAAATGCCCAGAGCAGGTTCATTTGAAATGAAGCTACTCGAGAAGAAACATTGTACTAAATTCAGTAAATAGTAAGAAACTCGCCTCTTCGTTTTGCAGCGGCTACATTCTCCATTAAAGTTTAAGCATAAAAAAATTCACTTCATTTAATGAGTCACGTAGACATGTTGCGATATTTTTTAATTAAAGATGGTTCGAACAGATCCAGTCCATGAAAAAATCCAATCTTTCTTAGAAACCCGACACGAAAATAATTGCGTGCAGCTTATTTTTTGTTTGCCAGCATCATTCATCAATCAGGCCGACAGCCAGAGACTTGTTAGAATGCTCGCTCGTACTTCTAATGCTTCATAACTCATTGGAGGCGACATCGCCAAGAGTCCGACTGTTTCATTAATGAGGTACCTTTTTGTGCGCTTATTTTATCAAACGGGGATGTATTGAACAAACTTAGTAGAACAAGTTGTAGTTGATCAAACTGTAATTGTTTATTTTTCAGTTGTAGAAGCTCCTCGTGCAATGGCTTGATAAGGTGTGATAAGTGCATATTATCAGAGAGCCTAATGAGGCTCTCTGATAATATGCACTTATCACACCTTGGACGTGACTAATAGTTGAAATAATATACTTCTAATATTTTTGTTATTTACTACTAATAATATAACCTTAATATTTTTTTTTCTAATACTTGACAAGAAATTATCATTTCATCGGGATATACATAGAATCGTTTCAATCGTGATCAATAAAGAATTACACTTTGTTTTACAATTCCTTTTTTTTGTGTTTTAAGAAATATTTAGAGTCACAAACGGCAAACGTAATAAACGTTTAATATACACTATGATGTATTCGCATAGAAGTTTATAACAGTTGTTTCAACCGAAACTGGACAGCTTTATTTTCTTTTTTTTTATTTTGAACTATTTTAACATCGATCACATCGAAAGTAATAAATATTCTCTATTTATTACTTTCGATGTGATCGATATAGCTATTCCCCAAAAAAGTCAATTTGATTACAATAGCACTCGGTTTAAGTTTGGATAAAGATCGGACTATTTCCCGTTGGTTTTGTTAAAGTTGTGGATACTTATAACCAAAGTATTATCCTATATAACATCGACACAGTTTTCCAACAAATTCTATCTCACCATATTTTTTATCCCTCCATTTTGATCTTGAATCAAATTTTTAGAATTAATTAATAATAAAAAATTACCTTCATCAGTAATTTAAATCTTAATTAATAAAAATTACAATTCCAGTCTTTAATGACTTAATTATATAATTCTCCATTATTAGGTGGTCTGTTAAATGGTAAAAGTTATACATTAGTAAATTTCGTAGTCAACACATATTTTAATATATTTATATAATTTTAGTAATTATATAAATATATTCACTATTATAATGCATTGGTGCTAAATCATTGTTTACATAAATAAAATGTAAGATTCGTGATCAAAATTCGGTACAAAATATATTGCAATCTTTGCTGATTTTCAGCATATATTTTAAACCAAATCATAAAGCGAGTTTCCTAAATAGTTATGTCAAAAATACTTCGGCACTAATGTATTTACTTCTTGTTTTTATTACATATGGTAAGTAGATTTACCTCTAAAATTTGGCTATCAAACATCATACAGAATGTAGTTCCAATGCACGGCGAATCGCTTCGAGAAATAAATACTATAGTGCTCAACTAGTCTTGGCTCGTCTTGATGGGGCACTGTTGTGCCCACAAAAAAGTATATCAGCCGATGCATTGTTTTTTGTATCATTACAATATATTGTCATATTTAGGTTTATATGTTAGATGAATGAACACCACTTATTCAGTAACTTGCAACCTCTAGTACTCCTCCAAACACACGCTTAAATGGGAACCCGGACAACCGTTCGCAGAAACACGAATTTTTAACTGAAACAAGACATGATGACGCGAGAGTAATTGCAAAATGCTTATTTTTTTCGTGCGCGCGTATAATTTATCCAACTTGTTGGAATGCTGACCCGCAATTTTAGTGCTTTATATTTCACAAGAGGCGACGCAACGCCGCCCAGCGTTCGACTCCTTCACTGCTAGGGCATATTTCTTATGTTTCTACACATTTAGGGCAGCCGCATTGAAAGAACGTGTTCAAAAATGCTTATTATTCTTATTTACATTTAACTTCTAAGCAGAAGCTTCTACTGCCCTTAATAATTTGTATATTGATACACAACACAATGCACGATGTTCGAGTCTAGCTAAAGTAATCTTGGGTAATAACGAAAAAATAATATTTGATTTTCACTCAGGCTTTTAATATAACATAACATTTTTTAAAATCTTGTTATTGTTACTATTATCTTCGATTTCAATACATCGTCTTTACTTTAGTTGATTCAAATCGTGTCTGTTTTTATAACCGTGTATCGGCTTTCCGATTTATTTAATAATATTACTGTCAGATGTGATTTATGTAATTGTATGTATTTAAGGAATTAAGGAGTATTGTTTTAGGGACCTTTAATGCAACTGCGCAAAAAAATATTTTTTTACTAAATTTCAAATACTAAAAAACATTTTTTTAAAAACACGGATACAACTTGGATTGGTACGAATATAAAACACGTGTTGTGTATTTACATATACCTTAATAACTATGATAAATGTAGTATCAGTCATTACACATATGTAAATATATGTTTAATGAGCAACTTCATCTTGTTGATTTTTGTGGCATCGTGCACTCGCATCTTAAAAATTCACTCCCATATTTTTTTCATAATGCGGCTAAAGAATTATAACTTTAAAAATCTAAATTCCAGTATTTTACTCGAATAAAATTACTTCGTTATTTGAGCGTGTCCCATTACGTACTTAGCTGGTTACATTTTATACTCAAGTCGTACGTTAAAATATGAAACGTAATCGAATATAATTCAAACCTAAACACCGTCGTTATTGTAAATCCGAGTCGACTTATCGCAGAAAGACATTAAAATTATTTGTCCTTGACTGCATTTATTAAAATTAATATTAGTTCTAAATTATTAAACGAAACTCAAATGTTTTAATATATATATTATATTTTCATAATAGATATTATTTGTTTGTTTAAAATTCTAACAAAGACCTTATGTGTAATGCCAGCTCATAATTTCATAGCTTAAACAAATATTTACAAAATATATCAATATATTTATATTAAATTTGAAATTGATTTCAAAAATATTTTTCTTAAACGTCCATTTTAAAGCCTTATTTTACGGAATGGCGATAAATGGTCCTATCTACCTATCTTGTACCACTTTCTATTTTGAAATTATTAAATTATAATATCTGGGTTTACTCACAAAATTAATATTATTATTACGAATGATAAAGAAGGAAACTAAATATGGATGCATAATGACAAATTTACTTTTAAGCGCGCATCGAAATCAGAGGGAAAAACCTCCACACTGACTTTCAAAAACTTCCTCCTTTCCGAATAAGTTGAGTTAAAGTTCAATGTTTTCTAATGTATAAAATATTGAATATATTTGGCGTTAATTTTGTAGAAATTCATTATTCACAATTAAATTAAACTACGTGATATGGTATTATTTCTACTTTCTTTAAATTCTTTACCGCGACCTAAGTTTCGTTGTATTACAACATCTTCAGGTGGGCTATTAGCAAAGACCTTTGGAGACATCACACTACATCTTCAGGTTGGCCAGTAGCAAAGAATCTTTGCTAATAGCCCACCTGAAGATGTTGTAATGCAACAAAACCTAGACCGTGGTAAAGAACTTAAAGAAAGTAGAAATAATACTACATGACGTAGTTTCATTTAATTGTGTATAAAATATTATAAATAGTTTTTATTTTTATTTATCTTTGATTTTTCTAATGGAAAAAAGTGGAGTGGTTCAGGTCAAGGAAATATTTGTAATATACCATAAAAATTGGTTAAAAAAGTTCAATGCTTAAAGCGAAACATACTGTTACTATACACTCCTGTATAGTGAAATTGAATAAAATTACACACGACATCCGGTAAAAGTGTTCTGACAAACGAATTTCTATCCAACTAGTATATTTATTAAATTTCTTACGAAATGTTATTCCACTTCGCTTTTACCAAATATTTCTCGTCTGAGTGTCGTGAGTGGTTGAGTGTAATTTCTAATAGATTGATATTGCTTTGTCTCTTTGTCTTAACCTTTTTTTGGTTTTATCTTCTCACTGTTCTTTATTAAGCATTTTTTTCATATTTAACTAACGTTTTCGTAATAACTTATTCATTTTCGTAAGGAGTAGATTCTAAAATATTCCGCCACTCTGTATGATTTTTTTATTCCAATTCAATTAAGACTAGTAAAATATATTTTATAATGCTTTCAAAATTTGACTATAATTCACATATAACAATTCTTGCAAACTTATTTAAACTAATCTGACCTTTTCAGTAATCTAACTTAAAATGATCTAACAGTTAAACTAATAATAAAAAAAACGTAAGGGAGTAGACCCTGGTTCTAATCTCAATTTAATACTACCAATTCGTTTTTATTAGTAGAGCAACTAATGATATTTAAAATAATCATTAATGACTCTACATAACTAAACAATGTAGATGGAACTTCACCATGTAAATTATCTTCTTGATTTACCGAAATATTTGTTTTAGCAATGAGAAAGTCAGTAACATCAAAGGCAAGAAAATAATGCCTATTAAATTAAAATGCCATATATAAAATTTTAAAGGTATTTTTAAATATCGGCGTGATACTGCTTAAAATTGATCGCATGCTCATTTCATTTAAAAGGTTTTGTATCAGATAATCTTTCGAATAAATTTTCTCCATGATCATGTTGTTACGTAATCTTTATAGATTTGCTACTTTCCATATAAAATAGTTTTCAAAACATGACAGATGCATAGTGAATATTAGAAATTTCCTGTGGAATATCGATTATATTTATTGTTTCTAAAATTTATCTATATATACTTTATAATTCCTGCTTGATTATGATATACCCTTAAATACTTGACGTGTCGATTTCGGATATATGATGAACTTTTAAGCGGTTGAAACTATAAAACCCTCTTCAAAATTTTAATTATTGCAAAAGGGCGCGTCAACCGGATGTATTTGAGCAGAATTCATTTTATTCATCCGGAAAATATTAGTAGTGGTTGAAAGTTGTTAAATTCGTTGCTATTGTGTGCCATAACGCTTAGCTTTGCCCCACAAAAGTCCCAGCCTGTCCTATTTAAGGACAGGCTGGCGAAGAAGCCTACTTCCATAATGGGCGGGTCCAGGATCGGTGTGCGGAAACAGGGATCAGGGTTTAAACAAAGTTACATTGTATATTGGCGAGAGAACGTGGGTGATTTTCCTTACCATGGCCCAACTTGCGGGGGATCGATGGGAGATAAATATAAAAAAAGCACGTAGAATTTTATTGCAGAACGTGCGTCAAGAAAATAGAATAGCATCACGCGGTTCCTTAGGACGTGATAATTTTACTCCCCGTGACTTGGTTGAGAATGGCCGATCTTTGAGTCATTTAGAGAATTTTCAAAAAGCGCCATTGAAAAGATGGAGGTCTTGAATAACTTATTGAAAAGGGACAGACTTTAACCCTATTGGGTGGAAGAGTTAGATGGTAATAACGGAACACCATAAGGGGACTTTCGGTTGGTCCCCTTTTGTATGATGGAACTTGTTATGGGTCCCAGGAAGGGCCCTGAAACAACTCGCGTGGAAAAGGCGGGAATAATGTTTGTCATAACGGTTACACCATGAGCAAAGGCAGCTGTATTTAAATAAAGTGACACTAGTGCTAATACCTTAAATAAATTAGATATTTTTGTTTTGCCTTAATGTTATCATGAATTAAACAAGTCTTATCACATATATCTCAAGAATATACCTCCAATATGATTTCATTATCTGGCGGAAAATGCAAAAAGTTCTTACAAAATTCTTTAATCCGCGATGATTTTTGAGGAGCATTCTAGTTTTACCTGTAGCCTAATCTAATTCTCCATATTAAATGAAGTTTATATAGAATAAATGTCAAAATCGATTTCCAACCCTAGAACATTTATTCGTAAATTCGAAAGCGACTCATTATTATAAAATTTTATCTGCTTTGTAGGGCAAAGCATTATTGTCTGACCCTTTTGATTTAACACAAATACAAAATAGATAAGTAGAGTAAATTAATTATAAATTGTTGTTTTCAATAAGGAGTCATTCTGGTTGCAACTAATCATTCCCGTCCGGCCTGCGTCACGCACATAAATAAGGTGCGGTTTCTTTTAAATTAGGTTCAACTAATACTTAATATTGGCGTAAAATACTTAACTAAATAAAATATATTACATTATTCACTATTATATTATATCATTTTAAACTAATTAAATTATTTTTAATCTAAATATGAATTTCGTTTTCCCAAAAAATAATATTATTTATTCGAAAATGAAATTCATATTATATATATCTTTTTTGAAGGGAATATTCCCTTAAAAAAAGCCTCATAATAAAAAGAGATTCACACATTTTTTGAAAACTTATATCGAGTTATTAAAGACGTTTTCTTTTTAAATTTTCATGTTGACCTTCCTGTTGTATCATAACATAAATTTGTCGACTTTCGCATTTTGTCGAAAATGCCGTATTGATCTCAAGATATTTATGTTTCTAATGGCACTAATCGGCTTAAAGCGTTGAGCCTAATGGATGTATGATGCTCCTTCGGTACTTATTCATGAGGAAGCTGACGATTGGAATTCGTTGTTTATTGGATGTCAACATAGAATCACGGTATAGAAAATTTGTAACGCTGTTCCTTTTTTTGTAGGTTCAATTCATTTCAAGAATTTACCAATTCATTTCAAGAATTTTACAATTTCTTTATATTTTTTTAAGAAATCGTCCGCCGAAACTTACAGAGTTAATATTTCCATAACAACGTGTAATTAATGAATATTTTTGAGATGTATGTAATTTGTTTATGGAGAGAAAGAATCGATGAATGTATTTAAAAATTATCTTGCATTTTTTTTGTCCTATATTTAAAAATAAAGAAAAAGATCTCTGACTTCAGGGAGATAAATTAATAATTATGTTGATCTATTATAAATGCATTAGAGATTAAACTTTCCTTCTGAACTCTTAACTGCGAAATAATATTGTACACATATATTACGTCGCTGATTATAAAATAAATTTAAACTAGGATTTGTGAGAGATATCCAGTAGGGAAAAAATAATTAATTACATAATACTGTGGTAACATTCAAAATGTTAGAGGTGGAAATTTTATTAATATATATTATATTAATAAAACCAACACACAAAAAAAACGAATGAATCCATTGTTGATAGAAAGACACGCATTTTAGAGATCGTCGTTGCTCATTGTTAGTCCAGGCGATCTTCCCTCGATTCTAATTGAGAAATGACCAGGTTGTTCCTTTCCAATATATCCGAGTGGTTGAGTAAAAACTGGCTCATCTCCGATTATTATACTTCCGCATTTTGGGCCAGTTTGTTTAGATGTGTCCTTCAAGATAGCCCATCGTGTACCTGCGGATTTTAGACGCAGGACATAAATCATGTTTTGTTTCATTGTTGTGAACACGACGATGCGTAGAGAGTAACGTAAAATCACGCAGAATCTAAAAACGTGGTGTCTTTAGTCACCGAAACTTAATTGGGAATGGACGGATCTTTGAATCATTTAAAGCATTCTCGAAAAAATGGAGTTGCTAAATGTCTGACTCTAACCCTGTTGGGTAGAAGTGCTGTGATTGTTGATACGGGACACTATTAGGGAACCTGCGATGATCCCAGGAGGGGCCCTGAGACAACTAGGGTGGAAATGGCAGGAATAGTGTACCCTTCCACTATATACGCGCCACGCTGTTGCTCGCGCACGCACCACCTCCGCCACGTACTCGTTATATCTACAAAATTCCTTGCGTGCCTCTCGGAAGCATGACGGTGGCGCACGTCACCACCATCGTATTTACTTAATGTTTATAAAGAGCACATATTACCATAAGCTTACATAAAGAATTCATGGTCTAGGAAAAGTTAAAAAATATCCATATAAGCAGAGTTCCATTCCACCCCTGTGTAGGGTTGGAGGGAGAAAATCACATATTTTTTTCTGTACTCTAATTTTTTGCTATTTACCAAACTACAGCTTTCTAGTAAGGACACAAGGAAATGACCCAGACGTTTTGATGATCGTCAGTGAATAATAGGTCGCAAAATATGTTAATCAAACCTTCACTAGATAAGCTAGAAAACTGAAATTTGGTATGCTTATTAAATATGGTAAGAAAACTCTACTTCGAAAAAAGGGTTTACTTTGGGCTTCTAAATATTATATAGACCGAAGATAGTAGAAGAATAATTGAATGCTCAGAGCATTCAATTATACGGCGAATCGCTTCGAGAAACTGATAACTCTCGTCCTGGCTCGTCTTGGTTGATCACTACCCTGCCCGCATGTAACTGTATCGGCTGATGCGTAGGTTTTTTATAATCACAGTATATTGTTATATTTAGGTTTATTTGTTATCGAAAACACAATTTATTCAAAAAAGGTATAACTTCAGTACCCCACCAAACACCCGCTCGCCAGTAAACTCGATTCCTTAGTAAAAAGAAAATATAATTGCGCTAGAAAAATTGGAAATGACTAATTTTTTCTGTGTGCGAGTATAATTTATCCGACTTGTTGAAATTCCAACCCGCATATTTAGCTTTTCATATATCACAAGAGGCGACACAACACCGCCGAGCTTTCAACTCCTTCACTACTACGGTACGTTCTTTACGTTTTTACACTTGTAGGGCAGCCGTATGGAGAGTAGGTGTTGAAATGTACTAATTATTCTTAGTTAACCTTTTTACATTTATCTTCTCATTGCAGAAGCTTCTGTCGCTACTCAGAATTTGTGTAAACAAAACATGTGATGTTTGGGTCGAGTTAAATAATCTCGGATGTTATGCTTTCAGCTATGATTTCTGTCACTTTACGTATTTAAGAAACTTTCAACATAAATGCGTAAAACGTGTGCTATAAAGGAGATTAGTTTCAAAATTAACCTTGAATTTAACGTTAGGAGAGGAGACTTTATGAATTTATTTTCCAGTGTTGTACATATTATGCGATCAATCAATATCAAAGCGAGTAGTTATGGCATTGAATATTGGTTGATCGATATTCCACAATAAATATGTTTTAGCGATGAACAATTACTGTAATAACGATTAAACCTGGGCTTTTCCCCTTTTTTGAAACAAGATAAATTTTGAGTTTTACGCAACCCTTAAAAAACTATTCGCAAAGTACGTCTACCTGAAATGAAGCCACTCATAGTTACACAAAATCGTACTAAATTCAACAATCAGACCACATAAAGAAAACTTACCGCCCAATTTCATATCGGCTTCATTTTCAAATCATATTTAGGTATAAAAAAAATTATTTTCAAATAATGAGTCACCTAAAAATGTAGAGACGATTTTTAATCAAAGATGGGTAGTCGACCGCGAACAGATGCAATCTTTCTTAGGAATCGAACACGAAAATACTCGTAATTGCGCACAGGTTATTTTTTATTTCCAAGCAGTATTCATCAATCAGACCAACAGTCTGCGACCTTTTAAGATGCTACCTCGCGCATCTAGCGCCTCATATTTCACTGAAGGCGATACCGTCGAACGTCCGACTGTTTCATTAATACGACACGCGTCTTGTGCGTTCGTTCTACCGAAAGAGAATGTATTGAACGAACTTAGTAGAAATCCGTTTGTAGTTGCTCAGACAGTAAATTTATATTTTTATATAGAAGGTCCTCCTCCACTCAGCTCTTGACAATACGCATTTATCACACGGTAGACGTAACTGATAGTTGAAAAAACATGTGCCTGATATTTTTCCTTCTTTTCAAATAACTGGAAAAAAACGATCATTTCCTAGGAATGTAACTAGGGTTGTTAGAAAAACACTTGTTTTTGTAAACATTATTTAACGTTGATGTCTAATAAACAATGGCACCTTTTTTTACAAGTTTATTTCTATCTTGAATCTGAAGAAATATTTAGAGTTACAAAGCTGCAAGACTTAAACATCCGTACATTACAATATAACACAGTCTCTTATGACTTAATTATATAATTCTCCATTAGCTGTTGATATAATATGTTCAAAAACTTATACGTTAGTATGTTTTGCAGTTACAACTTATTTTAATATTCTCGTTATATAATAAGTCATTATATAAATACATTAAAGTACCTAATGCATTGGCTCTAATGATTTTTTTATCTAAATCAATTTTATGGTTTCTGATTCACACTCCTATTCAAGTAATATTTAAATTTGTCCCGAGTTTCATCATGCACTTAAAACCAAATTATAAAGCGAGCTCCCTAAATTGTTATTTTTTATTATTGCTAGACGAAACGATGCTGAAGAATCTTTTTATTAGGTGGCCTAATATATGTACAACCACGAGTTAGGGACTTTACTAAAAAGGTTGTCAAATGTTTCAAAATGTTTTGTTTGTAACCTGTATATAAGCCGATTTGCGCTCAATGATGGCGGTAAGCCTTCAAGAGCATTTCATAAAAAATATGTAAAAACATTTCGTGTATTAATTTTACCAATACTGAGTATCCTGTAATCCTTGAAAAGTTATGAGATCTCCTATAGAACCAAACCCTATATCTTGATCAAAGAAAAGTATAAGGCTTGTCCATATCGTGGGACCATAAAAATATACAACTTTAGTATTATTTCAAATACATAAATCTTCAGTAGCATAAAACACAACAATCTCCTATCATCTATAGATGAGCGGTGAAGAAATGAACTACTGACCTTATACTAATTTGTCGTAGATCTGCGAAAAGGCTAAGTCCTTCTTTAATCAGAACATAAAGTTACTTAGGATCTGACCCTAGACAAGATCTCTAACTTTGTGAGAGTCAAAAGACAGTAAGTCTTGCTAACATTTCTACTTGAATTGTTTTCAATGGGATCTCAATTCTCTTTGTTGGTTGCTGTTCGGGTTGCACCCTTGTAGCGTTTCGATTATACCCCTTCCATTCAACACGCACTCACACACAGCACCGTCGCCGCATACTAGTTATACATACAAAATTGCTTGCATGCCTCTCGGAAGCGCGACGATGGCATACATCGCTACTATCATGATTACTTAGCGTTTTTAATTATCATATATTTTATACGATAATATAAGCTTACATACCAAATTGAATTACAGGAAGAAATTAGGTATTCTTGAAGTTATTTTACGTCTAAAGGAAATTCTAAAACTTCCATTGTGCAGAGTTCAAACCCCCGAACAAACTCTTTATTTATACTCTAATCTCAGGCTGTATATCAAATTTCAGTTTTCTAGAAAATCACGAAATATCCGAATATGTTTTAATGATTATTAGTGAGTGATGAGTTACGAAGCATATTAATTAAACTTAAATTAGATGAGCTAGAAAACTAAAATTGTATTTTTAATAAATCTGGTAAATATGTCGTTCTCTGAAAGTTTGAGTTCTCAAATGTAAAAGAGACTAAAGTTCTGACCATCAAATGTATGGTCAATCGCTTCGACAAATAGGTACTCCATTATCCCCTTGGTTTTAATTCGTCTTGGTGGGAAAACACCGCGCGCTCATTTGACTATATCGACTGACGCATTGTGTTTTCATTATTACGAATTATAAATTTGTTGTCACATTATATTTATCTATCATATCAAACATAACTTATTCAGTAAATTGCAACCTCCAGTAGCCCACTCAAAACACATTCAACGGGGAACCCGGATGGCTGGTCGCAAAAACACGAATCCTTAACGAAAACGTAACATAATGGCGCTTGAATAATTGCAAGCAGCTTATTTTTTTGTTTGTAGGCGAATATCATTTATCCGACTTGTTGCAATGCCGAACCACAATTCTAGCGTTTCATATTTTGCAAGAGGCAACCCAATGCCATCGAGTTCGACTCCTTCACTGCTACGGCACCTTCCTTAAGTTTTTACACATTTAGGGCAGACACATGGAGAGTACGACTTTAAAAATGCTAGTTGTACCTACTTAGTCTCTTTACGTTTATCTTCTGCTGCTACTGTGAGTTTATATATTGATACATTACACAAGAAACAATATTCGTATCGAGCTAAAGTAGTCTCATATATTATAACGAAAATAAGATTTTATTTTCAGCCAGACTTTAATATAACACAAACTTTTCTAAGAACTGTTATTATCGTCTTAAATTTTATAAACCACACCCTCTTTGTTTTAGTTGATTGAAGTTGTGTCTTTTTATAACCATACATCTATTTTCTGATTCATTTAATATTATTACTTTCATATATAACTTATGTTATTTTATATATTTAAGAAATTAAGGAATATTTTTTCAGGAACCTTTAATATAAATGCGTAAACCGTCTCGTATAAAGGATATTGGTTTCCAAATCAGTCTTGAATAGAAAATTAGGAGGAACCAATATTAATTTTATTTTATTGGAACACTTGGGTTTAAATTAAATAACTTATCCAAATTTCATTTACAACTAAGATATACAATGCAAAAATCGTTTCCACTTTAAACGAGTGCTCTAATTAAATAAAATTATTTATATTAGTATGAAAATTATAGATAGCAACAGCCCAAAATTTAAATTTAAATCTTGTCATATTGCAACTTTCCTCACAAAATGATTTTAAAATGTTTAATTGTGTTCTTTTGACGTGTTCCTGAAAAAATTTATTAACTGTATTTACAGTTAATTACTTATACGGAAAATCACTGAAATATTATAAAAAGCAAATATCACTTATTTTCTGAAATCTCCTTCATATTTTCTTAAACGCTGAGTAAATAATTTAGATATGCATTCTTTTTGAGTGAAATTTCTTTTATATTTATAGATGAAACGCTTAGATATAAGTCTATGGTGTTTCCCTTGTTTATGAAGTGGCCTTAATTTAAGACGTCGATCAATTTACGAGTATATTAGTATTTGATAATAATGTTTTCAAAATACTACATTACAGTGCACTACAAAATTTTCGTTCCGTATAAATACAGTTCAAATGTTAACGGTGATCAGTAAAATTTTCTATTAGTTTAACTTTGTTGTATCATATTTCGATCAGTTTTATCTCTTTTGTATCACGGTGTAATTAGTTTAGTTAATAAATTCGACACGAAGATGGTACTACAATAATTGTCTCTTAAAAATGCAAATTGCTCTGCTATGTCATGAAGCACATACATTTATTTTTATTTATCAAACAACCATTAAAATGATATAAATTATATACTGTTTACTTATGTGTATATATATATATATATATCTATATATATATATATATTTATACATATATATATATATATATATATATATATATATATATATATATATGTATATAATTGCATTTTGAAATTTACGCTATATATCAAAACTTGAAATTATCTACACGAAGCCGATAATATACACTGACCAACAATAACAGTTCAATACATTAAGAAAATTTGATCAACATCTGACCTTATACTGTGATTACATGCGCATGATGCAGATAAACGAAAGGCCATGACCTTATTGCATTGTTCAGCATTATGGGTCACAGCGCCATAATTTACAAATTATTAGGTATTCGTCCACGACGAAAAACAGAAATTTTTCCGTAAGTATTAGGTTTAAATATTCAATGTCACATGTTATCAAAAATTTTTAAAAATGCTCTTATAATTTTCATTCATAGTTGTATATTATGAAACTAGAAAATAAATGATCTTTTTTCAGTGGAAGCAATTTTTATTAAATAACCAATTGAATGTGCAGCAATCAACACCATTCATTTACATATTGAGATCCTCTTTTAAAATTATAATTCGTGCACTACTTATGTAATGAGAAGGGAATGCAGTGCGGCAGTTATTCACATATCCTCCAATGTGAATGTGAGTTTCGTCACTAAAGAATATGTTGCCCATCCGGGTACCAGTACGAAATCTCAACAACATCACCTCCGCGTAAGTTTTTCTTAATTCAAAGTCAGAATCGTGTAAATCTTGAACAATTTGAATTTTATATGGATGGAACTTGAGCTTCATTTGCATTATTACCTGTAAAGTTGATTTCGGAATTCCCAATATCGATGAACGTGTACGCAGTGATAAACGGGGATTTCAACGACAGAAACCATAACACGCTCGACATTTTCATCCGTGGCTACCAATGGTGTAGGTCCTGGCCTGGGCCTATTTAATGTTGATCCTGTAGCTCTGAACCTTGCTACCCATGACTGAATGAGGTTGATCGATGGTCCATCACGTAATCGACGAATACTGTAACGATTATTAAATGGATGGGGTGCTACAGACAGCGAAAATCCACTCGAAATGTACGCCTCGACGGCAAAAACGCGGTGCTCTCCACTCCACTGTTCCATGGCTACTAAAACATCCGCACCGCTTGCGCTTCTAACGACGCCCCCTGTGCCCCTCTTATGTGTTGCGTTCAGAAACTATGTTTGTTCAAACTTTGAAATCTGCCAATGGACAGCCTGTATAATAATTAAATATCATTAATTTGACAAATTTAAATCTTAAAATTAAATTTTCAATGCGTTTAATCGTCGTCGTCTTTTACATGACATGGGTCAAAACTTACCTGCGTCATTAATATATTTTTTGACACAAAGGTGACTTCGTGTCAAAAAATAATCTTAGTCATAGCTGTGGACTCCGGAAAACAAAGCAATATTAATATTTTTGTGCACTGATATTTGAAACAAAGGTTTCTTTGAGTACAGGGCAGAAATACAAGATATGTAGTAGTGTTATTCTGCGATACAAGACAAATATAACTTAACTGCAAACTAATTAAATCTCAACTGTTACTCTACCTGTCGTAGCTGATTAGGAAATCGCAGGTCTTTTATCATACTGAATTGACAATTTTAATAATATGTATATGACAGTTTCATACTTTTGACTGTAAATAGTTAATTAGCAATAGAAGTGGAATATAAGCGTATTATTGATGTGAAAACTGATATGTAGCAGCTAACCATTGTTCAAATAAACTAATTTATCCTTATCGGCTGAATTTGCAACTATAATAATAAAACATGTAATTTCAATAATATCGGACTTAATTATTCTAAGGTGCCAATATTTTGAAGATAATTTTTAAATTTAATTTTAAAGAATACCTGCTGAGGTAAGACTGTAAAACATCACTCTAGCTACTGATATGTCCCTCATCCAACTTTGACGAAAGAAACTCTGGACAGTTGTAAATCATTTTGAATGCAAAAATATATATAGGTTTGTATTAGATGAGGATATGTCACGAAGTCTTTCAGATAAGACAATATATAATAAACGAAGTCATCTCCTCTCTAGCTACCGTCCCGGTTTGCACTGGAAAAAGTAGACTTGTAGCTAAGTAATTGTGTAATGGAATCTACGAAACTAAGTTTCATGCATTCCTGTGAAAGAAAATTATGCTATAATGAATTTCTACAAAATTAACCCCAAATATATTAAACAATTTTTAAACTTAGTCACAAATTTTATCACTAATATCAATGTTTTCCCTTGTTTCATATAAAATTATATTACATGGCTGAAAAATAAGGCCAAGATAAAATGATTGAAAGAAAAATAAAAGTTATTCTAATTGCATTAATTTTAGTAGTTTACTAAAACTTATTAAAAATGTATCATTTTTCTGGACGTAGTGAAACGAACCATCTAGTAAACTTCAATAAATTGACATATAGAAAATAATTAAATGCCCGTTTGAAAAAAAATATATGCACATCACTAAGAAAACGAAATTGTTTAGTTGGGTTAATGCAACAAACTCTTAAATATAATATTAATTGGTTGTATCAATTCATATCTGTTCGAAACAAAATTGAATTTAATTTCAAAATCTGTGTACCACTGGCACCACTAACATTTCGCCATATTACCGGAACCATAAAGGTAAATTGTGCAATAATATTGCTCTTTGCGTTCTAGCGTTGGATATGCGCATCGACGATCGCAGCGACGCCGTCACGCTTTCAGCGAATCCTACAACCAGGTATCGCCGACAAGCATCCATTTTTCGGCCGATACACCATTCAAACTTTTTAACGAGTTTATTCAAATGTTATTTGTTTGAGAGGGTCGCTTGGAGCTGACAGCTTTTATTGTATGGAAAATCACAAAATTTGTTTTGTTAATTCAATCATAGGCGCTACTCGGTGAACTTTGTTGATAAACGCCGCGCGTAAACCTGGCCCGACGTTCTCGACGTCGATTGTTTTATACGCTGAATAGGTATCGTGTGTGAATTTATTTAATGACAACATTATTTAAATTGATTTAAACTTGCACAATATTTTTTTCTGAATATACCTGAAATTTGGAATATTATAATAACTTTTTCAGGACTACAACGTAACCAAGTTAGAGATACTTGATAGAAATATATACATAATGATTTCATAAAAGAAATATACAAAGGTTCCAAGCAATAATTACGGAATAAATCAGATCATAGCCATATCCTGTCAAATCTATAATCTAAAGACTCTTTATATATAGGACGACGAATAGAAAATACCTGACGATCAAATCACAGTTTAAATAAAGTGTATATTAATTATTTATATGTAGAATAAATTTATGTACGAGTCTAGTGATTTCGAAAAGCATACATAAAGAAATACATGTATCGGAAAAAATATTCAGTAAATTAAAATCATGTTAAATTATGTAAAACATCAAAATAAACTGTTAGCAACTTTTTGGCTTTAACCTACTAGAAATCAAATTCGTCACATCCGAATTACAATATATTAGCAATTTTACATGTTACTATTTTAGTAATAAACACATTTCCTATTAACAAACTTTATACAAGTTCACCATAATTACATATTTTTTGACAATGAGCACCTTTTCCGCAGCGGAATGTTTTAAATTGTTGGGCCTACCAATATTGCTGCCCATTTTCATAAGTAAATAAATAAAAATAATTTCAAACCAAAAATATGGCCAACTTAAATTTGACCATATTCATGGGGCAGTGGTCATTTAATTTACAACTAAAAATTAATCCTTCTATCCATAGTTGCTAATGTCAATGATAAACATTTAGTTAAAATGTAATGCTTACAGGAAGTTTATAGATAGAAATGTTAATTATTTAAAATTATCTAATTCAAGTTCATAAATAAAATTATTTCGTTCAGTAAACTTAAAAGTAGTGAAATTATTATACATAGGTATATTTAAATTCCTAAAACTGACAATACAAATTCTAATATTTGTGCAACTTTGACACTAAAATATATTTATATAAATAAAATATATTTGTTACACACAGTCAAACAAAAATTCGATGAATACAGAAAACAATTTCGACAAATGTTATCATTGTCCAGTAAAATATTTTAGATATTTTACTAGATGTTGATAATATTGCTTGAAATATATTGCATGCGCATTCATTTATATAATGTTTGTGCAAGGTATAGTTAACTTGATCGTTAATCCTGTTGGTACGTAATCCATTATATATATTTCCCTATTTCTGATATACTCGTAAAAATGGGTTTCAATACAGAAGAGAGGTATTGTGAATATTGGGAATTTCCCATGGATTATTGATTATCTTTATAGTCTCTAAAATTTATTTAAATATGTTTTTAAATTCTTAATTGATGATGATAAAACGATAAATAGTTGATGAGTTAATTTTTATTCTTATCCTCTTAAAATGTTAATTATTACAAAAACCCGTAAAAACCGAAAGTATGTGAACCGAATTAACTTGATTCATCCGGATAATATCAATTATGGGTGAAACGGATTAAGGTTATTGCGTTTGTTTGCTGTAAAGGTTACACCACTGAGACGAAGGCAGCTTTACATATGGTTTTGTATTTAAGGAAATTGATACTTAGTGTGTCTACTAATACTTTGAAATCAATTGGAAATTCTTGTTTTGTCTTGATGCTATCATGTATTAAACAAGGCTTATTTCATGTCTTGCGAGAATACACTTCAATTGTTTCAATTCGGAAGAGCATTCGATTTTTACTTTTAGCCTAGCCCTATTCTCCTAATAACGGATGAAGAAATTCACGTCTTTGTGAATTAGACGTGTCTATATATTTATATTATAATTAGACGTGACTATATAATAGTTATAAAATATGATCTGCTTTTTGTGGCAAAATATAATTATCTTACCTTTGATTCAATACAAATACATAACAGATAAATGTAGTACACCTATATATGCTTTCCGATACCTTAAACGTATTAAATTATTTCTCAATCTCAACCCAGGGTCGAGAGTGACACCAATGTACTTGGAATGAAACTCTCGATAGATTCTGGAGCCACAAAGATTTAAATTCAGATTGAAAGAGTTTCTGTATTTTCGATCCGTGGAGAATATACAATATTTTGTTTTCTCGGATTTATAGTGAGCTTAAGCTCTTTGGACCAAGCTCAAATACTTTTTAAACTACTGTTGAGAACTATTTGTTAATTATGAAGATCAGGATGTGTGTCAGATTGCATTGTTATCTGCATAACATGCTATTTTAGATTTTCTATTACGAATACTCCCTTGTTTACTATTACATTATATAAATTCAAATTAATTCTATTATTTTCAATATAAATATGAATTTCGATTCCCTAAAAAAATAATATTCCCTTATTTTTGTTAGTATGTAAATTCACGTCAAAAACATATTGACATATTTTTTATAAATAGCTTATATAAAGTTATCAAAGACGTTTTCTTTTTTGATCTGAAGATATTTATATGCTTATAATGACACTAATCGGTTTAAATCGTTGAGCCTAATGGATGTGTGATGCTTCTTCGGTACTTATTCATGAGGATGGTGACGAGTGGAATTCGTTGTTTATTGAATATCAACATACAAGGACTTCATAAACAAGTATTAATGCTCTGCCTCTTGTTTATGGGTATTTAATTCACATATCGTTTTGATTGTTTTTCTTTATTGGTAAATTAGGATACTATATTGAAACAGTCTTGATGTTCAAGTTTTGACAATCTATTTCGCCCTGTACAAATTTCTAGTAATATTATTCTACATATTGTCGAAACAAATTATCGGCATTACAAACAAATATGTAGACCAACGAAGACCGTTGAATCAAAATATTTTTTGAAAATTTACCTTTATTTTAGTATATTATTTAATATTTAACTGTATCTAAATATAAATCATAATGAAAAGAAGAAGAACATCTGTAAGTAAACTGATGTAGCGTCCGGTTTTTCTTATTACACAAGCATAAGTCATCATACTAGTTAGTGGACAGACTCTGCATCGACCTTTCAACTATTATTTTAAGACTTCACAATTTTATCTCTAATTTAATTGAATTCATATTAATGTACATTTTTTCTTATTTTACCTTTCTATCATACTTATTTTAGCAAAATAACATAATATTGCAAGGTATTTAGACAATTTAATACGTGATAGACTATAAAATGTTGCGAAAACCATGTTAATTTATGAAATTGTTTTCTCAAAAAAGAAAAATACTGACAAACATTAAAAATTGGACAAATTAGTTTCATTTTTCGAAGATATTTTGTCACCACTTGGCGACACAATCAGAGAACGCCAGTAGTAAAAGGAAGAACAATATTTAAAAATGAGAAGCTTCTGCTGATAAGAATACAAAAATTGCATTCATCATGAATCGTACCTATGATCTAGCTATGATTTAAACTTGAAAATTTGGTCATCATTCCTGTAGGCAAATATATAACAGGTACAAAGAATTAGTATTCTATTATAGATTATTAAAACATCATCAGAAAATCCTATAGAGTAAACATTTTGATAAAAACGTCAAAATAATGAAAATCTTTGAGAAATAGATAATTTATTCATAAAGAAAGAGAACCGATAAAAATATTGAAAAAAATATTCTGCTCAAAATTTACCCTTTGTCGTAATTTACATAGAATTATTGCTAAATCTTCAACGACCTATGAACTTCACAGTTATAAAAAAACATAATGACATTCCACCAAACGATTTAAATTAATTTTAAAAAGAGATTGGTCTTAGAGTTATCTAATAAGCCTGTCTCTTAATCCTAATGATTTACCAGAATAAAATATCAGGATTTATTTAATTGATTGCAGTTGATTAATTGGTGTCGTATCCATGTAGTGCAAAGAGAAATTCAGATGTGATCAAAAGTGTTCAGTACAACCTTGGCTATATCTCCTACTAGTATAGGAAATGGTTCGGGGGATCCGGAGCAATAGCAAAGAGTTTGGCCAGTATTGCAGGACAATTGAAGATGTGATTGGGAGAGAGTTGGGTATCCGGACAGTGAGCGTAGTTATTATAGAAACGCTGCCCGTCGGGGGATATTATCATTCCCTTGAAACGATTTGTTAGGAGTCTGCTGATTATTGTGGAGATGGTTCTATTCAAATTAAGCTCTGGAATAGTGTGTTTCTTGTTTTGTGGATTTTCTATCTGTAGAGAAGATACAATATTTTGTTTTCTTGGGTTTATAATGAGCTTAAGCTCTTTGAACCAAACTTAAATATCTGTGAAACTACTGTTGAGAACTATTTGTGAATTACGAAGATCAGAATAAGTGTGTAAGATTGCAATGTCATCTGCATAAAGTGATATTTTAGATTTCCTGCTGATATGAGGATAATTTGTATTTAGATAGAGAAGTAAAAGGAGGCGGTTTAAAACAGAGCCTCGGAGTACTCCTGCTTGAGGATGACGAGTCTTTGAAAAGTGTCATTCGTTTTGACTTTAAAGACTCTTCCTCTGAGGAAATTATTTATCCATATGAGAGAGTTTCCTGTAATACCTGTTTTGTCTATAATGTTTGTAAGATTCTGCCTCCAGACTTCATCGAAAGCAGCAAACAAATCCAAGAGTACCATTCTGATTTTCTTATGAGGTGTTTCTTAGAGACCATCAATAACTGATCGATAGTGATAGAAGTGTTGATCCACGGTACTGTATTTGGGTCTGTAAGATGTGATGTAGAACGTTGTTTTTGGTAATCCAGTTCATCAGTCTGGGGTGGAGGCCTCATTCAACGATTTTGCACACGATGCACGTGAGCATAACAGGTCAATAACTTTTGCAATTGGTAGCGTCTTTTCCTGGCTTGAGTATAGGAATGATAGTGGAGTACTTCCAAATTTTGAGAAGTTTGCCTATATGCCAAGAAATATAAATTATAAACAAACATTTTTTCGCGTGTTCGCCAAAATGTGTCATAATTTGACCAACAATAAAGTCAAACCATGGAGACCTATTCTGATCAAGGCGTTGGATGGCGAGTTCAAGTTCTTCGTGGGTGAGATCAGAAGAAAAAATGTTGTTATTTAAGGTATTTTTTATTTTTGCTCTAATAACCGATTTATATGTCTTGTAGTGATTTCTATTTATTTGATTTGGAATTTGATTCTAGTACACTACAAATTAGTGCTTGGCGAGCAGATTTCTCATTGTTCTGGCAGAAACCAGACTTATTGTTTCTAGCAATCTCTCGATAATACAAATGTATACTGTAGCATGTCTAGCGTTGGTCACTGGAGTGGTCAATTTCAAGAAATTAAGGATTTTTGTTGTTTTATAAATAATATACATAGAGATAGCTTACGTTTTTCACAATGGTGTCAACGGAGGTTTTCGACCGTCGTGTCAGTCAATTCTTAATGGAATGGAAAAAATACATTATCTTATACAATTATATTTATCACATCAGTTGAATTAAAAATAAATAGCTTGTTTACAAACATAGGAAGGCGATTTAAACTGTTTCCCAAAAAGTTACAAAATATTGAAAGATTTCAAGGCAATTGATATTTAAACAAGAGAAATATCATCACTTCTTGAAATTAAATGATCTAAACATTCTTTATTTTTTATGTTCTATATTTGAAAATAAAGAAGATAATCCTCCACTTAAGGAAGGCACACTTATGAATAGGTAAATAATTCTATCGACGTAAATAAATGTATGTTTAAGTGATTTAGATTCGCATTTCCTTCAGAACTCACAGCTGCGAAACAATATGCAACACATATTACTGTACACAATTGATTATAAAATAAATTGAAGCTAGAATTTAATGAAAAATATATAGTGGAAAAAAATTAGTTAATTGCGCAATATTGTGGTAACATTCGGAATATTAGAAACAGAGATTAAATTAATCATACGTTTATGGGATATGAGTAACATAAAAGTGTTTTATATCTATTTGTTTTTTATTTCAATAAACTATAAAAATATACGTCAAATATATTAATTCGGTATACCTATTTCAAAACAAGTTGACTCCAGTGTCACAATTTTTTTTATTTGTAAATTTGTCCTTACATTTGGCTAGCATTCTAACCTATAAAACAAGCCGAGTTTGCATTAAAGGGTAAACAAATACTTTGATATTTCGTTAAAATGCTTAAAAATAATAAAACTTTCATTCAACAGTCTTCCCATCAAGCGGCTGGACGAATACTGCCCAGCAAGTATAAACATACGTATAAGGTTTCATGTCGCCAGAGGCTTGACCTTCGGTCGGTCACTTATCTCATACAACTACAGTCGGCTGATTCTCTATCGATACCTGTTTAACAGTCCTAACGTATCTTTTCCCTTTTCTACTTCTTTTAACAAATTTTTGCACGTAATTTTCGTTCTTGTAATAAAAATATACTTATTTTCCCCATATACTGATAAATACGTATATATAAGTGCCAGTGAGTATAAACTGTTCACCGTACCGTCGTCTCAAAATACCGGAGATCTCGTAAAGCCTTCGTATAATGCCGGAATGTTGGAGCTACTGTGCTGTAATGTGGTTATTATAAATCATTTTTTGAATTCTTTTATTATCATTAAAGTAGTAAGACCGAGCAACCAAACTCAAAATAGATAAGTAAAATAAAAAAAAACGTTATACGATTCAGCTAAACATTCAAATACAGAATAAAATAATGTTATGTTTGTCAAGTGTTTTTAAAGACAGAAACGTTATTCAAGCCAAAAATAATTTATGATAGGGCCATCTAAATTTTGGAGTTATGGAATGAAAGAGGGTATTTTACCACTTTCCTTTTGTAGTACTTCAAAACAAATTTTAACGAAACTTCCATACCGTGCTCGCTAAAAGCATTCAAATGGCTTAAAAGTGCGTTCTTTACGTGCTTCACATCAGAGTATTTTTCAAAATAAAATTACTATTAAGTCAAATAAAATTAGAACAGGTAAAGTTAGGTTATGTGGGTTTAGGTTGTATTAAATTAGTTTAGATTAAATTTGGTTAAATCAGAATAGATTAGGTTGGCTTGGATTAGGTTGGGTTAATTTGGATAGAACTAGGTTTTGAAGGTAAGATTAGGTTGGATTTTTTTGAAGACAATTATCTGTTTATTTCACAACACCTTACAATTGTATTTGATATTATTGACAATTAAAATAAATGCTTTTTCTTTTTTTTGCTTTGGCATAATTGCTCTATTTAAAATGATATTGATTTTTTTAGCATGATAGAATAAATTATTCGCAAACATTATCTAGAGTATTTTAAAATTAGTCTAGGGAGATACTTCTAATGTTTTATACAGGAAACAAGAATTCTTCTGGTATCTACCCACTGCTTCAGAATATTCGATTTATCAGTCGATATTGATACTCCTGGTATTCTTCCATTTATATAGCTCACCCCACGGGTGTATGTTTTATAACCAACTGGTGAACCAGCCTCGAATTTGATAGAAGTAATCAAAATTCTGGTAGTTTTACAAATTATCGATTTTAATATAACTTTTTAGAAAAAGGCGAACTTACTCTAAATAAACCTGTCAATCATGGGTAGAATTTTTCCTCCGAGAGTTCTATATACGTTTAAACTCATTAATATAATATTTTGGGGTCAATGGTGTTTCTAATGAAATATTTACAAATATTAAGTTTCCACAATGTTAATATATTGCCTACTGTATCTTTCACATACTTTATAACATATTTAAAAAATCTGTCAAGCATGACTAGAACTCGTACTACAAGGATTCCGTACATATTTAGGTACTTATAAATATATCAGTATACATAGCATTTCCATTAAACTATTTAAAATTGTTACTTTTCAACAGTGTAAATATAATGCCTACTATGTACATGTATTTCACAGGCGTTAAAAAGGGTGCATATTTAAATAATAAGTCGAACTCGAATATGTACTTAGGTACTTACAAACACTTTAAGATACATACAAACACTTTAAGATATATACACAAACTACTTACAAAAATTAATTTTTCACAATGTAAATACTCATATATTGCCTACTATTTCTATCACAGTCATGAAGACAGACTGCATATTTAAAAAACCTGTCAAATTCATGTAAAATACGCACTACAAGGTTTCCGTACATATTTAGGGTCTTATAAACATTTAAGTATACATAGTGTATTCATTATCCCACTTAGAAATATTAATTTTAGTCAACGGAAATAGGTTGCCTACTACAACTCGCAGATATAAAAATATAATGCATATTTCAATATTTATAAGGTCAAGGATATTCGCTGTAGCTTTCCTGTAATCTTCGAGTCAGATTTTATCAACCAAAGTGGCAAAACGTTATTATCAATTTTACTAACTAGTTTCGGAGATAAAGGCAAGAAGAAAAACATATTTTTGTATTCCTCATAAGAACTTCTTTCAAATAATATTACACGGGGCGTACGAAATTATTTGTTTTCATAACTTTATTTAGCTTGTCTTTAATTTTATATGAATATTTTAAAAAGTTGGCTGATGAAAAATATATGCCTTAATAAAATGTATTATTGAACAGAAGTAAATTTAAAGTATCTGCATCGCATGTTTTCTGTAAAAATTGGCTGTGAATATAGAAAAACGTAAATTTATTACCAAATATACCTTCGATAGGCTTAAATATATTTTATTTTTAAAATGATACCATCTAGAATCCTCGCTACATTTTTCCAATAATTTTTGCGCGGGGTTCTAAAAAGCCATATTTTTCATAATTTTATGTTCGAGGGACATACTTTTTTGCATATTGTCAGTGTATCACCGAAAACAAGATAATTGTAATTATGAAAAAAAAATTCGTGCGCTATGTATGGAAATATATTAAAATTTTCCAAGCACTTAATTTGCCTCCCCTTAAATTTTCGAATGAATATTTTTGAATTTTGTCTACTGAGATATTTGTGTGGTAATGTGTTTCATTAAAATACCAAATTTAAAATTTCAACTTCAAGGGGTTCCTGACGAAAAATTCTGTGATATACAGACTGATATATATTTGGGTAAACTTATGAGGTTCCCGTTTTTTTGCTTTGCGGTACGAAACTAAAAATGACACCATTTTAAATTTTTGTTTAAATTGTTTATTATCGAAATTTGCCTTTAAAAAATTACATGCGTTTTCACCCGTTGGTCTTTACGTAGGTACGTAAGAGGGAAAAGTAGAGGTCACAATTCTTAACCGATTTTGGTGATTTTTTTTCTTTGATTGTTTTGCTGCCAGAACAAAACTCCACTAAGTTTAGCAATGTGTTCACAGTTAATTTTAAAAGTTTAATTTTTATAATAATGTTCTACACAACTCTCTTTTTTTCGTGCTTGGTAACTGTTCTTAGTCTACGTTTTGTACGAATCTTCTTACCTCTTCTCTCTACTCCTCGCTACTTTTACTTTTTTAACTTATTTTCATCTATTTTTCTTGAACATATTAATACCTTTATTTTTCACTGATATTTCCTGATTATAATTAGTTTTAACGCACTAATGTTAAATTATTGCATTACTTTGATATGTAAATACAGAAAAAGTATTCAATATTAAAATAATACAAGGCTGGTACAGGTAACATTACTAGTTTACAGAATATAAAAAATGGGAAAAACTAGCAAGTTGGTAATTTATTTATTATTTTAAAAAACAAACTCCACCTTAGACTATGCATAGTTTTGTTCGATGGAACTCTTGAGATTATTCGGCACACTCTTTCTTGGACTTATCTTCCACGGTTATTGCAAAGACGGTTACTGCTTCTTTAGCTTCTGGGAATCATATTCTTCCTAGTTTCCTTTTATTTTTGGAAAAAAAATAGAAATTCCATGACCATAGCAAGGTAGAGGCCTGTACGGTAGATGACCCATAATTTCTATATCCAACATAGCCAATGTCCTATCGTTTGTCTGGCTGAGTGTGCAGAGGCGTTTTCGTGATGCATGAAGAAACTAGTGTGAGGGCATTACTTTCGAGTTTTTCCAAAACAACAGACGAACAATTTCTAATATACGAGTCTGTATTAATGATCATGCATTGTATTATTTTGAAATTATACTGGAAAATATTTTAACAAAACAAATTTAAAATATACGTCTTTTCTGGGCCATTACTTTGTATCACACAACATGACATACAATATCAGTACCATTAGCCGTACATCCGTATATTTTCCAACATTTTGTCAGTAATAATTTTGCAATAGGGGAGAAAAGCTCTTGCACAGATATTGAATTATGCTCCAATTTGTTTTTTTGTTCATGTCACTAAATTTCTCAGAAAAATATTTTGTGTTTACTTATAAGCAATTGTCTTTTCGTGATTTAAATATAACAATAATAAATAGTTATGAACAATTGCAATAATTTAAGACCGATAATATTAAAAGGCGAAGTTTTATTTCTTAAATCGTAATGGTATAATATCGTAATAATATAAATAGTAGTAGGCAATTTTACAAAATCTCCTTTTTACCACATTTTATATATGAATTATAAATAACGTGATATTTTAGAACAAGATCTCGTCAAACGATATGAATAAACTAGGCACAAAACAACTTATATCTTCGTCGAGTTTGTCGCATTTCACAACACGCAATAGATTATAAATTATTCATATTTCACTCAAGTATCCTATGCACTCCCTCGAGGCAAATTATGAACACATTTCAGCTTAATAGCGGCATCTCCATCGGACTCAAGTGATTAAGCCGTTCGTGGGAACTAGTCCCTCGTTATGTCAGCTCACAAGCAAACGGGTAAAAGCTTGAGGAAAGCTCTATCGTTAGTCGTTAAGATACCTCGGGGGAAAATGTATGTCCTTGCTTCTGTTTATGTCGTGGGTTTGTCTGGGAAGATTTTTTTAGTGAAACTTGCGATCTATACACGTCAAATATTTTGACCATTTGTTTTGGTAAAAGTAAAATAAAATTAAAACTTTAATTCCGATTATGTGTTAGTTTTTATCTTAGTTGGTTCCAGTATTTATGTTGACAGGCAATTTGTGTTAAAAGGCAACTTTTTTAAATTTACAGGTCTATAGAAGGAAGGAGAGTGCAAAAAAATACGCAGTGCTCGAAGTGAATATTACTTTCTCTTCCCTTGGTAATTGGCTCAGCATTTCACAGTCTCTAATCACATTGTCTAATGGGACTGATATGAAACTTTTATATCATTTGAAATACTGGGGAAATTTAAACAATTAAGTCAGCATTAAAATATTTTTTTCCTTTAACATCTATTTTTAACAACGATATATGCCAATTCAAATTCGTTAAATTTATTCGCTAAATTGTCTGCTTTTTATGGGCTTTTTTTTACTATATGATCTGATTTACAAATTGAAATTTCGATCAAATATCACTTTACTTTAAAAGGTATTATTGCTTACTAAAAACTTTTAATACGAATAAATAAATCGAATTATATATCACGACTATTACTACGTTCGTGCGTGACTGTATGCGTACGTGCATCTCTAAGTATGCATGCTTTCTTTTGTTTCTTAATAGTCGCAACTAAATCTCAAGCTTTCTAAAACCAGACGAAAATTGACCTGACGTTACGGGTACAGAAAATAATTGTTAAAGAAAATTTTGAAGATACTTTACAGTGAATAATACTTGAAGTTATGGAACAAGTTACATTTTATCCCCAGAGTACATTCCCGTGGGATAATTATATTAAACGATACCGTTTTCCGACGTCCAAGCGAGTGAATCCGGGGGTATAAGCTAGTGTATATATATATATATATATATATATATATATATATATATATATATGTATTTGTATATGTATATGCATATATATATATATATATATATATATATATATATATATATATATATATATATATACGTATGTATATATACTAAATTTAACCAAAATATACTTTGGATCTACATTTGTATCATGATCGTAGCTGGTCTATATGGAATTTTCTACATGGAGTTTCAACGCTGTGTTTTAAATACATAGGTGATTAAACAGGAACTCGTTGCATAAAACTTATCAGCATCAGGAGAACGGAAAAATTAATTTTTGTTCCAAAGTAGTCGTCAGCCGCGCAAGTTAAGGATGCGCAATTAATGGCTCTGTTGGAATAAAACCAAGTAAAATAAAATAGTCAATAAACTTTCATAACGAAAGATTAACATTAGAAAAGGTTATTTTGTTTATCAGCCCTGAAGTAATTACCACCATATTATCTTCCCAGCCACTTATTGCGAAGTTTCCATAGTGGCTAGTGCGCATAATAAATTATTTACCATTTATTTCTGTTTACGACGATTTTTCTTAAACTGAAAGAGGAATTACGCTATGACGTATGTATATCTCCTAATAATAGTGTCAGGCGGAAGCACAGAGGTAGAGAATCTCGAGGGCTATCCAAAACATCGCTATTATATCATACAATGATTCTTTGCCCGTTTGGTCATTTCTGAGGTATAATTTTTTTTGTACTTTTAGTCAAACTTATTGATATATAATTTTGTTATATTTTTTTATCCAAATCTATTGAAATGTTTCTTTGAGACATGAATAACTATGAGAAAAATTTGATTTTTTTATCAAATAGTTAACTAACTGACCTATACGGGACTTATACCATTCAATTACGCACAACTAAATATGACGTCAAAAATTAACGAAAGCACTAGATATTCTAAACAACAGATTTCAAATTGAATTTTTGATGTCATTAAAAAAAACATTTGATGTAACTTTTTTCTAGAATCAACTCAAAAGATATCTTATTTTATTAGCTTTTTAACTGAAAAAATTGACATTGCTACCTTCACGGGGTAACCACAAAAATAGAGCCAAAATGTAAAAAATGAAGATCATAATTTTACGAGTAATAAAAAAAGTAAAAATTGAAATGAAGATGATAATCAAGTTTGAACCCTGTTCTTCATAAAGAGTAAAAACATGATCTGATTTTAATTCCCATTTAGAACATTGCTACTTGTGCCAAACAAACTAGCCGAAGTAGTCATTTTTGTGGCTACTCTTATATTTATGTCTAGGTTACCTTGTTTTATGGTTTATTTTCTTCAACGGTTTTTCAGTTTTTTCCAAAATTTTAAAATGTGTTGGATTCTATGGATTAGTGTTATTACAAAAATTTAACCTCTCGGTCAAATTAAGGGATTATGGAACTACTTAACGTTTTTATATTTTTCTCGAAGCAGAAAATCGTCAATTTTTTCCTGGAATGAGTGAGTCGTCATGTTTTTTTACGAAGAGTTTATTTAAAAATATATTGCTAGTAGGACTACATAAAATGAAAAAACTCGGAACCAGCAAGACTGTACAGGTCATATTAGAACGTAGAGGTGGGCATTAACTCGAGAGGTTTTCAGACCACTGTATGATCTTAAGGGTTCATAATGAAAGAAATGTCAAAGTAATAAAATATCGAACCGGAGTTGCAAAATCTGAAACTAATTACATATTTCGGGGATAAAAATATCACTGATACTACATCCTTATAGTTCAATAATCGGAACCTGACGTTTACAACGGAAAAGTATAATTTAAAATATTGAGAAGCCAAGAGAAAAATCAAAAATTTTTCAGTTTGACATTATGAACCAACTTTCTAAAAATAATATTTTTCCAATATTTGGTTTGGAATAATAAACAGGCAGCATTTCGAATCTCGGTTTCCTTGAATGGAGAGTTAAAAATATTTTTTTAAGAGATAATTTAATTACGTTTCTAAAGGACATATATTATCAAATGTACAGATATATGATATTACAAAACGATGGCACATTCTTTTGCTATACTTTGAACATAAGACATTATCTACCGGCAAACAAAGTTTTTCTCGAGAAAATATATATGTATTGGAGGATCTATAGCTTGACTCCGTGATCTTCTGACTTAAATCCAGTAAAGTTTTCATCTAGAGATTGTACTTATAAAACTTGCAGTTGGGAAGAACTGAGAAGAAATCTGAGGGAAACCGAATAAACAATAAAAACAATACAGCATCAGTAAGACGTTTAAAAGATAACTTTCTTTAATTATTCCTTATTTATATTGTAAATATTTAGAGTTATTCCGTAAAGGTTATTTAGAGTTATTCCGTAATAGAATAAATTCACTCAGTCAAAGAAATAATGAAATAACAAAGTTTTTAAAGGTTCTCGAAAAAAGTTATATAAACTTTTTTAAAATGATAAAAATTAAGTTGAAAATCTGGTGTTTAGAATATCTCGTGTTTGTGCTAATTTTTTTGTACCAAGTTGAGATGCGTGATAGTGTTAGTGTAAATATTTTATATCACATAAGTTAGTTATCATATCAGTTGATAAAAAACACATGTTCCAGTCATAATATTTCATGCCACAAAGCAACAGTATGTTTTCAAGTTATAAATTAGTTGAATGAAACACAAGAAAATTATGTATCATAAATTATCAAAAATTGCTGAATATAGATAGGGATGGTTCGGATAGGCCTTGATATTCGCTACTTCCGTGCTTCCGTTCAGTATTGTTTTTTGGACCCTTGTATGGACAGACGGACAGATAAACAATAAAATTAGAAGGCTTCCATTGCTTTTGAAAATAGTATAATATTTTAAAATAATAGGAATATTATCTCCTTAAATAACACTAATCTAAAGAACCTTTCACAAAATTGAACAATTTAAAATGGCTTTCTTGAGTGAAATAGCTTTACTACTTTCTGGATATAAGAAGCTGCTGACTAACGGTTGTATAATATTAATAACAATTATATTGCGAATATATATTAATTATATCTTAAAGTTCCCTTAACCACGTAATGTCCTTGAGTGAAAAATTCTTGTCGTGCGGATGAAAATATTTAAATTAAAATTTCTAACGTGGTACTAGAAGAATAGTGAAAAAATAAAACGTCCTAATAGGCATATGAACAGTTTATTCGCGAAATTTCGGGTTTAAATCTGAAGAAACTATAAAAGTGTAAAAAAGGAATTATTTCAAATGACGTAAATGTCACGATTGAAGAAACGGCGGACTTACAAGGTCCTATGTTAAAATATTTTAAATAAAGGAATAATAATAATAGCACGAATATATATATATATATATATATATATATATATATATATATATGATAACGAGCATCGCAACGAGAAGGCACTGATGCATTGGTTCCAGAGCCTCAATCGGTAGTGGTCGCGCGTGGACGTATCTGTCTAATTACTAATTTGCTATTAATTGTATCCATTATTTCAATTATTATGATCCATGAAGTTGAAAACAATAGTTTCATTGAGTTATCGACAAGGCACATGTTCAGAGGGGCAGCATTCTCCGTTATCAGAAGTGATAAAGACATGCGGTGCAACAAAATGGAGCTTCAAAGTCGTCACATGATGAGTCTCGTCGAAGCCATAAAAATACTTACGACTGCAAACTTTATAACGTTATCGGATTTTAACCCTAAAATACCCTATGCCGATCCACGAACCTGATACAACATCGTAGAACTGGACCTCGCCGAAAAACCATTACAGGGACTTGTACTGATTATTGCGTTAAGTGCTGCACTAAAAGTAAACGCAACACAATGGTTATCTTAAATATTATGCCCTGGTATATAGTGTCAGTAGTTCAAAGAACTATTTGCAGCAAGATACGATTGTATTGAGACGGCGGCTGCCACGCTCATCAATTTATAAAATACCCAGCCGAAAGAAAATTAAAGTTTTGCTGCCTATGAATCTCAATTATTTACCATGCTAATAACGAAGTGGAAAAATCTCGATATAGAGCAGATATCCAATATAATCACTCACATCACGCAGTTTGACAATCAACTTCAACGTACCGTTTTCACGACGGAAGTAACAACATGGGATGATCTATAAAGAGAGCTAAACGTATTGGTTTTCATGAAGTGAAAGCATTCAGGATAGCCGGCAACGAAGCCATCGATATGAAGCGTTACAAAAGCTCTATGAAACCGATTGGATATTTCCACTAAGGGAAAATAGACCAAAAGGCAGTGGATTGTCGTCGGAAACATACAAGCACACAAAAAAAGTATCAACACATCCCCAAGAACTCAAGTGCCGTCTGTTTTTTTAGTGGAATGAAGGGTAATTTCATTAGTAGATGCCTTCGCGCAGTAGGACGCCGCGGTGATCAGATGAGATCACGTTAACTTATGTAGCTTAAATAATCCACACGGTTATCTGAAGTTTAATGGTGAGAGATACCGATTTTATTTTGATTCCGGGGCCGAGTACTCATTTGTAAAATGAAGTATTGTAAACGATTTCATAACATTGTACAATTTACTGGCATTAGTCAATACAGTGATTACAACACACCGTAAGTCCTTTCTGTGGTTAGCACAAACAAATATTGTTTAAAGATCCTAATTAATATGATTCCGAACCGTAGTTTCATGATATCATGATTGGACCCGAGATTTTAAATCAAGGTTTTAATGTCAAAATAACAACAGATCGTATTATTTTATCTCGAAGTAATAGCCGCGTATTCTGTTGCAATGTAATTAGTTCCAACAACAGTAATTTGTTTTTGATTTCAAAAATGTTGACAGTGACATTCCTAATGAAAAGAGATCCAAATCATTAAATATTTCGCAAAATTTTCCATTCTATTTTCAAACAAGATCTCTGAAACACTAATAGTTACTATATATGATGAATTATTTACGTTTTTAATTTGATTATAAATTATAACTTTATTGAAACATTTCGTAATTATCTTCTTCATTAAAATCACACAGATGACTCTGGTGATTTATGATTACACGAATGATTATACGACAAAGTCATAAATGATGTATTGTGTGTTGTGGTCTATAAACAAAAATGTATATTGAACTAATTAGTTCAAATATTACATAAATATTGAATGTAATATTTGAACTAATTTAATGTTTGACTTTGTTGATTTCAATGCTTTATGTAAGTTGAATATTTTGAGTCTGTTCTACGATCTCTTTTATGATGGTGTCAGGAATTTTTATTTTTATTTTCAGCAGACACATGAGGACGTATCACCAAAGTCAGCCCATTGGAACTAATGATTAGTGAGTTGTCAAGATCCCAAATTTGATGACGTTGTGTTGAGATCAACACTGAAACAGCAAGAAAGCAGGCAGGGTAAAATATAGAATCTAGTGCCGCATATGATAAGATCAGATATGATCAAGCGAAAGCCTCAGTTTTCAATTTCAATATCGATGATTTAGTGTTAATTAAAAATGAAGAGAGAAATCAAACCAAGCTGAAACCAAAGTACAAAGGTCCTTTTAAGATTACAGAAGTATTTGATACTGATCATTACCTTTTAAAGTCATTAAATTCTATGCGTACTTACAAGTATTCACATGGTAGATTAAGAAAAGCGCCTGACCATCAAGTTTCACCAGAGTATAGTCTTGAAATTAAGTCGGAAGACGAACATACAGAAAATTAGTTGATTAATGTATATGCACCTAGCCAGTTTTTGGCGTCGGTGCATAATGATAATAGCAGTGTTGATCCTCTACGTTGGTATGTAGAGATGACATCAGCGTTAGTTCACTAATGGGGCCATGCCTGTGAAGAAATTGCTTGCTTTGATGCGCAAGAATGGTATCGGTCTTGCTGCACTGATCGAGCCGTTGGTGCGGCTGTCAATAACTGAGAATTTGATATGGTACCTGTATTGATCCATACTTATTCAGAATGATGTGTTTGCAAAAGAAGAGATTATGATGATTCAAGTTACGATTATAACTTAGGTGGGACTACGGTTGAACAAACATAACCACTGTTTGTCAGGTATTGTTAAAAAATTTTTTCCTGTGTATTGCATGTAGTTGCTTCAGATGATTCATCCGCGGTTAGATGTACTGTTAATGATAGCCGTGTTGGAAATCGGTAATGGAACGCAAGTTAGGTCACCGGCGAACATGGATACGGCTGCGACGACGACTAGCATCGCAACGAAAAGGCAATGACGCATTGGTTCAAGAGCCTTGGTCGATAGCGGTCGCGCGCAGATGCATCAGTTTCAATACCAATTCACTATTTCAATTATTATAATCCATAAAGTTCAAGACAAGAGTTTTATTGAGTTATTAACACGACAGACGTCTCAGAGAGGCAGCATTCTCAGTTATACCCACACACCCACATGTGTGTTTATGTGTACCTTCATGGCCTTTGGCCATTTCAAGTGGGCGGATATTATGGAGGATTCTCCACTAGCACTTAGCTAATTACTTGCATCTACCTTAGATACAAACAACTATTATATGATAGAGAAGAGAGAAAATAAAAATATTTTAACAGAATATCTGTATATATTGTGAATATTTTTAAAAATAATTTTTTTACATTTAGAAGTTAAGATTAGATTAATTAATAGAAAGATTAGATTAATTAATAGAAAGAACAGGGAAAAATTGTATTATCATCTGTCATTATTTTCCCGTTCATTTTATGTGTATATCATATCATATTCGTCCAAGGGCAGATCCAGAATTTTTTTCTGGGGGGGCACAACCAAGTTGGCAACGAGTGTTCTCATAAGTTCTTTAAATTAATTGTAAATGAATATATTGGAAATAATATCCTTTTTATTATTTACTCGTATTTTAATGCAAAAGTTACAAATAATTAAATGAAAGTTTTCTTTTATGTTTCCTGCTGAATATATCCAATACTTCATCAACGTTTATCGACGATGCAATGTCTTGATGAATATTAAAGCCAGTCCATTTAAACGATCTTCTCTCATCCTGCTGCGAAGATATGTTTTGCGTCGTCGCAGAGTGGAGAAAGATCGCTCCGCAGTGCTAGCTGTTACAGGACACGTACACAACAATTGACACAGAGTTCTTATGTTTGGCAACGCCGTTGCTATTTTATAGGCCACTGGAGACTTTGGCAAATTTTCTCTCATCTTTTGCCAAATTTCTAGTTCACCTTTCAAATATAAGAAACAAGGAAGGTCATTTTATATAATAAAGCACCTTGAGTAACATGCCCTATATCTTCGTTACTAAATTTATGCGACAGTAACTTTTTTAACTGTCCGATTCTCTGCAGCTGAGTTTTGGGACATCTAAAGGACATTTCGTTCAATAAATAATCCAGAAAAGAAATGTACACCGATAATCGGTAATACTCTTTAGCAGACTGAACCTGAATGTTAGATCTGTCGTATTGACGGTCGGTTACTCTGCATGCCGTGATTTCTGTTCCAATTTCATTTGATAGGCCTTCAACTTTATCAAAAAGCTTTTCAAATATATCCGTGCAAGTATCACGTTGCTTTTGGATGCTAGCTGTAGTCATATCAACAAGCTTCTTAGCCAAAAGAATATCAACTTTGATGGCTTATAAGGATCGAAATAAAGGGAGAGTGATTCCCAAAATATCAGCGAGGATGACCAAGATTACAATGAATTCCGGCGAGATTACAGCTTGCAGCAATGAAAATGCATTTGTAGCACGTTTATCGGTCATTTTTTGCAAAATTGCAGAAAGACACGGCAAAACATCCAAAAATGTTAGAACTGCTTGACATTTGCACCAGCATTTACATCCGCAATTGATTCCTTAAGCATATTGTTAGTGTTCACGGACTTTCAGAAATTATGTCTTTCTACCCATTTCGTCTCACACATTTTCTTTAGTATGTTTTGTTTTTCTCTATGTTTTGTTTTTTTCTAATCCGCCTATGTATTCGTCTATTCTCAAATAAATATTTTCGTTAAAATTGTTAGTATTGTTCGATCAATATTATTAGTTACAATAGTTAGTATAATTATTTACCGCAAAAAATTACATAGTTAATTAAAATGCATGTCTTACATTAAAAAGACATTTTGTAAAACTCAACAATGTTCAAGGCAAGTGATATCAAACTTACTAAAATATTCTTGGTATAATTCAAAATAAAATTCAAATGTATTTTTTGTCAGACAAATATAATTGTAAGAGGATTAATAATACTTATAGCATAAAATCTTAAAGCAAAAATACTAAATTTCCTTTCTTATCCCAAACACTAAACGAAAATATAATAAATAAATCTAATGTGCAATCAAAGCTTTTTTCATCTCTCAAATACACGCATATCCACAAAAACACAAATAACTGCTACATGTCACTTAGTATCGACTTCAAAAATTTCTAGCATTGGTGGTATTTTGCAAATGTATTTATTTATTAACGTACTTTAATGCATTCAATCAAAATATATGGCGAACTTACTACTACGAGAGGAAACGCTTACCGCCAACCAGAACATCGCCCCGCTCGATGAGCGACTGAGAATCGTTCCCCGGCCCACGCGGTGCATCATACCATCAAAGGACGTATGTATTGTTATCAACTTAACACACCAACGTATTTATGATCGGAAACAATACGCAAAAGTTTCAGGCAAATACTCGCATTTTCATTATTTTATATCTATTAGTGCCCTTTTTATTTGAAGCTATTTTAATCTTACGTAAAAAAATTTTATTTTACCACTTTTAATTATGATATATTATGTACTATACACCTATATTACTCGGAATTGTTTACCTATATTACCTGGAATTTCAGAAAATTACAATTATTTCAATGTCAATAATATCTCCTTTACTGAAATCGGAACAGACGTTTGCGGCGTTTACTTACATATCCTGAATATATACCTATATTTACATACATATAGGCATTTACACATACATACTTACATAGATACATACATACATACAAACATATAAATCACACGCCCTCTTTCGGCTTTACCATAGTTAGTCCTTCATCGCTATATTTACGTAAACCTACTATAATATACCAATTCCTGTACGTCTTTATGTTAACCTGTTTTTACTTACTACTTACCTACCTACGTACTAATCTTTAGTCATTTCATGTATATGTTTATGTTTGTATTTATTTACTTATCTGCCTACTCTTATTATCTTAGTTACTACTTGTCTTTGTACGTACATGTATATATCTATGTAACTATTTACTTCGTTATTTTCTCGCTTACGTCACGACCAGTGAAACGAAAGCAAAGTCGATGTGAAAAGTTTGTCACCACAACCCATCCTTGTACGTCGATTTTGCTAAAATACCGTTTTCCTACCCTTAATTGTGTCAAAACTTAAGAGTTGTTATTATTAAATGGTCAATAGAGCATTTCATTAGATTATCATAATCTAAACTCGACCAGGGCACGTGCGCTGTTCACTGTAGAAACAAAATTACGATGTTACCTTCAATTTCCATGGTTAAATGCAAGTCAATTTTTTATTATTGAACACTGGAACCGTTAAAGTAAATGATAAAAATTTATAGATTTACGTTATCATATACAAAAGAAACCGTACAACTGCAGCAGGCTCAGGAACCAAATTTCTCAGTTCAGTGATAGGGTCTAGACTTGACACCTATAAAACTAATGGAAAAAACAGCATGTTCAAAAGGATCGAGATTTAAGCAGAAAGTACACGCACGATGTTAAAACGGCGGAGTTAGAACCCTGAGTTCGATGATAGAGTCTCTGCTTGAGCTACAGTTGATTCTAATTTAGAAACAGCAGGTCTTCCAGTCTCACAGGTTAGGTAGAATATACTCTGCAGCAAGGGCTGAAGAAACCGTTATTGACACGTTTTCTATTGGAGACTAACAATATTTACTTGAAAACAGTACATACCTTAAATTTTCACGCCTATTTACGTGTCTGTATGTACTTACCTATGTATTCACTTTGTGAAAGGTTTATTAAGGCAAGTCAAACGAGTCCAATTACATGAGTTTACTTCTCATCATTGAAGAGTTCCTATCACTATTTTTCGGCTTCATCATATTGACATTATTTTGCTAAAGAGAGAATTTTCATCGTCGGTAGATGTATCAAGAGAATTCACAATGATATAATAATATCATCGTTCGATCTATATCATCCTAATTTGATTACGGCGCTTGTGCTCTTCAGTGTAGAGGAATTCTGTGCACATCTTCAATTTTCATGATCAGTCTCTAACCAATTTTTGTGGATCATGCCTATCTAACAAGAAAAATAATCATCCAAATTATTCTATGTTTACCGGAGATACGACAACAGAAACAAGAAAAAAATGTAGTCAAATTGAGAACCTCCTTCTTTGTTGAAGTGGATTAAAAACAATAACGCGGTTCCTATTTATCAGTTTTGTTAATTTATAATTAACGAAACTTTTATGCTTTAATATTATTGTGCTACGTTTGTATTAAATTCATAATGTTACACTAAATCGTCGATAAAATGTCATTGCCGTGGTATGTTGAGTTGACCACACGAGTTGACGATGCGGCGCACCGCGGGGACTCTGGTTCGATTCCCGGCCGTTCGTCGAACGGGACTGGACTGGTGTTATGTTTGGCTATAAGAGATTGCTCTCGTAGCAATAAGTCCGTCATATGTGTCAATTAAATACATTAAAGTAGATAAATAAATAAATATATCAGTGGAGAAATAATTAATAAAAAACCAGTAAGTCTTTTTTATTAAAAAATTAATGAAAGTGAAATTTTCCATTTGCCCTTTAAAAAAATGCGCAGAGCAGGTTTACTTGAAATGAAGCTACTTAAGAAGAAAGGTCGTACTAAATTTAACAATTGGACAACAAGAAACTCTAATCTTTATTTTACATCGGCTACATTGTCAAATCAAGTTTAAGCATAAAAAAATTATATTCATTTAATGAGTCACACAGACATGTTACGATACTTTTTAGTTGAAGATGGGTCGAACAGACCCAATCCACGAAAAAATCCAGTCTTTCTTGGAAACCCGACACGAAAATAATTGCGTGCAGCTTATTTTTTGTTTGCCAGCATCATTCATCAATCAGGCCGACAGCGGGCGACCTGTTAGAATACTCGCTCGCGCTTCTAATGCTTCATAATTCACTGTAGGTGACATCGCCGAGTGTCCGACTATTTCATTAATACGATACGCTTCTTGTGCATGCAGTTTACCAAAAGGCAATGCATTGAACGAACTTAGTAGAACACGTTATAGTTACTCAAACTGTATATTTATATTTTCCGGTTATTGAAGCTTCTTCCGTCACTAGGTTCTTGACATTATGCATTTATCACACGTTAGACATAACTGATAATTAAAATAATGTGCATCTAATATTTTCTTACTTATTACTAAAAGTAATAAATATTTTTTTTCTTATATAGGACCAAAAATGATCATTTCATCGGAATATACAAACGGTCGTTTTAAAAACTGTTGTTTTTAGGAAATTGTTTAACAATGGTGTATAATAAAGAATTACAATTTGTTTTAAAATTATATCTTAAGAAATATTTAGAGTCAGAAACCGACAAACTTAATCAATGTTTAATATACATTAAAATATATTCGCATTAAAAGTTATATTAATATTCTTGTTATCCTTTTAGTAATTATTTAAATATATTCACTATTATAATGCATTGGTTCTAACGCATTGTTTACATAAATAAAATTTATGATTCGTGATAACACTTCCGTACAAGTTATATTGCAATCTATCCTATTTTTCAACATATATTTAAAACCAAATTATAAATCGAGTTTCCTAAATAGTTGTGTGTAAAATGCTTCAGCCCTTGTACTTAATGTTTTTATTAAATATAATAAGTAAATTCACCTCTCAAATTTGGCTCTTAAATACCATACAAAATGTAGTTCTAATGCACTGCGAATCGCTTCAAGAAGTAGATATTATAGTACCTAACTAGTCTTGGATCGTCTTCGTGGGGCACCACCGTACCCGCAGAAAACTATATCAGCCTTGGAGTATATTACAATAGAGCGCGCGGTCCCGAGTGGGAACAGTATGCACGGGTGGGAACATTGCCTTAGTTCGTTGGCAAACGTACGTAGTCTGAATCAAGTTCAAGCAGTAAGCGTGACTTGTGATACTTACTGCTTAGAGCTGATAATAGATGGACAGTTATTTTAATATTTATCTTGTAAAATGTGCACTAAAATCTTACAAAAACGATACTCGAAAATACACCGAAGAGAAAGCGGGCATCACATTTTATCGAGAAGCCAATTTTTAATGCTTTTAGACACATTAAAAATGACACTGTAAGTCCTATTCCCACCCCATAGCTCCCTTATTCCATTGCATATATTGGCAGTTTAATAGTGGCGTACGCGCTCGATGGGGGTATCGATATTTTTTATGATTTTTTAAACGTTTTACTTCATTTGTTAAAGCACGTACATTTGGACTTGAATTGATTATTTTACCTACATAACAAATTAAATATGCATGAATTATTATAGGTTTCATATACTGAATAAATTTGATTAACTCTGTAAGTTGATCAGTTTTCAAAGCCGTAGTAAAGCTTAGAAATGTTAAATATTTATGCCCAGTGTAATATATGATAAGATGATTATATATATATATATATATATATATATATATATATATATATATATATATATATATATATATATACACACACACACATATATATATATATATATATATATATATATATATATATATATATATATATATGTATATGTATACAAATAATATTTATACATTTTGTCGTAGCCAGGCGCAAACAATATATCAGGCGCGTAGTACTCGCAATTACTTTAGTATCAGGTTTCCGAAATACACTAACTTGAAAAAATTGCTCAATGATGTAAGGAAGCCCGATTGGCCTTTAAACATTTGGAGTAAAATTTATGCACAACATTTTCACATGCATCTATGTGCGAAAGCAAAAGTGGGCTCCGCAAATCAGTGAACGACGCTGTACCTTCGCTTTTTCCACATCGATCTCCATCTCCCATCCATGTTCAGGATTAGCACAAGACGCTGTACGCAGTACCCAATGAAATGCCTCCTACTAATTCTACAGCAGTTTCATCTAATGACCCCGTAACGAAACTGACAGAATTCTCTAATGCATCTCAAGCGGTTTAAAATATAGCTAACACTCCAAAAAAAGGAAAGCTAAATAAAGAAATAATACATTTGGAAGGCATAGCAAGACGGTGTCTTTTTTTAAAGTATTTATAAGGCAGTGATTTAAAAAATATGCATTTTTAATTACAAATATAAACACATTCAAATATATAAACAAAATCGGCAATATATTGAATTCCTGGTCACCCGCCATACTTCCGACTATGTTTATAGATAATGCGCTAATGCTCACATGCATCCCTACTCATCAAGTAATATTTGTCTATCTATGTACGTAGCTGTAGCACATCTGCCTACGACGTGTATTTGGTGACCGATGTGATACGCGTGCTTTATAGAAATGTATACTCTAAGATATCAGCCGATACATTGTTCTTATATCATTACAATATATTGTCATATTTAGGTTTATCTGTTAGATCAGTAGACACAACTTTCTTCAGTAAATTGCAACCTGCAATACTCCTCCAAACACGCGCTTAACTGGAAAACCAGACGACCGTTCGCAGAAACATAAATCCTTAACTAAAACAAAACATAATGGCGCTAGAATGATTGCAAAAAGCTAGTTTTTATCATACACGAGTATAATTTATCCAACTTGTTAGAATGTCGACACGCACTTTTAGTGTTTCATGTTTCACAAGAGGCGACGCAACGCTGCCATGAGTTCGACTCTTTCACTGCTAGGGCACATTCGTTATGTTTTTACACATTTAGGGCAACCTTATTGACAGAACGTGTTTAAAAATTCTTGTGATTTTTTATTTAATATCTATTCATCTAATTTTTTGTCACAAAAGCTTTTGCTGCTCTTAAGAATTTGTGTATTAATAAACGACTCAATGTATGATGTTCAAGTCGAGCCAAAGTAGTCTTGGATGTAAGGACGAAAAATTTTATATTTGATTTTCACTCAAATTTTTTAACATAACCTTTTCTAAAAACTTTTATTGTTGATATTATCTTCGATTTTAATACATCCTGTTTACTTTAGTTGATTCAAATCGTGTCTGTTTTTATAACCATACATCGGCTTTCTAATTTATTTAAGAATATTGCTCTCAGGTGTGATTTATGTAATTTTATGTATTTAAGAAGTTAAAGAGTGTTATTTCTGAGACCTTAATAAAAATGCGCAATAAGTCTCGTACAAAGGGGATTAGTTTCCAAATAAACCTTGAGTAAAAAATTACGAGGAGTTTTATTAATTTATTTTCCATTCTTGTACATATTATGTAATGATTCAAGATCACAGCGAGTGATTCTGCATCGCATATTGTTTGATAACAACAAATCGATATTCCACGATAAATAGGTTTTGCACTGAGTAATTACATACTTTAATCACTCTTACACTTGGCCTTAATTTAACTAATTTGTTTGTAAAATTAAATTTTCAAGTAAGATATATACTATACATCATATTTTTGAAAATTTGCAAAAAGCATTTTAAGTTTAAACAAGTGCTTTATATTAATAAAATTATATATAATGACATCTAAATAATTGACAGTAACAACCGGCGCTCACTGCTGGTATAAGATGTGATGGGAGAGTGCCAGAATTTAATATTTGTTTAAATCTTTTTGATAAGGTGATCTTGTAAATTTTCTCATGAAATTAATGTAAAATGTATTAACTGTGTTCTACTATTACGTAAAATTATTTAAATCATGTACTATCCTTCATATATAAAATGTATAAAATTGTAATTTAATGTTTGATTGTGACGCCTACCTTCCATATCAAAATTTTAAGTTAGCTCTCCGAAGCCGACGATAAACGCTGAACAATATTAATAATTCAATAAAGGAAGCGAGATGATCCGACGTTAAATCAAAGCGATAAATTGTTCTAGCAAATATATCATTTTGGACTAAACTGCAGTTATAAACCAAAAATATTAACTGCAACAGACTATAATAGTCGATGATAATACTTGAAGAAAGTTTGATCAACATTTGACCTTATATTGTAATTACATATGCATTATGTAGATAGGTAGAAGTCCCTAACGTTAGTACATTATTCAGTATAGTTATAGTGTTGTAATTAACAAATTATTAAATATTCGTTTAGGACCTTAATAGAAAACTTTTCTACAAGTTTTATGTTTAAATATTGTAATTACTATTACCAAAATTATTTAATTAATTTACTAAAACTAGAAAACAGAAATCTGTTTTCAGCAATATTAATTTTTATCAAAAGTGTAAATGAATGTACAGCAATCAAAACAAATTATACCAATAACCGTATAGGTTCGGCGGATGTATTGATTTTTAATTCAGTGGAAAAGGGGCGCTCTGGATTGACGCTATGAATTACATTGACAAAATTTATTTTCCAATCTCAATTCCATATAAACAATTATAAAAAAAATTCAACGACAATTAATATTGAAACTAATTCAGAACGCCTGTATTAAATATTAATAAATTACAATATTAATTGAAAGTCTCCATAGAGACATTTATTTACATAAATTTGTATTGCCTTGATGTGAATCATCTAACTACCGATCAATATTTTTACGAGCTTTTCTTGTTTCAACGAAATTATTTACTTGCTTGTCATTGACGTCCTCTTGGAAAATTTAAATACGTGCACTACTTATTCAATATTTCCGAAAATGAATGAATACATATTATTGATTTAAGAAATATTAGTCGTTAAATTAAATTGTCAATGTATTTAATCGTCGTCTTCTTTTTAACAACATAGGCCAGAAGTGTCTGCGGTATAAAATACTTTAAAGACGTAGGCAATTTCGGGTCGAAACATAATACAAGCCATATCTATTCAAACAGCGAAAAGAGAAAACAAATATTAATATTCCTATTCACTGATATTTGAAGTACAAGCAAATTGTTAGTGATACTATTAATCTCTGCAACGGAATACAATTATCACTAATTAAACTGATCGAATCGCAACTATTACTCTGCCTGTCATAGTAGATTAGCAAATCGCAGATATTTCATCATATTAAATTGGCCATTTCTGAAATATGCTTATGTCAGTTTCATACTGTCGACTTTAAATCGTTTATTAACCATACAAGTGGATTAGCGTGTGCAATATCGATGTAAAGATTAATATGAAGAAGAAAATCATTGCAAAGATGAACTAAATTATCCTTATCGGCCGAATCTGCAACATTAATAATAAGGCAAGAAATTTCAATAATCTTGGACTTAACTATTCCGACGCGCAAATTATTTTTAAAATCATTCAAAAATTTAATCGCTGATATAAATTTTTCTCCACCTAAAAATTCGATTGAGTAATTTAAAAACAAGGTAGCGAAGGAAAGATTTAATTAAAAACGAAAATTATTCTAATTGTATTAATTTTTTTGGATTTACGTAACCTATTAAAGATATGTTGTTTTTCTCGATGTAATGAAAATATAAACTTCCGGTTATCTTCAGTAAACAGATATATAGAAAACATTTAAATACGCGCTTGAAAAAAGAAGTTATGTGCACCACGAAAGCGAAATTATTTGGTTGGGTTACCGCAAATAACTGATGGATATAATACTAATTAGATTTATGAATCTAAATCTGTTAGAAACACAAGTGAATTTAATTTCAAACCCTGTGATGGCAATAATAACATTCCGCCATATTACCGGAACCATAAAAGCAAATTGTGCAATAACAATACTCGTCGCATTCTAGTGTTTGATGTGTGCGAACTCAGCGACGCCGTCACACTTTCAGTGAATCCTACAGCCAGGTATCGCCGATACGTATTAATTAGCCGACCCGAGCAACATTCCAACTTTGTAACTAGTTTATTCCAATATTATTTGTTTGAAAGAGCCGCTTGGAGATGAAATTTAGGCCGTTTTATTATATGGAAAATCACAAAACATGTTTTGTTAATTCAATCATAGGCGCTACTTGGCGAACTTTGTTGATAAACGTCGCGCGTAAACCTTGTCGGATGGTTCTCAATGTCTATTATTTTAAGCGTTGAATACAAATCGTATGTGAATTTCATATCGTAATTTGTTGCAAAGAAATTTTTTAGTAATATACAAAGGTTATTACATGATAGAGATTGTAGTATTTTTTGTAAATAAAACTATATCTTGAGATTTTACGTTTGTGGTTTTAGGTACCGTAGTCTTATGGCAAAAACGGAACTCTTTTGGTCACATAAATATTTTTTTTAAACATTCATTTTAAAGCCTTATTTTACGGAACGGCGATAAATGGTCCTATCTATCTACCTTGTACCACTTTCTGTTTTGAAATTATTAAATTATAACATCTGGGTTTACTTGCGATATTAATATATTTATTTTCCGAATGGTGAAAAAGAAAACTAAGTATGGATGCATAATGTCAAATTAACTTTGAAGCGTACATTTCTGAATTTCAAATAAGATATCAATACCAAGGAAAAAGAAATATTTTAGAAATTAGAGGGAATACTCCACATTCACTTCCATAAACTTTTTTCTTTCCAAGTAAGTTGAGTTAAAGTCCAATGTTCCTCATGCACAATCAGGAGTCCATGTGAGGGAAAAATGCAGTAATGTACGAAGTAAAATAGTAATTAATTTTTGAACGTTTTTATATCTGTATTTCAAATAGCTTTTATTTTTATCTACATTCAATTTTTCCATTGGGAAAAAGTGGAATCATTCAGAGAATTTAGGTCAAGAAAATATTGGTGGTATACTATGAAAATCAGTTAAATCAGTTCATTGCTTAAAAAAACATACTGTTACTACACAAATAGTGTAATTGAATAAGACTACACACGACATCCAGTTAAAATATTCTAAAATACTTTTTACGAATTTTCATCTAATTATTATATCTACGAAATTTATTCCACGTTGTTATTATCAAATATTTCTCGACTAAGTGTCGTGAGTGACTGAGTGTAATTTTCTGATAGATTGATATTATTGTCTCTTTATCTTAACTATTTTTTAAATTTTGTCCTTGTTTTTCGTTAAACATCTCTTTTATCTTTAATTAACGTTTTCGTAACATATCGTACTTATACGGTTATACTTATATTAAGGAATTTAGTCCAAAATTTTCCGTATTTTTCGTAATTTTTTTAATATATATTTTGATTCAGAATTTCCTCCTATTTAAAAACGTTTAGGTGACTTTGATTTTGAGTGCAGGAATATATGTTTAATATCGATTATTATATAAAAACCTGATGTTGGAATTGTCTTCTACACTAAAACGGCTGAAAAACCAATTAATTTTTGCTGAGTCAACTGACGATATCTATTATATTTGAGTGAACAACTAACGATATTTACTATAACCCCCTTCGTTGCAAATTTTGCCAAAATAGTTTTCAAGATTATTCGTGTCAATATGTTAAAAATTTATGTAAAACCGTATTTATAATTAGAAGATCTGACATGATCTAACCAAAATTACATTTGATTTGTAAGGTACGTAGTAATTTCTTTAACTTACTAAATGGATCGAAGACACCGGAGCGTGGTTCGTAATAATAAGGGTACAATTTTTTTCAGTTTCACCCCAAAAAGAGATTCTAGAGCGGCAATAAAAATGCTATGAAAATTATAAAAAATAATTTTGAACCATAACCGTGTAATTAATTTCGTCGTTACTTTTATATAAGTTCACTATTCCATTCTATTTCATCGATCATTGATCATGTCGATAATATTACTGACTATATAATAAAGTTAATAATATCGAAAATTCAAATACATATTTTAAAATTTATAGATCGTAACTGGACATACAAATATACAATGAAATACAGTGTATACTAATTATTTATGTAAACCAAACTAAGTACACTAAATTCGTATAAGAGTCTAGTGATTTTGAAAATAGTACGAAAAAAATTATTCAGTAAGTAAAAATTATATTAAACTACGAATCACACACGATCGTGTTTCTAATATAAAAGATCGATATCAACCGTAACGAACTTTTTGGCTTCATCTTACTGAGAATCAAATTCGTCATATACGAAAAACAATACATTTACAATTTTACGTGATAGTATCGTTAGTAATAAATATATCCTTGAATTACAATTTTTATATAAGTTCACCACAACTACATATTTATTTTTAATAATGATCACTTTTTCTTCAGCAGAACGTTTGAAATTACCGGGCCTATCTACATCGTTACTCATTCTCACAAGAACAATCGCGCCCGGTTTATTATTCTCATAATAAACTAATTTGTAGCTTTTTTTGCCCTCTCCTATTTACCTTTTATTTATCATGTTATATGTTCAATGTTTTCATGCAGTTCATTTTTTTAAATTTCCTCCTAATGTTGAACATTGTAGTCTACTTGTAGTATAATTACAATGTTTAATATATTAAAGTAAATTAATTAAAAGCAAAAATAAACAAGCAGTTGCAGTTTTTGTAATAGTTAAATAATATGATTACAATAAATATTAGATGAAATATGTGTTCCCGTTTTGCACAGAGTTGTATTATGACCGTGAGAGAAAAATAGATGTCGACTGAAAAGGTTCAGGGCAACTTAAGTGGTAGAAATTAGAACCATTGTTTACATGTTTCTTACTATCGGTGCATTATTTTTGTTTTAAAACAAATTCCAAATATGGTCTACTCATCTAGCAAAAGCAGCAAATTTGTTCTTTTTCAGTTATAAGTCTGAATCTTATAATAAAGGAATTGTCAAATTCTGTCATACAAATAAGGCTAATCTCATTAATAATATCATTATGAATCAACAAAATCTTTTATTTTTTTATCGTTACTGAAATATTTAACGTTCTTTTTTCTATGAAAATAAATTACAAGTAATGAGTTGGAATTGACTTATTATGTAACGTCATAAATAAAGTTCTTTCCAATTACATTGTTCGGATAAGAATCAAACCTTGGTAAAATATTCGTGTTGTTAGGTAAAGGCATAACTAAAACTGAAAACATATGCTCAGACGGATTCCAACCTACAAAGACCGGAACTCGACTGTGTTTTCCTTAATAAATCTGAAGGGCAGGTGACAAGACTCTTGAAATAATTGTTTAAAAAACCTAGTGTTTAATATTTTAATTCTTATTAATTAGCACTATAACTTCTGGCATTAACGCAACCTTGATAATAACTAGATATAATAGCAATAAGTTCCCCCTTTTGTATGATAAAAGTTGTTACGGGCCCCAGGAAGTGCTCTGTGACAACCCGGGTGGAAAACGCGGGAATAGTATTTGCCACAACACTTACGTTAACGTTTAAATAAATTGACACTTAATGCGTCTGCTAATACTTTCAAATAAATTAGCAATTCTTGTTTTGCCGTAATGTTATCATGAATTAAACAAGTCTTATCCCCTATATCTCAAGAATATACCTCCAATATTATTTCTTTATCTGGCGGAAAACGCGAAAAGTTCTTACAAATGTCTTTAATCTGCTTAAATATTCGAGGCGCATTCTAGTTTAACCTGTAGTTTAACCTCATTTTCAATATAAAATAAAGTTTTTATAGAATAACGGTCAAAATCGATTTCCAACCCTGCAACATTTGCTCTTAAATCAAAAGTGACTCATTATTACAAAATCTGATCTGCTTTGTAGGGCAAAGCATTATTGTCTGACGCTTTTGATTTAACACAAACACAAAAAAGATAATTGTAGTAAATTAAATATAAATTTTGGCTTCCAATAAGGAATCATACTGGTTACAACTAATCATTCTCGTCTGGTCTACGTTCCACACATAAATAAGGTGCGGGTACTTTTAAAATACATTTAACTAATACTTAACCAAATCAAATATACTGAATTATTTACTATTATATTATATAATTTCAAACAAATTCAATTATTTTTATTTCGCTTTCGTAAAAAATAATGTTCGTTTCGAATAAAAACTCATCAAAAAAGAGATTCACGCATTTTTTGAAAATTTATATCGAGTTAGCAGAGACTACTTCTTATATTTTCATGTTGACCTCCCCATTGTGCCGTAACATAAATTTGTCGACCTATCCTCTTAAAACAAAAAGAAAATGCCGTATTTTGATATCAGGATATTTATATGTTTCTAATGGCACTAAATGGCTTAAAGCATTGAGCCTAATGGATGTATGATGCTACTTCAGTACTTATTCATGAGGAAGCTGACGAGTGGACTTCGTCGTTTCTTGGATGTTAAAATAAAAGGACGTTATAGAAAAATTTTAACGCTTTTCCTTTTTTTTGTAGGTATCTAATTTACATATAGTTTCGATTGGTTTTTTTTATTAAAGATTAGGGTATTATGTTGAAGCAGTTATAGCGTTCAACTTTTTACAGTATATTTTATCGTATGAAAATTTAACCCAATTTTATTGCTCATGTGGTTGAAATCATATATTCACATAATAACGAATAGTCATAAAAGGGAGAACAATGTTTAAGAATGAGAAGCACTCGCTCATTAGAATACAAAAATTGCATTTATCATAAATCATATCAATGATTTAGTCATGACGTAAACTTGAAAATTTGAGTCTAAGTTCTGAAGTCAAATACATAACAGGTATAAAGAATTGGTAATATAATTTTATAAGAAATCGTCCGCCAAAATTTACAGAGTAAACCTTTAACGTGTAATTAATAAATATTTTTGAAATATAGATAATTTATTTACAAAGAGAAAGAACCGATGAAGATATTTAAAAAAGTATCCTGCACAAAAATTTACCCTTCATTCTCATTTACTTGAATCTGTTTCTAAAACATAGAAGATCTATGAGTTTCACAGTTTTGAAAAATAATAATATAATAGTTTAAGTGTATTTGCGCCGACCGATTTAATTTATTGTTAAAAAAACCGTCTACTTATTAATAGCAATTTCAAAAGCCAATTTTGTCATCCTATTGATCAATTATAATTAAATCTGGTGAGTTGATTATAGTGTCAATTTCAACAAACTCTCTATATTTGTTGGTTTGTATATCATATACAAATAGATTCCTGGGGTTCCAGGGTGAATGACGCGCAATATAAAGCTGCACAAGAATAACAACCACTTAGTATCTCCTCAACAACTCCACTACCACCTACACGCGGGGAACCCCATTACGGCGAGTAGCCTATCATTAAGATTGTTGTAACCAACCCCTTTTGAAGCTGTAGATCGATAAGCAAGCGGGAGCTAGGTGGTCCGTATAGTATTGGCAGCAGGACGCGCAGACTACATTTTCAATATCACTGCGATGCAGAAGACAACCCTTGAAAACTATTATGAAAAATCATCGTCATAGGCAGAAAGAGATTCCGGATTTCACTTGGCGCCGTGTCGAGTCCGGGTCGCATGGTATGAAATTTGTTACTGGCTTTGCTGAAATGATTCACCAAGCGTAGCGTGGACAGAAGTCTATTGGTAGTAATCCATCATCAGACCGTGGAGCGCAGATCCGAAAAAAGGATTCTATGCGATCTCATCAGGCCACATACCATATTTCTTTGGCATTGAAACGGAAAGCAGAAACGGAGTGGCTTTTTCACTTATACGGAAAATCGATATGTCAGTTCAGGACTATAACCAAGTGAGTGATCGCATAAAGACGCTGAGAGTCAACACAAAGCCATTTCAAATGAATCGGGTCGTAGTGTATGCACTATGAGCAATATCACATGAAGATGACATTGAGGCCCAGGTGCCACAGTACTCCAGTGATGGAAGATATTAATGTGCCACAAAAGCCGATAACCATCTCAGGGTCATTGTCAGGATGTGTGAATTAGGAGAAAGGAACAGAGAGGTGGATGATGGGTGCGTTTCTGTGCAGAGAACACGGGGACCATTATAAATACCTGCTTTTAAAAACACCCAAGGAGACTTTATACGTGGATATCGCCAGGAAATCGCTTGAAAGCTTGAAACCAGTTTGATTATACTGCAGTAACTAAAAGGTTGAGATAGTTCATCAGCAATACAAAAACATATCTAGGGACTGATTCCTGAAGCGACCACGAATTACTGATAGCAGCTTGCTGAACAAAATTAAAGAGGTTCTGTCGTAAGTTATACAAACCACTGGTGATTTTTGTATTGTGTGGTTATTGTACGGTGTGGATATTGACTCACATTCACATTCGACATGAACTCATCCTATATGCTCCTAAGAAATCCAAAAATAATATGACTGAACGTCAAAGGAAAGAATGGATATCGAAAGAGCGTGGGGAGCCATCCAGGAAAAAAAATCTCTTTGTAAGAAATGTTCACTGTGACAGTATACAATTACGAGGTCAAAAGCGCACTTGGAAAGAATTGAAAAATATGACGACAAAGATTTTATGATCTTGCTTGACCTTTACAAGGGAATCTGGCAGACATGTAAATGGCATACAGAATGAAAGACATGTTACTCGTACCATTCTATAAGAAATGATCCATCGAGCACGTGAAAACTATAAACCTGTGGCCTTAATATTTCATTGCAGTAAAATTATACTGTACAAAGTCATTAAGGGTTTAAAGTTATACTTACAGTGGCAAATAACAAGAGAGCAGCCGGGTTTATTAAGGTCCGTGGCACTGGAGAACTAATTGTGAACGTGAAGCAGATCATTGAAAAGAGCCGGAAGTTCAACATTAATATGTTGACGTGCTTTATTGACTATTCTAAGGCATTTGATTCTGTACGATGGAATTGCTTGTGGAGAGTCCTACTCAAAATGGGCGTATACCTATGCAATGATGTGCTATATCTACAGTAAAGCGTGGCAAAGGTGTACGGCAGGGATATATCGTATCTCCTATTCTTTTTAATATTCATGGAGAATCATAATGAGGAGGGCCTTGGAAGAATCGGAAATCAGCATCTCAGTAGGGGGCACTAAATTTTGCAATTTAAGATATGCTGATGATATCGCTCCGTTTGCTGACTTATTTAAAAGAGTCGAGAGTGCTGGGCTCTCGGGCAACAGAGCCAAAATGAAGTAAGGTCTAGTCGCAGAAAAGGTTGACCAAATCTCATTTCTCTAATCTACAGTTAGTCTGCGATTTTATATATCTGGAATCTCTACTCAATCACTTGGGAGGAAGTGATAGACAAATTCAAAAGAGAACGCAAATGACCAAATTTACTATGAGCAAACTAACACGATTATGGCAAAACAGGAAGGACTCTAATAATATCCAAATGAGAACAGTAACAACATTAGTCTTCTCGATTTCCCGTACGGCTCTGAGTTATGGACAATTCGATTAATGGGGCGAAAGAAGATAGACGCGTTCGAGATGTTTTATTGGAGACGAATGTTGGGCATACCTTGAATAGCCAGAAGAATGAACATATCGATTCGAAAATAACTCAGAATCAAAACCACATTATCTACCATCTGCTACCATGAGTCCTCAATTACTTTGGTTACATTGCACGCAGAGAACCAGATAACTTAGAAAAGCAATGGTTGTTGGGGAAGTCAATGGTATAGGACCACGCGGTAGATTTCTACCCAACGGACTGACCAGGTAACTAAACTCACAGGACTTCTTATCACATCTAATATTAGGAAAGCCGAGGAGAGGGCCGAATGGAAAAAATCTAATGAATGAAGCCACCATTCGATTTTTTCCATTCAGCCCTGGCCTCAGGATTTTTTTTATTCAGCCCTATCCGCAAAATTTCCATTTTTTTTTATTCAACCAAGCATCAGCTGTTTTATATGTTATGTTTGTCAAAGTAAACTGTCAAAATTTTGTGCAAAAACAAACAAAAATGGCGCTTACTATTGCCGTCATCCGCTTTGTTCGTTGTGCGCGTTAAAAGTAAACCGTCAAAATTTTGGGCAAAAAGAAACAAAAATGGCACGTACTACTGTCATCAGATGCTTTGTATGTTATGTAACGTCAAAAGTAAAAAATATTGACAATTTTGCGCGAAAACAGTGAGAAATAATTTTACTATCGTATTCTGAAATTTCATTCAACGGATGATGTCTATGCAATTCCATGACATTTTGCTTCCTAAATATAAAAAAAATTTAATTCGCTAGTTTGAATGTTTCAGAGAGGTGTGATTATTTAGCCTTCGCATATATTGCTAAAGAAGCTATATACAACTTTAAATCGAAAAACGAGTGGAATTTTATATCATGTAGTAGTAGTAAATATGCATCTGCTCGAAGAGTGTCATGAAAATAAGTGATAAAAAGGACGCTACGAGAAAAGTAAAATAACTTCAATCGATGTTCGAGCGTTAATACGTAGACTAGGCGAAGCGGTGTATTTTTGTTAGTCATTTAAATGTTGTTATGTGCACTAATTAGAATCACCCGCACAACCATGGAAATGTTTTAATCAACGTAATTATTCGAACCAACCAATATAAAAACTCATATAAAATTCGAATTAAATTTTTTGCTTATTTTTACGTTTACGTTTTACTATTACCAAATAAAATCGTTAAAAAATTTGAAGTATATAGATCGCAAGATTCAATAACAAATCTTTCCAGATAAGCCCGACGCGGTATAGACAAAGACAAAGACATAAACTTTCCAAGCATCTTAACGACTAACGCTCGAGCTTTCCTCAAGCTTTTACCAATTTGCTTTTGAGCTGACATAATGGAGGGCTAGTTTTCATGAACGGCTTAATCACTTGAGTTTGATGGAGATATCTCCATTAAGCTGAAATATGTTTATAATTTGCCTCGAGGTAGTGGATATGGCATACTTGAGTGAAATATGAATATTTTATAATCTATTGCGTGTAGTAAAATGCGACGAACTCGACGATGACATAAATTGTTTTGTACCTAGTTTATTCATATCGTTTGACAAGATCTTGTTCTAAAATATCACTTTATTTATAATTCATACATAAAATAGAATAGTGAAACTAGCCGCAAAAAATGTGGTATCATGGAGAATTTATAAAATTGCCTACTACTATTTATACCATGACGATTTCAAAATATAACCTCATCTTTAAATATTATCGACCTTTAATTAAAATTATTGCAATTGTTCATATTTATTTGTTCTTATTATATTTTAATTACTGAGAGACAATGGGCATATAAACAGACTCAAAATATTTTTAATTTATATTATGTGCACCTATTCAGTCTAAATATGAGATCCCTTAAATTTTACGATGGATACGCATAAAGGTATTAAAATTAAGTTACATGAATTTCTATTGTTAGGTTAACTAAAATTAGGAATAATATAATTAGAAGAAAAATGAGCCTAAGAACATAAGAACCAAAGATAAAAACTAGGTTTTGAATTTTCTCTGTACCATAAAAATATTATCAAATTACGATGAATAAGTCTCTCAAAACCGTCTATAAAATGTATGTATCTTAAACACCTTTTGATTGCTATCCAAGCTATTAAAAAGTTGATCGAAATAATTGTTATATCCATCATCATTCAGTTATTGTTAGCCATTGATGTGGAAATTGAGTTTCTATATAACATCACTCACTCACCAAACTTTATTTACATTTTTACGGATCATGTGACCCGGGAATTAATAATAATAATTCAGCTCACTGACACTAAGGTATAATAATAACACTTCTCGCACATCGATCCATTTGGCCATATCAGCATATTCTAGGCATATTATAAGCTGGTGTTTATTCCACATTGCTCTAAGTGAATATTACTTTCTCTTCCCTTGGTAATCGACCCGTCATTGTCGCACTTCACAGTTTGAATAATTACGATACAAACTTGATTTTTTAACCATATATTTGACTAACTGATATATTCTCTTTAAATGCCTTAGCTTACTAATACTACCACTTATATCACCAGATATTCTAAACACCAAATTTCGAATTTAATTTTTGATGTTATTTGAAAAAGAGTTCACGCATAATTTTTTCTAGAATCTGTTTCAGAATACTTCTTACTTTATTAGCTTTTTAATAGATAAATTTGTCAATGCTCTCTCTATGGAATAATCCTAAAAATTAAGAGAAACACCAGATATTCTAAACTACAGATTTCGAAATGAGTTTTTGACGTCGTTACAAAAAGTTGACATAATTTTTTTTCTAGAATCTCTGTCAAAATATTTCTTATTTCGTTAGCTTATTAATTGAGAAAATTGATATTGCTGACTTTGTGGAATAACACCAAAAATAGACCCAAAATGTAATAAATGAAAATAATAATTTTTATGAGTAATTAAAGAAGTAAAAATTAAGGAATGGTGTAATCAAATTTAAGCCCTATTTACTATAAAGAGTAAATTATGACCTAATTTTAACTTCTGTTTATAGTGTTACTACTTGTGACGACTAAACTAGCTGAAGTATTCTTCCGCTTATCTGCCTACTCTTACGTTTATGGCTACGCAACACTTTTTAACAGTTTATTTTTTTTAAGATTTTTCAATTTTTTCTGGGACTATAAAGTATATTGGACTATCTGGATTAGTGATATTACAACAATTTCATCTTTTGGTGAAATTAATGAATTGTGGAACTGCTTAACATTTTTTTTCGGAATAGAAAATAATCACGTTTTTCCCGGAGTGAGTGAGTCTCAAAGTTTTTTATGAAGTATCTGTGTATAAATATATTGCTAGTATGGTTACGTGAGATAAAACAACTTGGAAGTAGCAAAAATATATAGGGCATATGTAGAACTTAGAGGTGGGCCTTTATCGGAAAAGTTTCCAGACCACCGTATAATCTTAAGAGTTCATAATGAAAGAGATTTATCAACAAGTGTCAAACTAATAAAACACCGAAATAGAATCCAACAGAATCTACGATAAATCCTACACTCCGAGGAGTAGGATATCACTGATACGACATCATTATATTTCAATAATCCGAACCTAAATTTTACAGCGGAAGAGTACGATTTTCTCTGAAAACATTGATAAGCCAAGAGAATACAGCTAGCTAACGCATTTCGAACCACGGTTTGCTTGAATAGGGAATATATATATATATATATATATATATATATATATATATATATATATATATATATATAACATTTCCGCATATCCTAACAATATAACAAAAACTATTCCGGCTTAAATCCAGTAAATTTTCTATAAAGAGACCCAACAAACAGTTGATGTACTCATAAAAAATTTTGGAAGTATTTTGGAAGCATTTTGGAAGTATTGAGGAGAAATCTGAGGAAAACCGAGCAAACACTTAAAACAGCACACAATTAAAACAATACAGCGGCAGTAAGATGTTTAAAATATACGAGTAATTCATTTATGTTTTATTTAAATTGGATATATTTCTTTGTCGTAAGTTTGAAAAAAAATGTGCAATTTTGTAAAATAAAAATATTTCTGAATATTTTTCTTTAATTGTATTATAATTTTTCACTTATTACACTTTAAATCCATTTTTAGATTTATTCCTTAAGAATAGCAATAAAAGAAATTGGCTGAGTCAAGGTACTCGTACTAATCAAATAAGAAAGTTTTTGAAGTTCTGGAAAAAAGTTATGTAAACTTTTTTTTAAAAAGACGACAAAAATTAAATCGAAAATCTGATGTTTAAAATATCTCGTAATTCAGCTAATTTATTCGCATCGCACTAAGACGCATAGGTGTAAATATGTTACCTTAAATAGGTTAGTTATCACTGGTAAAAAGAAACATACAATAACACAGAAATAGATCACGACACAAAGCAACAATATATCTTCAAACTGTGAGTTTGGTGAATAAAACACAAGAAAATTATACATTAGAAACTACCATAAATCGCTACAAATATAAAGGGGTGTTTTCGATAGGTCTTGATATTTTCCGTATATATACAGGTCTTTAAGTTTCACAGCTTAGCCAAACGGTATACGTGCGACATAACGATTTAGTGATAAAAAGTTGAAATTATATTATATGCACCCGTATATGCTAATTTATTGTTTATTTATGCACACTTAATAAATTTGTTTATACCTGTATTTAGTTACTTATCTAACTACTCATTAACATCTTAGTTGCTTCGTGCGTTTGTAGGTGTATATAATTACATACTTACCTACCTATTTACTTTGTTACTTTATTATTCATAAAGACAAGTTAAATGAGTCCAAATTCGATGAGTTTACTTCGATGAGGATCACAGAAGGGTTTCTGTCGCCATCTTTTGGCTTCATTATATCCTCGTTTCGCTAAAGAATAAATTACGTCGTCCTTAGTAATATGATATTACATTATCGTGAGACCTATGTTATCCAAACTCTATCAGGGCACTTGTGCTCTACAGTGTTGAGGAATTCTATGCATATCTTAAATTTTCGTAGTCAGTCTCTAACCAAATTTTCAGTGGATTATCCCTGTCTAATTAAATGAAGAATCATCCAAATTGGTGGAGAAACGCCGGAGATCCTCCTTCCTTTTTTGAAGTAGATTGAAAATAATAATGCGTTCTCATAGCAGTTTCAGTATAAATCACATATTTACATTGGAAATAAGATAAATTGAAATTTTACGAAGCCCTTAAAAAAACCATTCGCAAAGTAGTTTCATGTGAAATGAAACCACTCACAAATAATAGTTGTACAAAATCGTATTAAATTCAGCAATCAGACAATATAAAAAAACTCACCGCCCAATTTCGCAGCGACTTCATTTTCAAATCATGTTTAGGTGTAAAAAAATTATCTTCAAATAATGAGTCACCTAAAAATGTTGAGATGATTTTTAATCAAAGATGGGTAGTCAACCGCGAACAAATTCAATCTTTCTTAGGAGCCGAACACGAAAAAAATTGCGCGCAGCCTATTTTTTGTTTCCAAGCAGCATTCATCAATCAAACCGACAGCCGGCGACCTGTTAGAATGCTAGCTGGCGCGTCTAGCGCCTCATATTTCACTGAAGGCGACACAGCAGAGCGTCCGACTGTTTCATTAATACGACACGCGTCTTGTGCGTTCGTTCTACCGAAAAAGAATGTATTGAACGAACTTAGTAGAAATACGATTGTAGTTGCTCAGACAGTAAATTTAGATTTTCCACTTGTAGAAGCATCTTCCGTCACTGGGCTCTTGACAATATGCATTTATCACTCGTTAGACGTGACTGATAGTTGAAAAAACATGTGCCTAATATTTTTCTTTTTTTCAAATAACTAGAAAAACTATCATTTCCTAGGAATGTACCTAGGGTTGTTTTAAAAACTCTCGTTTTTGGAAACATTATTTAACATCAAGTTTAATAAAGAATAGCACATTTTTACACTTTACTTCATTCTTAAATCTCAAGAAATATTTAGAGTTACAAAGCGGTAAAACTTAAGTATTCAGACGCTACAGTATAACACAGCCTCTCATAACTTAATTATGTAATTCTCCATTAGCTGTTGATCCGATGTGTTTAAAAACTTCTACGTTATTATGTTTTACAGTTACAACTTATCTTAATATTCTCGTTATGTTTTAAGTTATTATATAGATATATTAAAGTACCTAATGCATTGGCTCTAATGAATTTTTCACAAAAATAAATTTTGTGGTTTCTGATTCACACTTCTATTCAAGTTATATTGCAATTTGTCCTTAGTTTCATCATGCACTTAAAAGCGAATTATGAAGCGAGGTATCTTAATTGTTATTTATAAAATGCTACGGCATTATCGTATTTGCTTCTTAATCAAGTATTTCTCCCTTCTTTTATTTAGTAAATTATTGCTTCGTGATAGTAATAAAACGTACATCATTAAATAAGAACTTTTAATAATAATTTTTGACATAATTATACATGTATATGTGTAATGATGACATCATAAATTATTAACAAAATAAATATTATGTACTAATGTATCCACCCAAAATATTATTTTTAGATTAGTATTGCAAACCGGAATTAAGAACTATTTACCTCAATATAGACTTAAATATATATTAACAAATAATTTTGGCGTTATATTTTCGCAAGAAGTCCAAGATCTAGAGAAGCGATTTTAAATAAACATACACTAAAAAGTTTCAAGCGATAAATCAATAAGGTAGGCCAAGTTTTGCATTATCCTGCGTTTCCGGGGGGTGGAGCAATAGTGCATTCGTTTTGGTGCTAACTTCTACTAGACGAAACGATAATCAAGAACGTTTATTAGGCAACCCAATATATAAATGTTCAACCACTTTTCTAGAAAGGTTACCAAATGTCCCAAAATATTTTGTTTGTAACCTGTATATAAGCCGATGTGCGCTCAGTGACAGTTAGTAGTAAGCCTCCTAGGGCATTTCATAAAAAATGGGTGAAAGCAAAACATTTCGTGCATAAAGTTGACCAAGACTGAGTATCCTGTAATCCTTGAAAAGTTATAAGATCTCATACAGAGCCAAACCTTAATTAAGTTTACATCTTGGTAAAAGGAAAAGTATAAGGCTTGTCCGTATCATGAAATCATAAAAATATGCAATTTCAGTATTATTTCAAATACACAAATTATTTCAGTAGTATACTACACAACAATCTCCTATCATCTATAGGGTGCGCTGTGAAGAAATGAATTGCTGACCTAATGCTAATTTGTCGTAGATCTGCGACAAGGCTAAGTCTTTCTTTAATCAAAATGTAAACTTACTTGGGGTTTGATCCTAGACAAGATCTCATAACTTTTTAATGATTAAAATACAGTGAGCCTTACCAATATCCCAATTATTTTTGTTGATGGCTGTTCGCTGGCTCGTTGATGGCTGGTTGCACCCTTGGAGCGTTTCGATTGTATACCTTTCATTCAACACGCGCCACGTTGTTGCCCCCGCAAACACCACCGTCTTCGGGTACTCGTTATATTTACAAAATTGCTTGGTTGCCTCTCGGAAGCGCGACGGTGGCATACATCGCCACCATCACAATTACTTAGCGTTTATAGGTATCACATATTTTATACGATAATATAAGCTTACATACCAAATTGAATTATAGGAAAGAATTAGGTCTTCTGCAAGTTATTTTACGTCTAGGGAAAATTCTAAAACTTCCATAGTGCAGAGATCAACTGCGGCCCCGCCCCCCCGCATAATTGTTTTATTCATATTCTAATCTGAGGCAGTATATAAAATTTTAGCTGTCTAGAAAATCACGAAATACCCTAGAGGTTTTAATGTTTATAATCAGTGAGTGATGAGTGACAAAGTATATTAATTAAACTTAAATTAGATGAGTTAGACAACTGAAATTGTATGTTTAATAAATCTGGTAAATATGTTGTTCTCTGAAAATTCGAGCTCTCAAATGTAAAAGAGACTGAAGTTCTGAGCGTTCAAATTTACGGTGAATCGCTTCGAGAAATAAGTACTATATTATCCTTTTAGCTTTATCTCGTCTTGGTGGGGCAATACCGCGCCCTCATTTGACTATATCGACTGACGCATCGTTTTTGTATCATTAGAATTTATTGCCATATTATTTACTATATAAGTTGTGTTATATCAAACACAACTTATATAGTAAATTACAACTTCCAGTACCTCGTTAAAAACACGTTCAACGGGGAATCCGGATGACCGATTGCAAAAACACCAATTCTTAATTAAAACCAAACATGATGGCGCTAGAATAATTGCAAGTAGCTTATTTTGTTTGTGCGCGAGTATAGTTTATCCGACTTGTTGGAATGTCGACCCGTACTTCTAGAGCTTCATATTTCACAAGAGGTGACGCAACGCCGTCGAGTTCGATTCTTTCACTGCTATGCACTTTCCTTACGTTTTTAGACAATCACATTTACTCAGTCTCTTTACGTTTATCTTCTAGTTACAAAAGCTTCTGATTCTACTAAGAGTTTGTATACATTACATTTACATTTACATTACACAACATGCGATGTTCGTATCGAGCTAAAGTAATCTTGGATATAATAACAGAAAAATTAATATTTTATTTTCAGCCAGACTTTAACTTAACACAACTTTTACATTTTTTTTAATATCATCTTCGATTTTATATAGGATACCCTCTTTGTTTCAGTTAATTAAAATAGTATCTTTTTTACAACTATAGATCTGTTTTCTGATTTATTTAATGGTATTACGTTCATATATGACTTATATCATTTGATGTATTTAAGAAATTAAGGAATATTTTTTCACGGACCTTTAATATAAATGCGTAAAACGTCTCGGGTAAAGGAGATTGACTTCCAAATAAGCCTGGAAGTTAAGAGGAGCCGTTATTAATTTATTTTGCATTGTTGTACATATTTCAGTCTAGATCAAAGCGAGTAATTATAGCATTGAACATTGGTTGATCAAGATTCCACAAAAACTAGGTTTAAGCCCTGAACGATGACGTAATTTAGTCTCACTTACACTTAGCTTGAAATGAAATAATTTATGCAAAATTTTATTTTTAACTAAGATATACAATACATATCGTTATTTCGAAAATATACGAAAGGTGTTTTAACTTTAAACAGGTGCCCTAAATAAATAATTTATATATATATATATATATATATATATATATATATACAAACAACAATAAAAAAATAATAGATAGGAACAGCCTGCGCCCTGTGAAAAACAAGATAGTGATGAAAGAATACGTAAAATTTAATTTTAAATCTTTGTCTTAATGTCATATTGCAATTTTTCTCATAAAATGATTTTAAAATTGTGTTCTCTTGATACGTCCGTTTTTGAAAAAATAATTTATTGTATTTATTGTTGCTTATTCACACATAATTTATTATATGGAAAATCACCGAAATAGCATAAAAAGCAAATATCTCTTATTTTCTGAAATCACCTTAATATTTCCTTAAACGTTGAGTAATTATTTTAGATAGGCATTTTTTCAAATTTCAACGGTGATCAGTGAAATTTTCTATCAGTTTTATCTTTTTTGTGTCATATTTCTCAGTTTTATCTCTTTTGTATCACAATGTAATTAGTTAAGTTTATAAATTCGAAACAAAGTTGTACTACAATGATTGTCTCCTAAAAACGCAACTTGCTCTGCTACTTTTTCTTAGTACATCCAATGTTACAATATTTAGCTATTTAGTGATATAATCTTAGAAGTTTTGCTTCTTTCCATTTTCTCATGAAGCAAATACATTTATTTTTATTTGCCTCAAAACCATTAAAATTATATAAATTATTTACTGTTCTTTTTTCATAAAATGCATTTTGATATTTACCCTCCATATCAAAACTTAATAAACTAATAATTACATACGCGTTTGAAAAAAGAAGGTATGCACATCATTACGAAACAAAATTGTTTATTAAAAAAGAATACGAAAACGAAATTATTTATTTGAACTCATGAATCTAATATTAATTGGTTTTATTAATCTACATCTGTTAGAAATAAAAGTGAATCTAATCTCAAAACCTGTGTTGACCATTAACATCATCATCATATATATTAATACGCTAAGGTTAAGATGTTCCTCTCCCTTTTTAGAAAAAACCTCACAACTAATCCACATAAATTATATATCATTTTATAGATAATTGCTTGCTCTACCGGCATCCACAACTAAAAAATTTACTATTGCTATTGTTTTTGCAAATTAATTAATTATTAAAATTATATACACAAAACAGCATTGCTGCCCTCTAACGGCTCAACGTCAATATGATTGACGGTCGGTAAGACCTTTTTAAAAAACCTCACAACTAATCCACATAAATTATATATCATTTTATAGATAATTGCTTGCTCTACCGGCATCCACAACTAAAAAATGTATTATTGCTATTGTTTTGCAAATTAATTAATTATTAAAATTATATACATAAAACAGCAATGCTAACGGCTCAACGTCAATATAATTGACGGTCGGTAAAATCATCATCATCATATATATTAATACGCTAAGGTTAAGATGTTACTCTCCCTGTTTAGAAAAAACCTCATAACTAATCCACATAAATTATATATCATTTTATAGATAACTGCTTGCTCTACCGGCATCCACAATTAAAAAATTTATTATTGCTATTGTTTTTGCAAATTAATTAATTATTAAAATTATATACACAAAACAGCAATGCTGCCATCTAACGGCTCAACGTCAGTATGATTGACGGTCGGTAAAATTTTTGTTTAATTTCAAATCCACTCACGTATAAATAAAGTGGCGCTTTAGCTCAATGCTTTTGATACTTGCGCCTCTATATGTCAATTTTAGTAAAATATTTGTTTGATCTGTCATCTGAGCTTCATAATGGAATAAATAATGCGAAGACTTCGCACGGGTCACGCTAGTTCCTACATATTACCAGAACCATAAAGACAAATTGTGCAATAACATTGCTCGTCGTGTTCTGACGTTGTATGTGTGCGATCGCAGCGACGCCGTCACGCTTTCGGCGAATCCTAGAGCCAGGTATCGCCGACAAGCATCCATTTGCGGGCCGGAACGCCATTCAAACTTTTTAACGAGTCTATTCAAATGTTATTTGTTTGAGAGGGCCGCTTGGAGCTGACAGCTTTTATTGTATGGAAAATCACAAAATTTGTTTTGTTAATTCAATCATAGGCGCTACTCGGTGAACTTTGCTGATAAACGCCGCGCGTAAATCTAGTCTGACGTTCTCGACGTCGATTGTTTTATGCGCTGAATACGTGTCGTGTGTGAATTTCATATGGTAATTTATTGCAAAAAATGTTATTCCGTAATATACAAAGATATTGTATGTTGTAATAAAATTTTATTTTGAGGACTTTCATTTTTTTGGGGCATCGTAATCACATGGCAAAAGCAAAACTCTTTTTTTAATCTGTCGGTCTATGCCTGTCATAATCTTATAGTTATACTTACGCGCATGAACTTGCAGGATAATACTTTATATAAATAACTAAATTATTGGGTGGTGAAGTCTTAAAATAATTATTTTAATATATATACTCCTTTAATATATACACATGTAACGAGGAAGCGATTTTTTTTTGCATTTACCGTCGATCAGGATAACATTGGATATTTCCATGAAATTAATTAAATGTTAGTAAAGTTCCATTTACCATTTTTCATTTTAAGGCACCGTTTATGAAATATTAAACTTCAGACTGACATCAAATATCGGAGTTAATTATTTCACGACTTGCAGAAAATTAATAATGGCGACAATATTTTAAAATCCGTTTTAATATTTCGATATATAAACTTGACAGTGACGCACAATTGATAGTGTTGTTCAATAAGTCCCTACATCAATCTAAATTTTTGGTCACAGGTTTATTTAAAAAATCTTGAAAAAGGAATTGTTCTTGTACTTATATACGTGCTTTCTTTGGTATAATACAACAATATTTTTATTTAGCACGCACATAATTAATGACAATAAATTAGTAAAATGATTAGAGCGTGATTAAAATACGATTAAAATCTAAATTCAATTAATTAATTAAATTCTAAAAGTTACAGTTTTTTTCTTATACAATAGTAAAAAAATTATCTTTTTATATAGAATTACAATCATTGTGATTTAATAATTCAATAATTTACAAATTGTAATGCCAATAAATTAATAACAAAAGTTAATCTCACTTAGGGAAATACGCTTAAAATATATTTTAAATGTTTTTATATTTTATTGGCCAGTATTAAATGTCAGTTAACGCTACCAACGGGATTTTATTAGTAGAATATCTGTTGGAATTTAAAATAGTCATTGATGACTGTATAGAACTAATCAATGTTGAAAGAACTATATCATGTGTATTCTCTTCTTGATTTACCAACATTTTTGCAAAGATAATGTCAGTAACCAATATCTTATAAAATTTAAATGGATCTTTAAAGGATTTTTTAAGGTTATTAATTTAAACTTGCACAAGTATGTCGGAAATTTGGGATATTATTATAACTTTTTCAGGACTATCTAGCCAATACTTCATAGAAGTATTATAGATAGATACTTCATAGAAACTTCAGAGAAGTATTGTAATAATGATTTCATAAAAGAAATATACAAAGGTTGTAAGCAATGATAACGGAGTAAATAAGATCATAGCCATGTTCAGTCAAATCTATAATCTAAAGATTATTTATACACAGGACGACGATTAATCTTGAAACTCGAAAAGCCAATAAAACCTCAAATAGTTTATTGAGCTTACTTTAAATATTACTATGGTAAAGGATATATCATAGGACAAACAAAAAGTTGACCTTTTAGATATAAAATAGAGAGAATATAAATGTCATGTTAATCACTCCATTGAGAACAATTTTGACTAATTTAAATTCATGTTAACCTAGCCGGTTTCATATCAAACTAATTCGTCTTATTAAACGATGGCAAAAAAATACAATTAATTGCGATCACCCTCAATTTCTTTATAATTTCTTTCTCATTTTGCTTCAGAATTATATATATCTATTAATAAATTTGTCGGCAACTTTTTAATTTTAAGTGCATGGATGTTTAATGCCGATTGTTAGATTAAATTGTTTTCTAAACTAAAATGGCTGAAAAACCAATCAAAATTTGCCGAATATACTCATAAGCTGGTTTGCTGGGTCTACTTAGCAAATTTTGGTTGGATTTATTTTTAGTTTTTTTTTTTTAATATTTGAGTAGATAACTAACAACATTTATTATAACTGGAAATATGGTCAACAATTTCACAAGATTAAGGTTTTATATTAATATGTTAAAAAGTTATGTAAAAATGTTATATGATTAGAAGTCCTGACACTGATAAAAATAAAGCAAAATTTCATTTGATTCGTAAGGTACATTATAATTTTCTTAACATGCTAAACGAGACGAAGACACTGGAAAGTGGAATGTAATCCTTACTGTATAATTTTTCGTCACCATGGTGTGTTGGGTTGATCACAAGCATACGGTCTTTGTCTGCGCGGTGCACTGCCGAGACCCGGGTTCGATTCCCAGCCGCTCGTCGAGCGGGACTGGACTGATGGTCTAGTTGGCTGTAAAATATTCCTCTCGCAGAAATAAGTCCGCCATATGTAACAGTTCGATATATCAAAGTACAAAAATAAATAAATAAATAATTGTTTAGTTTCTACTACGAAAAAGGATACTATAATCGTAAAAAAGTTTATAAAAATTAATAAAAATAATTTCAAACCAAAACCATTGAAACTAGTTTGGTTATTTCTACTAATTTCAATATTCTAATATTAAATATATAGACACAGGTTCTGACATTGGCGCCAATCTGATAGACCATATAATACTGAAAGTTAAAATATATATATTTGAAAAAGTATATGGTTTATAATACTGAAAGTTAAAATATATATATTTGAATAAGTATAGACCGTAACTGGGCATACAAGTGTACATATAGGAAATGTCTGATGATCAAGTCACAGTTCAAATAAAGTGTATATTAATTATTTATATGGACCAGACTAAGTAGACTAAATTTATGTACGAGTCTAGTGATTTCGAAAAGCGTACATACAAACAAATATATGAATTAGAAATAATATTTAGTAAATTAAAATCATATTAAACAATATATAACATACAATATAGATAACATATACAAATGACAATACATTAGCAATTTTACATGTGAGTATTTTAGTAATAAACACTTTTCCGAACAACAATCTTTATATAAGTTCACCATAAGTACATATTTTTAATTTATTTTGACATTGTGCAACTTTTCCGCAGGAGATCGTTTGAAAATGCTGAGCCTATCTATATCGATGCCCATTTTCATAACAAAAATCGTGCACAGTTTATTATTCTGACAATAAACTAATTTGTAAATTTTTATTACCCTCTCCTACTCGCCCTTTTATTTAGCCTATTATGAGTTCGATGTTTCTATACAGATCATACTCTTAATATACTTCTAATTGTAAATATTGCAATCCACCTGTAGCATGTTTACAATTTTTAATCTTGAATATATTTAGAGTTAATTTTGTAGAAATTAATTATTCACAATTAAATGAAACTACGTGGTGTAGTATTATTTCTACTTCCTTTAAGTTTTTTACCTAGGTTTCGTTGTACTACAACATCTTCTGGTGGGCTATTAGCAAAAATTAACTCTTACAAACATCAAACAGTATTTATATGTTTCAAAAACAATGGCGGAAGCCGGGTTTGTGTAGGTTTTCCCACTACTTATATTAGTGAGTTTATTGTAGGGGAGCGGTGAAGGTTTTATTATATTTCCGAGAGTTATACGATATACAAGTATTTTAGTGCGGGTAATAAATTCAACTGATGTTATTCTATGAGGCTATACAATGAAAATGTTCCAGTGTATGTAATAAAATTAAATGGAATTTATTCTCATAATATATTTATACAATAACAAGGGTATCTAAAAGTTAGAACAAAGTTATCTATATATTAATACGTGAAGCAAAAACTTTGGACCACTTTTTACGAAAATTGCGCGGACGGAGGATTATGATATTTGGCATACTTATAGTTTATATGTAGGAGAAGTGCGGAACGCTAAATATTTTTCAAAAATAACGCTCATAAAGTACATTAAATCAATAAAAAAAACATTACACACTACCATGCATTTGAAACACACATGTATATACATACAATTGACATATGAGTAGTCTATAGTTTTATTTTTCCGCTGGCTTTCCATTGTAGTTTATCTGCCAGACAGTTCGCAAGTTATTGTGCTTCAACTTTGTTATTTTCTCATATATAATAGTAAAAAAATTGATCTTTTATCTAGAATTACAGTTGTTATCATTTAATGTAACAATATTAATAATAATCATAATATTAATACGTGAATCAAAAAGGTTGTACCTCTTTTACGAAAATTACGCGGACGGATTAGTATGAAATGTATGCATTAGAAACACATTAAATTAATAAAAGAAAGAAATGCATTAGAAACACATTAAATTAATAAAAAAAACATTACACATACTACCATGCGTTTGACACACACACACACTCACACACATGTATATACACACATATTGACATATGAGTTGTCAATAATTTTATTTTTCCGCTGGCTTTCCATTGTAGTTTATCTGCCAGACAGTTTCTAAGTTATTGTGCTTTAACTTTGTTATTTTCCAATATATAGTTATATAGTATAGTATATGAAATTAGAGTTATTACGATTTAATAAAATATTATTCAATTTTCTAAAGATTAATAATAACTATAATTTAAAGGTTAATAATAACCAAAATCTTAATATGCGAAGCAAAACGTTTATAGTCCTTTTTACGAAAATTACGCGTCCGGAGGAGTATGAAATTTGGCACAGTTAAAGTTTATATGGAGAAGAGTGCTGAAAGCTAATATTTTTACATCGAAAGAGATATATAGATTTTTATTAGAAATAACACACATATATGTACTATTTTGTTTATTGTTGAAGTCTATGGTCAAACTGAGATTAATATTGTTTGTCCATGGTCTTATTGAATGTCAAAAATAATCATAATTATGATAATATCATATTTATAGTTTGTTTCGCATACATATATTAATAGACCAAACGCAAATTTAAATAATATTAATAGTTTACAAATGAAGAAGTAATTTTTAGAGATACATATAAATGTGCACTAAATGTAATTCCAAGACTTTTTCATAGTTATGATCGTGGATTAATGGATTTACAATGCAGGTTTTGCAATGCGAAACGTTTTGAATCTGAAGTGACTTTAAGTGACAGGAGTGAATTCAGTTAATGTTGTCATAAGGGTAAAGCAATATTACCGCCCTTAAGTCAAAATGAATATTTTAAATCATTGTATTATAGACTTATTTCAAATGAACCTTCAATCAAAATTAAGGCCAAAAATTATTTTGAAAACATTCGCAAATATAATTCATCATTTGCTATGGTTAGCTCAAAAGCTAAAATTTGCGGGGCAGTTACAAGTGGAGTGTATCATTTCAAAAACATGAAATTTTGATCACAGATCAGGTTCAATGAATGCGGCATATGGTCGCTCACCATGTTGTGCGCAATTCGATTTTTATGATGTCAACACTATCAATTATAAATTATCAATTATAGATTACAACAACATTTTAATCAAACATACAATAACAATATGATGCGAAAAATATCTCTTGAATTGGAACGCAGTAATCCTTTGGTTCGGTCATTCATTGCAATGAAACATCATTGTCACAGAGTTGAAAATAAAAAAAAAGAAATTTGTATGCTCATTAAAGTAAATCATGATTTACATCAACGCCTGTTCAATGATGCAGTTGAAACTGATGTAGCAGTAATATTTAGTACAGTTGATGGTGAGCCCCCTTTGAACGAAATATGATTTCATTCTCAAAAGTTAATAGTATCATCAAAAATACCTCAATTTTAAATTCATCATTAGACCCTTGAGCACATCCATTACTTTTTCCAAATGGTGATACTGGGTGGCATAACAATATTCCGCATAACGTACCAACTACATCTAATTCAAGAGAACCCAGAAAAAAATTAGCCATGCTTCAGAATGCAGCCTATCGACTTGCGATTAGAGAAGATTTCAGCATCTAGCACCATTCACAAACAATTATTTCTGCAGTGGATAGTTGATATGTATGTGAGAATAGAGGGCTCAAGATTATAATGCATTCGACAAAATCAAACAATTCATAGATCTGAAGTTTACGACAATTTAACAGACTACATAGAATTGAACATCAATGCTAGTAAGCTTGGCCGTAGAATAATTTTACCATCTTCGTTCAATGGATCTCCAAGAAATATGTATCAGAATTATTTAGATGCAATGTCAATTGTACAACATTTCGGAAAACCGTCTTTATTTATTACAATGACTTGCAATCCAAGTTGGCCAGAAATAGTTAACAACAGTGGTGTAGGTGAAGCTGCTTATTTTAGACCTGATATTATTGTGCGTGTATTCAAGTCAAAGTTGAAAGCATTCATAGAGGGCCTTATACAAAATAATATCTTTGGTAAAGTTGAAGCACTCATTTATACAATTGAATTACAAAAAAGAGCATTGCCTCATGCTGACATTTTACTCACTTTAAATGAGCAAGATAAAATTGTTAATGCTATAGATATTAATAAAGTTGTATCTGCGGAGATTCCTCACATTGAAACACATCCAACATTACATAAATATGTTGTAAAACATATGATGCATGGTCCATGCGGAGTACTTAATCCTAATTCTGTATGTATGAGAGATGGAAAATGTATAAAAGAGTATCCAAAACGATTTAATGAAACTACATGTGAATCGTTAAATGGGTATCCATTATACAGAAGAAGTGATAATGGTATTAATGCAGAAGTTCTTGGTAGTTGCCTTGACAATCGGTATGTTATACCATACAATCCATATTTACTTGCTAAATTTAATTGCCATATAAATGTTGAAGTATGTACTACAGTCAAAAGTGTCAAATATATTTATAAATATGTGTATAAAGACTATGACAGTGCATCTGTTGAACTAGACTCTGGTGGAAATGAACAAGGTCAAAATATAGAAATTAATGAAGTTACCAATTTTTTAATTGGTCGTTATGTCGGATCAACAGAAGCCATATGGCGCATCTATGAATTACCAATGCATTTTCAGTTACATACTATAATCAGACTTGATATTCATTTAGCGCGTCGACAGAATGTATACTTCCGAGAAGGGCAAGAACGTCAAGTAATTGATAATGAAAGACAAACAAAATTATAGCATTTTTTGAGTTGAATCGATCAGATCCATCAGAACGAGAGTATAAATATACTGAAATTCCTATGCGTTATGTGTGGGAAGATTCCCGAAATAAATGTAAGAAGAGAAGCCGTGGAGGTGATAAAATCATTATAAGGATATATGAAGTGTCACCAAAAGATATCGAACTTTTTCACTTACGATTGCTTTTATTACGTGTCTGTGGTCCGAAATCATTCGAGGATGTTAGAACATACAATGAATTTTTATACCCTTCTTTTGTTGAAGCGTGCCATGCTCGCGGAATAGCTACAAATGATAATGAATGGGGAGTTTTTATTAAATGATCTAAGCGATGAAAACGACAAAACATAGTGTTTGGAGGAAAAACTGTACTTCTGTGCGGTGATTTTCGGCAAATCTTACCAGTAATCCCACATGAATCACGTGGAACTTTAATTGAAAATTGTGTTACAAGTTGGTATGAATTTCCTAATTTTCATAAAGTTACATTTACTCGAAATATGAGAACTTTACCAAATGAAATAGAATTTGTAGAATTCTTGAAAAAAATTGGAAATGATGAGGCCCCACAATTCCCTCAGTTTGGTAAAAATGTTATTGAAATACCTCATCAATTAATAAGAGATAAAAACAATATTATTGATGAGGCGTATGGAAATATTTCCAATAACATACTCTCAGAAAATATATTGAACTCTGTTATTTTAGCACCTGCAAATGACGATTGTACTTTGATTAATACTGATATACTTAATCAAATTCCTGGTGAACAGCGAAAATATCATAGCTGTGATAAAATAATTTGTGATAATGACAATGACATCAATAACTATCCGGTAGAGTTTTTATATTCTTTGTCTATTAGTGGTTTACCACCGCTTAGTTCACAAAGTTAATATTGAAAGTTAATTACATAGTTTTATTGATCAGAAACTTAAATACTAAGGATGTATTAGTCAATGGAACAAGAATGCGCATCAAATTTATGCATCGAAATTCAATAGATTGCGAAGTTTTAACTGGGACCGCACGCAGTAAGAGAATTTTGATTCCACGTATAAATTTAACGTACTCTGGAACTATTTTACCGTTTAACTTTCAAAGAACACAATTTCCTATAATACCTGTATTTGCGATGACAATAAATAAGTCTCAAGGACAAATATTCCAAAAGGTTGGAATTTTATTGAATCGGCCAGTTTTTACACATGGGCAATTGTATGTCGCAGCAAGTAGAGTCCGTTCATTCGATGGTTTAAGGTTTTATATTTCCGAATATAACGGTCAAGGACGTTTAGCAAACGATGAAAGAGTTTTTACAAAAAAAAATTGTTTTCAGAAAAGTTTTAAATCGTTAATTATGCTATCGCAATATGCGATAAAAAATGCTATTCAATGGAGAGCATTTTTTACCGCATAATTTTTTTATTTCGCATCATCTTACAGCATGTTCTGTTTCAATATTTTTTTTTTAAAATAGGTATTCTTTATTTTTCTCCTTTTTGAATTCCATGTAATTTATTTTTTTTAAATAGGAAAATAACAGCGATGGCGAAATCTGTGGTTATAGTAGTATATAGTCTTTGACAATAGAACCTTAATAATGTTTGAGCATTATATTTTTATAATTTATATTAAATAACTTATAATTTAAATTTATTATGGTCGAATTTCGACCACTGGGCGACCAACAGTACCACTAATTCTATCTCCCGTTTTTTTTATTCATTTATTATTCATTTGTTTACTTATTTATTTTGTTAATTATATATATTTATATTTAGATGTGTAGTTTGACTAAAACAGTTCGAAGAGTACTGTTATACGAATTTTGTCTTTTATTTACTATAATTTTTTTTATTTACAATTACTAATACAAGAAATAAACCCAGTCGCAGCAAATAATATTAAAATTCACTTTAAATCTATCCCACACATAGGTAATGTATAGCTCAAATTAAGAAACTCTTAACTAATAATAAAAATATAGGAACATGTGCCTATAGTATTTTAAATAACTTGAGACGTTTTTTTCGGAGTCTGATGACTATTGTGGAGATGGTCATGTTGAAATTAAGCTCTGGAATAGTGTGTTTCTTGGTTTGTGGATTGTGGTGGAGTAAGTCTGCGGCTAGAAACTGCATCAGCATCTGTGTGTGTTAAGAATTTGCATGTTTGAGGCATTTGTGAATTTGACTGAGGTTAATTTCTTACGATTTTTTGAGGAGGAAAGATCACACTTATATTCTACTTTAACGTTATTTGTTGAAGAAACAGCCCCTGTAATAATTTTGGAGGCCCCATATTGAACCGTGTCGATCTTTTTTTTTACAGAAGGTAGATTGTGTCCCTATCGGTGCGGTATATTCAATAATGAACCTTAGAACTGAAGTCAAATCAAAACCCAAAACTCACCTGAATATATACATATTCAGGTGAGTTTTGGGTTTTGATCCCGTGTATTTTCGATATGTAGAGAAGTTATAATATTTTGTTTTCTCTAATAGTGAGCGTAAGCTTTTTGGACCAAGCTTCAATACCTTTCAAGCTACTGTTGAGAACTATTTGTGAATTATGAAGATCAGAATGGGTGTGTCAGATTGCAATATCATCGGCATAACATACTATTTTAGCTTCCCTGCTGTAAGGATCAGATATAGACAGATAGAGAAGGAAAAGGAGACGGCTTAAAACAGAGCCTTGGGATACTCCTACTCGAGAGTGATGAGTCTTTGAGAAAGTGCCATTCTTTTTAACTTTAAAGACTACCTCTGAGGAAATTATTTATCCTTATGAGAGAGTTTCCTGTAAAATTTGCGTTGTGTATAATTTTTGTAAATTGTTGCCTCCAGACTCCATCAAAACAACAGACAAATCCAGGAGTACCATTGTGATTTTCTTATGCTGACCATCAATAGCTGACTGACAGAGACAGAAGAGTCGGTGCTGGGTTTGGGACTGTAGGCCATCTGATAATAATGTAGGACGTTGTTTTCAGTAATCCAGTTCATCAGTCTGGGGTGGAGGCCTAATTTCATGATTTTGCACAGAATTCCGTTAAGCGGAACAGGTCTATAACTTTTAGCTATAGTGGAGTTCTTCCAGATTTTGGAAAATTTGCCTGTATACCAAGAAGTATTATAAATTTCAAGCAAACGCTTTTTCGCGTGTTCGCCAAAATTTGTGATTATTTGACCAAAGATAAGTTCAGGTCCTGGAGATTTATTCGGATCAACGCGTTGGATGGCGAGTTCTAGTTCCTCGTGGGTGAGATGAAAAAAAAAAGTGCTTATTTAAAGTTCTTTTATTTGCTTTAATAATTTATTTCTGTATCTTGTTTATTATTTAGGGAACCAGAATACTCGTATTACTTGGCGAGTAGATTTGATGCTTGCTTATTTTTCTGACAAAAATCAGACTTGTTGTTTCTGGCCATCTCTCGATAACACATTTTACTATAGCCGGTGGTCTACTGGAGTAGTTAAGGGCTTTAATTAATTGCAGTGTCAATTTCAATAAACGAAGGATTTTTGTTGATTTATTAATAAAATACATAGAGATAGTGGACGTTTTTAACAACGGTGGCGATGGAGGTTTTCGACCGTTGTGTCAGTCAATTGTTAAAAAGAATGGAGAAAATACATTATCTTTTACGATTCTATTTATCAGATTTGTTCAATTAAAAATACCATACTTATTTTCATAGCCTATTTACAAACATAGAAAGGCGATTTAAACCATTTAACAAAAAGTTACAAGGTATTGAAGAATTTCAAGCCAATTGATACTTAAACAACCGAAATGTTATTACTTCATGAAATTAAATGCGCTAACAAATTCAAAGGGAATAAAAATAGTTAATTTAGTATTGTTTTTGGTTAGAAAAAAGCTTTTAAATGAACATAATGTACTCAAATATTTTCAATAATAATAATAAGAAGACATTATAAGGTTAAAGTTACACTGAATGTGAATTTCGAAAGTGAGTGAAAAGAAATTTCATTTGAGAATCGCTAGAGGATTTCGGGTGCTAATTTAGATTTTTATCTTTGTTTAGGTTGCACTCCAGTATTTTAAGTTTACTTTTTAATGTCGGAGGAAAAGATTTCGAAAATTTGTAAATTTACTTTCAGTTGAAAATCATCTCTTATATGTAAATAATTAAAAGCTCTTCTAATCTATATTAGGATACTTCTTTGCATAGCAATGTAACAGAGTTTTATATATTCGAATTGTATTGAAATTTTATTATATTCTCTCGTATCTAAATACTGTCTCATATAAATGTTATTAACACACTCCCGCGTAAGTAATTAATACACTATACATTTTTTTTTAAAATTGTACGTTTGATAAATAGGAAATTCACACGGATAATTAAAGATCTTGATGAACCTGGAGAAACAAGAGGTATTTTGTGAATATTCAATTTATTTCAAGTCCTGGGCCAACGTCATAAACCTTTTACTACATTTTTAGAGCTATAAGAGCAATTTCTATAACAATATTATGCATTAAGTTTCAAAGATTAATTCTACAGTCGGGTATTGTCCGAAAATGTTATTTGACTACCGGAGCTCATTTAAACTTTTCAACGATTTTATTGGAATTTTATTTTGCCTTGCGACCGCATAGTTGTAGTTTTATGAGAAATCACTTTGTTTCGTTAACTGAATTATTTGGCTGGGTCTACGCATCGGCATGGCACATTACTTATGCGAGATGCTTCCAAATTCGTTTCTTTCGTGAACCCAGTAAATAATAAAATTCGATCAGATTAGTTACGATTATTGATTTTTTTTGGAACGTGAGTAAATTTAAATTAGATTACTCTTTCACGTTCTAAATTTTCATTGAATCGTTGACGTCTACGCAATATATTGACATTTTGTTCCTTGGCATTAAAAGAATGTGAATTCGTTATTTTGAAATATATTTCAAATGGGTTTAAACTTCACATGTATTTCTATAAAAGCTTTATATACAACCTTATATTGATAAAGAAGTAGAAATTCATATTACGAAGCAGGAGTAAATATACGTATGTTCGAATAACCTCATGCATTTTAATCTACGTTCGTACATTTATTTGTATGTAGAATAGTCAGAGGTGTATTTGTGTTAGTCATATAAATGTTTATACCAAAAAAATTATTTATTTATTTATCTACTTTAACGTATCTAATTTATACATATGGAGGACTTATTGCTACGTGAGCAATCTCTTACAGCCAACCATAACACCCGTCCAGCCCCGCTCGACGAACGGCCGGGGATCGAACCCGGGTCTCCGCGGTGCGCCGCGTCGTCACAGGCCGTATGCCTTGTGATCAACCCAACACACCAAGGCGACGACGAAAATTGATGGAGCATCTTTATTTTGCTAACCTAATTCAACAAATTATTAGAAGTAAATTAGTCAGTGTCGCATCCATTATCCTCTTAGTTCATTGCATCTCGTAAAGAGGATGTCTAAATATAATTTTCTGCTTTAAATATGATTGCAAGCAATCGTCTTGTACCCAATAGAGGGTTAAATTTAATTCATATAATTTAGAAATTTAAAATGAAACATAGGAAATGGCAATCTTTAGCGTTCCGACTTGTTCCATTATGACTTATTTACATAAATAAGATACAAATTAGCCATCGATGTTCTTCAATTTAGTTTCAGTTATGGTTTGCTTTTTGATTGACAGAGCTCTACAGTTAAGAAAAGAACTCTTATAATTTCGTAATGCCCAGGTTTCGATCCACTTGCCACGTTTTTGAACTTATGTACTATAGATAATTCGGATGTATATTTCAATTAATATGTGAGAATATATTTAAACATTATATTTTAAATATCTGTAAAATGGGAATGAAAAAGGTTTTTCACGCCATCCCTCGAATAAAGTCTCAGTACATAGATCTTCTATAATAAAATAAATGTTCCTGTCATATCATGTTTAAACATAATAAAACTTTCATACATCAGTCTTTCGTCAAGCGGCCGGATGATTACATGCAGGTATAAACATTCGCATAAGGTTTTATGCCGCCAGAAGCCTTCGATAGGTAGATGACCTTCGGTCAGCCACCGGACATTGTGTGAAACCTCTCACTTCACACACAACCTCATAAAACTACAGTCGCCTGATTCCTTACCGATACTTGTTTAATTTCTACTTCTTTTAAATTGAATGTGGTAAACTCAAATTCCTTCTACTAGAAGTTCGAAAATTTGTAAAGTTACTAATTTTCATTCGCGTAATAAGAATATACTTATTTTACCCATAGACGGATATACGTATATATATACATATATATATATATATATATATATATATATATATATATATACACATGTGTGCGTGTGTGTGTGTGTGTATATATATATATATACGTGACAGTGAGCATACACAGTACCTTCATCTCAAAATACCGGAGATTTCGGAGAGTCTTCATGTAATGCCGGAATATTGGAGCTACTATGTCATAATATGGTTCTTATTGACCATCTTTTGAAATTATTTTAATATCATTAATGTAGTAAGACCAAGCAGGCGAACTCAAAACAAATAATTAAAATTAAAAAAAAACTATTATACGATTCGGCTAAAGATTCAAACTGAGGAATAAAATATTATTATCTTTGTCAAGTGTATTTAAAGGCACAAACGTTATCCAAGCCAAATATAAGTTTTTTTTTATTTGGATTTACGGAAGAGTCATCTGAACTTTGGAGTTATGGGATGGAGGAGGATATTTTATCATTTTCCTCTGGTGGTACTTCAAAATAAATTTCGAAAACTTCCATACCGTACTGGCTAATAGCATTCAAACTGGACTTAAAAAAAGTGTAAATAATAGAATGAAGATGGCTTAGAAGTGCGGTTTTTTACATGCTTCATATTTTTTAAATAAAATTACTATTAAGTCAAATAAGATTAGAACAGGTTAAATTAGGTTACGTGGGTTCAGGTTATATTAGGTTAGTTTTGATTAAATTTGATTAAATCTGAATAGGTTAGTTGGTTTGGACTAGGTTGGTTTAATTTAGATTATTGAAGGCAAGAATAGGTTGGGTTTTTTACGACACTTATCGCTTCTGTTTATTTTGCAACGCCTCACAATTTTATTTGATGTTATTAAAAATTAAAATAAATGCTTTTTATTTTTTTTTGTTTTGACATAATTGTTCTATATAAAATGTTATTGATTTTTTGCAGCATGATAGAATAAATTATTCGAATATACTATCTAGAGTATTTTACAATTAGTCTAGGGTGATACTTATAACGTTTTATACATCTCTAGAAAACAGGGTTTCTTTTGGTATTTAGGCACTACTTCAGAATATTCGAGTTATCTGTCGATATCGGTATTCCTAGTATTCTTCCATTTATATAGCTCACCCCATGGGTGTACGTATTATAACCAATTAGTGCCTAATCTCGAGTTTGATAAAAGTAATCATAATACTGATAGTTTTACAAACTATCAATTTTAATATAGCTTTTTGGAAAAAGGCGGACTTACTATTTTTGAGTTTTAGCTATTGAGATATTTGTGTGGTAATGTGTTTCATTAAAATACCGAATTTAAAATTTCAACATCAAGCGGTTCCATGAAAAAAGTCAGTCATATACCGATAGATAGAAATGTAGGTGAACTGTGGGTGAACAGAAACCTCATAAGGTTTCTGTTTTTTTATTTTGAGATACGAAACTAAAAATGACACCATTTTAATTTGTTTAAATTTATTATAATATAAATCTGCCTTTGAAAAATTTTCTACTAGCAAGTTAATAATTTATTTATTGTTTTTAAAAACAAAATCCACCTTAAACCATGTATAGTCTTGTTCGATGGAACTATCGTGATTATTCAGCTTACTGCTTAAAAGACGGTTACTGCTTCTTTAGCTTCTGGGAATGATATTCTTCCTAGTTTCCTTTTATTTTTGGAAAAAAAATAAAAATTTCATGGTCATAGCAAGTCGGGCCTGTACGCCAGATGACCCATAATTTGTATATCCAACGTAGTCAATGTATCTGTAACTATCGTTTGTCTAGCCGAGTGTGCAAAGACGTTTTCGTGACGCAGGAGGAAACTAGTGCGAGGACGTTTCTCTCGAGTTTTTCCAAAACAACAAGCGAACCATTTCTAATATACAAGTTTGCGTTAATGATCATGCATTGTCTTATTGTGAAATTATACTGGAAACCATTTTAACAAAACCAATTAAAAATCTATGTTTTTCTGGGCCATTAGTTTGTATCCCACAACGTGAAATACAATATCAGTACCATTATAAATACATCCGAATATTTTCTAACATTTTGTCACTAATAATTTTACAATGGGGAAGGAAACTCTGGTATAGATATTTAATTAGGCTACAATTTATTTTTTTGTTGAAATCACTAAATTTCTATTGATATTACTCGAGGATTTTTTGTTTTTGAAATATTTTTGCCAAAATTGTTTTCTTTACCAAAGTTTGCCACATGTTCTATTAATTATAATTTAATTTTTTTTGGACCTTTTTATCTTCTTTAAACCTATAACTCTAAAATATTGCTTTTAACCCAAATAGCCCGTTTTAATCGACGTTAATATTTTAACCAACCAAGATAAAAACTAACACAAAATTTAAATCAAAATTTTTGTTTTGCTTTACTTTTACCAAAACAAATGATCAAAAAATTTAACATGTACGGATCACAAGTTACAATAAAAGTTCTTCTTTAATAAATAGAAGCAAGGACATACATTTACTTCCGAATATCTTAACGACTAACGATCGAGTTTTCCTTGAACTTTTACTCGTTTGCTTGTGGGCTGACATAACGAGGGACTAGTTCTCACGAACGTCTTAATCACTTGAGTCCGATGGTGATGCCGCTATTAAGCTGAAATGTGTTCATAATTTGCCTCGAGGGAGTGCATGGAATACTTGAGTGAAATATGAATAATTTATAATCTATTACGTGTTGTAAAATGCACGCACTCAATGAAGATATAAGTTGTTTTGTGCCTAGTTTATTCATATCGTTTGACAAGGCCTTGTTCTAAAATATCAGATTATTTATAGTTCACACATAAAATAGAATAGTGAAAATAGCGACAGAAAATATGCTAAAATGAGGAATTTGGAAAATTACCTACTATTTACTATTTGTACCAATATGATTTAAAAAATAAAACGTCGCCTTTAAATATTATCGGTCTTAAATTAAAATTATTGCAATTGTTCGTAACTATTTCATTAAATTTATTCGCTAAATTATTTGCTTTTTATTGGCTTTTTATTTTTAGTATATGGCCTGATTAACAAATTGAAATTTCGATTAAATTAAAAGCATTAATTAAGTTATTACTAAAAACTTTGCTTGCGAATAGATAAATAGAATTATATATCACGACTATTACTACGTGCGTATGTGCATGCGTGGATGCGTCTGTGAGTATGTACGTATGTGCATGTTTACGCGCGTGCGTCCACCGACAGAGGGCTAAAATGCATTTCTTAATCGTCGCAAATAAATCTCAAACCTTCTAAAAGGAGACTAGGCGGAAATGGACCTAGCGTTATAATTGTTAAGGAAACTGGTATTTTACAGAAAATAAAAATCAAACATTTCAGCCGTTTACAATCCAGTAAGAGCAAAAAATAATGTACAATTTGTGATTAAGACATAAAACAAAAATATATATTCTTAAGTGCGCATATATATGTGTTTAACAACATTAAGAATAACGAAGTAAATATATTGAAGTACATCATCGTTTTTTATAAATGTTTACAAAAATAGTCAATACCGCTTGCTTTTTCTAATTTGAAGCAATTGCCTAAATTAATTAAAAATCAACAGTGGACAAACATTGACAATGGTTCCAATGTTGTCATAATATATGGCTTTTTTGCTCTTTTCAAAATTTATGTAATTTTTTTCAACAACCCTTGTCGAACTTGTGAGTTTCATGGATTTTTATGACACATTTACAGAAGGAGGAGATAACGGGATACAATTTCTACTTTGTTTAATCTCGCTAGTTTAAAGAGCTCCGTAGAAATTATACTGACAAAATCATTATGAAAATTAAGCTGACTTAATAAATAAGTACAAGATTTCTTATATGTCTGATTAACGATTTGGATAAAAGTTTTAAAGAACTTATATTTTCATTTTCTTTTTACAACAATGTCATTATTATTCGTGTAACACGTGGACCCAAGACCTTTGTCTGTCAAACTTACCACAGCTATTGCTAAACAATGCCAATATTTCTTTTTCTTCAACTGTTATATAGTTAGGACCATAAATCAATAAAAATCTTGGCTGACAGCCTGAAGGAAATAATATTATTCGTCAAATTTTTCAGAAAATTATTTTCTCCAAAGCGCCTTCAACAACACATTATATTCAGAACTAAAATTCACCTTTGTCAAACGATCTTACTATCCTTACTCGACTATGAAAGATATGTGCTACGCTGATCTTCCTCAAGATCGGTCAAATGAATTGGAACGCCTTTAACATTTATGCATACTCCACATATTTGTTTGTCCCTGTAATGTGACCATATTTCCAAGATTATATAACTTCTCAAGTGGTCATAAATATGTGATCGGTACGATTCCCTATTTTCATACCTTTTTTTAATACTCTTTAGAATCTTTATAGTCAATACTATTTCATTTCTAGATCCTGGCCTTGCCTTGCCGTCTGACTTCAGCCATTAGCCTAACCCTGTCCCTGGTCCTAGATCACTTCCTAAATACGTCTGCACTCTCCATATTCTTAATTTAATACTGCCTTGGACAAATACTCATTGACTATAAATGCTACCAAAATGTGGAATAAGTTAACTTTCGAAAGGCAAGATCCGTTTATATTTTCAAAAGTTTTCTGAAAAAACTTATTTTGATCATGATACAATTTTACAACTCTGTTCTTTTTTCTCATATTCTACCCTTTTCCTTATACATTATGGTACTTAAGTTATTTATTAATATAGTTAACATTAGGTTAAGTGTGGTATTTTAGTAGACTAGAAGATATATGCTCGGGTAGCAATAACTTCGCTAAATATGTTCTTATGTTAAAGACTAAGTAAGTAAAAATAAATTAAATAATATCTTTATTCCCCTAGAAAACATCAGGTTCTTTATATGGCAAATATAGTCGTTTTAAAAATTCACTTGTTATGCCTGATTCAAACGTTTACCTGAACGTTTCAGCCATATACAAGAAAGAATTGTCTTCGGTCAAAAATAGGGGTGGGTCGTAGCATATGTTTGTGGCAAAGAGACATAACTAGTTATCAGTGCACAATAGCTGCTACTGAAACTATTAGTTTTGTAACTATATGTTGGAGACGATGAATCGACAACGTCGATATTATCGTTTCAATGATAACATATTTTGAATATTGCTATAGTTGAATATTGTTGAGTCATACGTTTTCGTCACCTTAGAAGTTTACTAAAGAAACATACTATTTTAGAACGGTTTAGAAGTAACTGTGAAGATGTGAAATGTACATGAATATCATGGATTTTGTTTTGCTGTATGTTGGTGTTGTAAGCTTTAAGTGTAGTTAAAATTAGCAAAATGGTTTATTTTAATTTATAATTATTTCATTATATATTTTTATGTTTATACATTTCAAGATACACATAATAATAAATAACCGATATAAATACATTTTTTTTTCTGAAAATTAATTATTTCAAATTCAAGAAATTCAGATATCAATAAAATAATTTGCCAGTATAATAATAGTTTTCACTTTAGGAAACCGTTCTTTATTTTTTAGAAGAAAATATAAATTATAAAAAAAACAAGTTGTGTGGTTTTAGGAAACCACGATGAAAGTGAAACTTTTTTTCAGATTGTAGGCATTTAATTGAGAATTTTTCGAAAGCTACTTGATTTAGGATTTTAAAAGTAATATTAACTTAAGACGTGAAAAAGGAAATGATAATAGTAGACAAGATATATAACTATGAATGTTTATTTTACTCTGCGTACTAAAGTACATAATACATAAATGCATAAATAAATACAATGTTCGGTATGATATATATATACATATTAAAATATTAAAAACGTAGATCAATATTTATATAAATCATTGAATTATTTTAAATTTCGATTATTTGATCACTTACTTAATCTTCGCTTTGAGTCTCACAGTTTATAAATGTAAATAATATTTTGTGGTAACTAAAATAAGTATCGGTCTTTTCCTCGTTTATCGGGTTATTTGATTTATTAGCTATATTTGCGTCCATCGCGATCAAGTGACTATGAACATTTACATGAAAACACAGATCAAATCATACAAATAACACGATGCACTTGCACGAAAATAAGTGAGAATGTAAACGCTGCACAGCTGATGAGAGCTATAGGTACCGCCATATTGGTTTCAACTGCTCTGCCAAGCGCCTTTCACTTTACCCCCACTCCGCGGCCGACTGTAATGCGACATACGATAGGTAAACGAAATATTCTGAGGCGATACAATAAAAGTTTCGCTTTAAAACTTTTATCGGGCTAAACCATTTCCAAGTGTTTTTAGACAGCCCCAAAAAATAGGAATTTTGGTAAGTATTTTTTCAGACGCGGCTTTTTATTTTACCAAGTGTAGCTATTGCTCGCTTTCGGATTAATATTTATGATATCTTTGAAAAATATAGAAACTAACTTTTCTGATTTCAATTCTAAAAACGAATTAAATAATACGTTTTCAGAATTAAACTTGCATAAATCAAATCAATTATCAGAAAAGGTGAAATTTCGAAGGTTAAGTCCTTACATTTTTTCAAAGATATCGTAAGGGGCAATTCAAGGTGAGCAATAGGTATTTATATGTATATATATATATAACCTATTATACTATTATAATCGCGAAAGTGCATTCAGATTCTGAAGAAACTCTACAGTGATATAGTTTAAATATTAAAATAATGATAGACTACAATTTATTAGCCATTATAACAAGCCATTATAAACAAAATATTCAGGCATAAATACTATTAATTTAATTTTTTTACAATGCACAATTTATGGTATTAAATCAATTCTTATCAAAATAAAATTGTTTTGGTAATTAAAGTAGATACAGTTAACTTTTACACTAAATAATATGCCTAAACAGTTTATCAAGATATGAATGACTTCAGTGGGGCACTGCTAAAACACGCTAGAGATACGCTGACATGAGTCGGCGGCGCGGGTGGCGCGTGGAGCGGTGGTATAGGGACAGGGGATGCAACGTCACGCGCCATCGCCAATTGCCCGACCCGTACGCGGGCAGAGGCTTGAGGTCAAAGGTCGCTGAGACAAACGACGACGTTGATGCTTTTTATCCCATAAAGCTTGATAATTAGGCCAATAGCATGTAATCATGACCTGGATCAGTATAAAGAATATCTACATTTTATCCCCGGAGTACATTCCCGTGGGATAATTATAGGAAACGATGCCGATCCACGCGGATGAAACCGCAGGTAAGTGTATGTATGTATATATATATATATATATATATATATATATATATATATATATATATATATATATGTATATATATATATATTTGTATATATATTTAATACACGAGGAGAACGGAAAAACTATTTATTTAATTTTTTGTTCCAAACTAGCCCTCAGCTGATCAAGGTAAGGATGCACAATTAATGGCTATATTGTAATGAAAACCAAGAAAACCAAGTAAAAGTAGGTAAACTTTTATAATGAAAGATTAACGTTAAAGAAGGTTATTTTGTTTGTCAGCCCTCACGTAATTACCACCAAGTTATCTTCGTGGCCACCTATTGTGAAGTTTTCATAGTGCCTAGAGCGCATAATAAATTATTTACTCTTTACTTCTATGATTATGACGATTTTTCTTAAACTTAAAGAACAATTATGCTGTGACGTATGTATATGTCTTCACAATAACGTGAGGTGGAAGCACAGAGGTAGAGAATCTCTAGGCTTATCCGAAACAACCCTATGCATTTATTTATTATTTTTCCATACGTCTTTATCCAAACATATTGAAATATTTAATTGTGACATTAATAATTATGAGAGAAACTGGTTTTTTTTTCAAATAATAAACTAACTGACCTATCGGCATAAAAACATTCACTTACGCACAACTTAATATGATGCCAAAAAATTAATAAAACATCAGCTATTTTAAACCCCAGATTTCAAATTGAATTTTTGATGTCATAAAAAAACATTTCTATTACTTTTTTTTAGGATCGACTCAAAAAATATCCTGTTTTATTAGCTTTTTAATTGAACAAATTAACATTGTTACATTTACCGGGTACCCATAAAAATAGAGCCAAAATGTAATAAATGAAAAATGATAATTTTTATGAGCAATAAAAGAAATAAAGAAGTAAGAAAATAAAGGTAATAATAGAAGAAATTCGCTCAAAGAACTAATGAAATAAGAAAGTTTTTTAAAGTTCTGCAAAAAAGTTATGTCAACTTTTATCTAAAATGACGAAAAAAATTAAGTTGAAAATCTGGTATTTGGAATATCTCGTGTTTGCGCTAATTTTTTCGTACCACGTTAAGATGCTGATATGTAAATATTTTATCTCAAATAGGTTAGTTAGTATACCAGTTGATAAAAAACACATGTTTCTATCACCTTATTCATGTCAGAAAACAACAATATGTCATCAATCTATGAATTTCTTAAATGAAAGATAAAAAAATTATCTATCAAGAACTATCAAAAGTTGTTGAATATAGACAGGGCTGTTTCGGATAGGCCTTGATAATCTCTACCTCTTTGCTTCGGCTTGACATTGTTTTTGGGATGCCTGTATGGACAGACGGACAGATAAGCATAACGAAATTAGAAAGCTTCCAGTGCTTTTGAAAATAGTATGAGATTTTAAAATAATAGAATTATTATTATCATTTCCCGGGTCACAAAATTTGTAAAAATGTAAAGAAACTTTAGTAACTGAGTGATGCCATATAGAAAATAAATTTCCACATCATTGGCTAACAATAATTGAATGATGATGGACATAACAATTATTTTGTTCAACTTTTTAATAGCTGGTGGAGCAAGCAAAAGGCTTAAGATACAAACCTTTTTTTTATGATTTACTCATTTTAATTTGATAATATCTTTCTGGTACAGGGTAAATTCAAAATCGAGTTTTTAACTTTGGCTCTTATGTCACTAAGGTTATTTTTCTACAAATTATATTATTCCTAATTTTATTTATCCTAACAATAGATATTTATATAACTTAATTTTAATACCTTTATGCGTATCCATCATAAAATTTAAGGGGTCTCATATTTAGGCTGAACAGGCTCTCAAAATTAATATTAATAAGAAGAAAATAGAATTTCCCAAAAAAAAATTAATTTTGCATAAATAGAATATGTGGTAAATTTTGCTACAAAAATTCATTAACGACAAATATTTCATAGAAGAAAAACACCCGAGTAATCTCAACAAAAATCTAATGGTTTAAAAAAAATAATGGCCTGCCTGTTTTGCCACTGCGCATTGTGAGGACAGAGAAATCACTTTCTCCTCATCCTGTCTCACCCTGAACTTTCTTTGCCACTGATTTCTTAATAGATAGTAAGAAATAGGAATTAGAAAGATAAAGAAGGAAACTAAATATTGATGCAAAATGTCTAATTTACTTTGAAGCGCACATTTCTCAATATTAAATAAGATTTTAACACGAAGGGAAAAAACTATTTAAGAGCTTAGAGCGAAACTTCCACACTGACTTCCATGAACTTCCTTCTTTCCAAGTAAGTTGAGTTAAATTTCAATGTTCATAATGGATAACAGAAGTCCGTGTGAGCGATGTGCGAAGTAAAAGAGTAATCAATTTTAGTACGTTTGCTGATATGTAAAATATTTCAATGTTATATATACTATTCAAATATTTTATATGTCTTAAATTTTTTCCACTGGAAAAAGTGGAGTTATTCAGAGAATTCAGGTTAAGGAAATATTTGTAGTATACTATGGAAATCGGTTAAATCAGCTGAATGCTCAAAAAGCGAAACATAGTGTTACTATACACTCCTGTAAAGTGAAACTGAATAAAACTACTCGTGAGTGATCGATATTGTTCTGTCTCTTTATCTCAACTTTTGTTTTTAGATTTTATCCTTGTCACTGTTCTTCATTAAACATCTTTTTTATCTTTAATTAACGTTTTCGTAATAATTTATTTGTTTTTGTAAGGAGTAGTTTCCAAAATGTTTCGCCACACTGGTTGATTTTTCTTTACCAGTTTTGGGACTAGTAAAATATCTTTTAAAGCTTTCAAAATTGAACTGTAATTCTCATATAATAGTTCTAGTAAACTTGTTGAAACTAATCTGATCTTTTCAGTAATCCTACTTAAAATGATCCAACCTATCTGAATAAGAATAAAACTATCTGAATAATAATAAAACTAGCTGAATAATAATAGTAAAAACGTAAGGTGTTCCGTTATGAATTGGTCTGTTTAGTTTTATTTCTAAAATGGTGTCGGGGAAGTCAATGGTATACGACCCCGCGGTAGATTTCTATCCAACGGACTGACCAGGTAACTATGCTCACCTTCCAATCACATCTATTACTAGGAAAGCCGAGGATAGAGCCAAATGGAAAAAATCTAATGAATGAAGCCACCATTTGATTTTTTCCATTCAGCTCTGTCCTCAGGAGTTTTATTCAGACCTGTTCTCAAACTTTCAGATTGTTTCCATTCAGACAAGGATCAGCTGTTTTGTACATTATTTTTGTCAAAGTAAACTGTCAAAATTTTGCGCAAAAACAAACATAAATAGCACTTACTACTGCTTTCAGCTGCTTTGTACGTTATGTTGCGTCAAATGTATACTGTCAATATTTTGCGCGAATACAGGCAAAAATAATTTCACTATCATATTCTGAAATTTCATTTAACTGATGACGTCTATGCAATTTCATGATATTTTGCTTCCTAGACATAAAAAAATTTCATTCGTTAGTTGGAAATGTTTCAAAAAGGTGTGCTTATTAAGCCTTTGCATATATTCCTACAGAAGCTATATACAATCTTAAATCGAAAAGAAGTGAAATTTCATATCGTGTAGTAGTAGTAAATATGTGTATGTTCAAAGAGCGTCATGAAAATATGTGACAAAACGGGAAAAAGAAAAAGCACTTTAGTCTATGTTCGAACGTCTACGTACTAACTTAGACTAGTCAGAGTGGTGTATTTGTGCTAGTCATATAAATGTTAATATATGCACTAATTTTACTAACCTAAGTCGGTAAATTACTATAAAAAACAAATTCTTTTTATACTCATGCATTTCATTGTGTCCTATAGTAATGTGTATATATAAATACAATTTGTTTACTTTAAATATAGTTGAATGTAACTCTATTCAATTCAACGGTCTGTTGAATTTATTAATTAATTTCTTCATATAATCTAGAAAATGAAGTCCAATTGATTCCTTTAATATTCCAATCTGATCTGTTAAGAATAATAAACAAAAAATATAAATTGGCCATAGATATTATTCAATTTCGTTTTAGTCATGGTTTTTCATATTATCTAATAGTTGCGAAGAAAGGAAACCTTATAATTTTGTAATGTATATATATCCCAGTCTCTCCGTTTTCACAGTTTTAAATTTATATACGTATAGATAATTCGGATAAATATTTCAGTTAATGTGCAGAAAAATGTTTAAAAATATTTTTTTAAGAATTGTAAAATGGGAAAAAGGCTATTTTTCAATCACTCACTCGAGTGAGGTGTAATTACATAGATCTTCTATAATGAAATGAATGATTTTTTCATCATTTTTATTTCTGCGCCCTTGTTTTTTAAATATTACGCTTCAAAGTAGTGTATAATATAATTGACAATGATGCAGAGAGTGTCCCCTTCTAATTATTAAAAATTTCAATAAAATTATTTTGGTTAACTTTTACCGACAATTCCGAAATATGTATATGCCTATGTGCACTACTTTTTGAATTTCTACCATGGTATTGGTCTGTTTAGTTTTGTTTCTGTTCAATTCATGACTTAAGATATATGATTACGATTTATTAAATTCAAAGTCTACTTTGCTAAACAAATTGTGTTAATTATAATTTTTTAAATTTTTTTTTATTTCTGAAATCTCTTTTAAATTTTTTAAATTTTTTATCACCAATGCTTAAAAATAAAGAAGAAGGTCTCTGACTTCAGGAAGATAAACTAATGAATAAGTAAGTAATTTTCTTGACATATTATAAATGTACTTTACATGATTTCCTTTAGCGTTTCCTTCTGAACTCCTAACTGCGGAACAATATTGTACACATATTATAGTACGCCGCTGATTATAAAATAGAATGAAACTAGGATTTATAAAAGATATCCAGTAAAAAAAAATTAATTTACGATTGCAGTAAGATTCAAAATTTTAGAGATGGAAATTTGATTAATCATGCTTCTTGTGATGTATCATCACACACAAAAAACACAAAAATTAGTATCCATACTTTCAAATTGTAGAAGCGAGTCACATTGTTAGGACTGAAGTTCTAACTTAATTTTACTAAAACATTCCTTCCTCGCACGACGACTGCGTAATACTCACATAGAATTAACTAGTGGCGATATAGCTAATTAGGCATTTTCGAAGAACGGGCATGAAATTTAGTAGATAATGATTCTTTTGTGGGGTGTACTTGCCGCCTATTTCTTACTATCTATTAAGAAATCAGTGGCAAAGAAAGTTCAGGGTGAGACAGGATGAGGAGAAAGTGATTTCTCTGTCCTCACAATGCGCAGTGGCAAAACAGGCAGGCCATTATTTTTTTTAAACCATTAGATTTTTGTTGAGATTACTCGGGTGTTTTTCTTCTATGAAATATTTGTCGTTAATGAATTTTTGTAGCAAAATTTACCACATATTCTATTTATGCAAAATTAATTTTTTTTTGGGAAATTCTATTTTCCTTAAACCTTCAAATCTAACATAGTTACGATTTGTTACGAATCGCCCGCAGAACCATGAAAATGTCTTAATCAACGTCATTATTCGTACCAATCAATATAAAGACTAACATATAATTAAAATTAAAATTTTTGCTTTGTTTTATTTTTACCAACAAAAAATTGATAAAAGATTTAAAGTATATAGATCGCAAGTTTCAACAACAAATCTTTCCAGACAAGCCCGACGCAATATAGATAAAGACAAGGACATAATCTTTCCCCCGAAGCATCTTAACGACTAACGATCGAGCTTTCCTCAAGCTCTTGCCCGTTTGCTTTTGAGCTGACATAATGGAGGACTAGTTCTCATGAACGGCTTAATCACTTTAGTCTGATGGAGATGCCACTGTTAAGCTGAAATATTTTCATAATTTGCCTCGAGGGAGTGCATAGAATACTTGAGTGAAATAAGAATAATTTATAATCTATTGCGTGTTGTAAAATGCGACGAACTCGACGAAGATATAAGTTGTTTTGTACCTAGTTTATTCATAACGTTTGACAAGACCTTGCTCTGAAATATCACTTTATTTATAATTCATACATAAAGTAGAATAGTGAAACCAACCGTAGAAAATTTAGTATCATGGAGAATTTGTAAAATTGCCTACTACTATTTATACCATGACGATTTAAAAATATAACCTCGTCTTTAAATATTATCGACCTTTAATTATAATGATTGCAATTGTTCATATTTATTTGTTCTTATTATATTTTAATTACTAAAAGACAATGTACATATAAACAGACAAAAAATATTTCTAATTAATATTAATTTTGAGAGCCTGTTCAGCCTAAATATGAGACCCCTTAAATTTTATGATGGATACGCATAAAGGTATTAAAATTAAGTTATATAAATATCTATTGTTAGGATAAATAAAATTAGGAATAATATAATTTGTAGAAAAATAACCTTAGTGACATAAGAGTCAAAGTTAAAAACTCGATTTTGAATTTACCCTGTACCAGAAAGACATTATCAAATTAAAATGAGTAAATCATAAAAAAAAGGTTTGTATCTTAAGCCTTTTGCTTGCTCCACCAGCTATTAAAAAGTTGAACAAAATAATTGTTATGTCCATCATCATTCAATTATTGTTAGCCATTGATGTGGAAATTTATTTTCTATATGGCATCACTCAGTTACTAAAGTTTCTTTACATTTTTACAAATTTTGTGACCCGGGAAATGATAATAATAATTTTACCTCAGACGCTAAGGTAACATTTCTCCCACATCGATCCACTGGCGATGTCAGCATATTCTGGGCCAGATGGCATCTTATATGCTGGTGCTTACCCACTATGTGGTAGTGGGTAAGCACCAGCATACATGGTACTCGAGGATAATATTATTATTTTTTCCCTTGGTAATCAGCCAGTCATTGTCACACTTCACAGTCACTTAGTGTAAGAGGACGGATATGAAACGTTTAAATCTACTAATACTCAAAAAAAATTGCACAATTTTATCAGCATTTAAGTCATTTGTTTGTTTAATAGCAATTTATTTTTACGTCAGCATTGAATCGTTTTGTTTTTTAAGAGCATTCTATTTTGCACCGATATGCGCCAATCCATATCCATCAAATGTATTCGCGAAATTGTTTGCTTTTTGTATTACCTTTTTATTTCTTTTATATGGCCGTATTTATAATTTTTAATTTCGGCCAAAACATTACTTTACTTTCAAAGCTATTGTTACTTATTAATAACTTTGCTTACCAATTTTTAAATAAAATTATACATACATATATATATATATATATATATATATATATATATATATATATATATATATATACATATTTAATTACTATTACTACGAGCGTGCGTGTGTGCATGCCTTCATGCGTGAGTTCATAATCAGAAGGCTAAAAATGCGTTTTTTAATCATCCCAACTATGTCTAAAGTTTTTGGAAAGGAGACCTACGAAAATGAGCCTGGTGTTACTAATCTAGGATATAAATGTTAAAGAAGCTGGTACTTAAAAATAATCAAACACTTCAGCAATTGACAAAGAAGTAAGAACAAAGTACAATTTGTGGTTATAATATAAAAAAAAATTACACAATATATTATATGCTACGATTCCACATATATTATATGCTACGACATCAAGCACTATTGGTGAGATTTGTTTTTTTCGAAACACATTGAACATGAAATGTTCCTTTGTGACATGAATAATCGTGATACAAACTTAATTTTTTTATCAAAATATTACACAAACTGACCTATTCTGTATAAATGTATTAGCTTACTTATTCCACCACTTATAACACCAGTTATTCTAAACACCAGATTTCGAATTGAATTTTTGATGTTATTTAAAAAAGGGTTCACTCGTCTTTTTTCTAGAATCTATTTCAAAATATATCTTACTTCATTAGCTTTTTAATTGAGAAATTGTCTTTGCTGTATCTATGGAATAATCCTAAAAATTAACAGAAACACCAGATATTCAAAGGTTTGAGATACGAAACACGCCTTTCAAACCTTGACATCATATAATATATAAACATATGTATATAAAAAAGGTAATTTTTTACAAAAAATCAATTACGAAGATATATCAAAGGGTTCAAGCATTCTGTAACATTAAAATTCACTACAACGTGTTAATATAACTCACAATTAACGTGTGTAATTGAATGAATAGAAAGGATTTTTTTTATTAACCAATTTATGTTTTTTTTTAAATTTAGCTGATCGTTTTATATTTAAGACCCAAAAAAAGCGTATTGCATGATCAATAAAATCATTTTCTAATTGTACCCAATGTCACAATATGCATGGAAAATATCAGATGTTTATGAGGAGTTATATTAATTTTATTAAACATTTTGAGAATAACAATGAGATACATATTTGCAAAATTTTCATGCACATACTATTAGTTTTAAACTGGAGAAACTATGAAATTGTGAAACAATGCATGACTATGACAGCACTTGAAATACTTTATGGCTGATAATGAAATTTTAGCCAAACTCTTGCCCATTTCAAGTAAAGTAATATTATGGAGGAGTCTCTGCTGTTTTGCTAATTTCTTGTGCATATTGTAGACACTTTTTTTTACTAAAATATAATATGTAAGCGACTAAATAGAAATGTTTTAATATAATTTCTAATTACCTTGCGAATATTTTCAGATATAATTTCCAGACAATATAAAAAAATCAAAGATAATTAATACAAAAGCAGAGAATAAATTGTATTATCAACAATTATTATTTTTTTGTTCATTTGTATGAATTTACCATATATTCGTTAAAATCATTAGTATCGATAATTTGTGTAATTATTAGCGCATTTATAATATCACTTATTTGATCCCGTCAACACAACAATAGCAGATTCATACACGCCTGAGAATTTAAAAAATTATTTACGTGTATATTTTACGAAATAAAGGAATTTGTAAGGCAAACGATATTACATTTACAAAAAACTCTTACTATATAGACTTCATGATTTTATTCAGCACAATTCTTGAAAATATTTTTGGTCTCAAAATGATTACAAGACGATTAATACTACTGATAGCTTAAAACCTTAAAATAAAAATACAAAATTAATTCTTTTATTTCACAAACAATGAACCACAATATAATAAAGATACATAATGTGCCATGGACGCCCAAGTACATGCATACTCAAACAGATACAAATAAGTGCTACATTTCTCTTAAAACCGGTTCCAAAATCTTTAATATTAGCAAATTTTGCAAATAATTTTTTTTGATAAACCTACTTTAATGAATTCAACTGAAATAGATGTGGCGGACTTATTGCTACGAGAGAAATCTCATACAGCCAACCAGAATACCAGTTCATACCCGCTCGATGAGCGGACGGGAATGAAACCCTGGTCAACACGGTGAGCCTCGCCGTCATAGGACGTATGCTTGTGATCAACTCAATACACCTATTTATTTGTGGTCGAAAATGACATTGTACCGCAAAAGTTCTTAGCAGGTAAGTACTCGTATTTTCATTGTTTTATACTTTTCAGTACGCTTCTTATTCGATGATTATTTAAAGTCAGTTCAATTGTTTTTATTAAAAACTTCTATTTTTCGGCTTCTGGCTATGACATCTTATTTTAGCCAACATGTCAGAAAAAACTTACGATGTATTCAATGTCAATAATATCTCATTCACTGAAATCTTAATAGACGTTTACCTAAATATATTCATATTTATATACATGTATATACATGTATATATATATATATATATATATATATATATATATATATATATATATATATATGTATATATATATATATATATATACACATATATATATATATATATATATATATACATCTACAAACGTACAGGCATTTGTACACATACATACATAGGGACATACATATTATTTAGGCTTCACATGTCATGCTTTACTTGCTATATGTGTATAAACCTACTAAAACACTGGTTGCTACAAGTCTTTGTATTAACCTGTTTTTATTTCCTTATTACTTAGCTGCCTATGTTCTAATATTTATTCACTTTATATATTTGTTTATACCTGTACTTATTTACTTATCTACTTACTTATTAATATCCTAGCTGCTTCATGCCTGTGTAAGTACTTGTACGTACTTACTTACATACTTACTTTCATATTTTCTTCCTTATGTCAAGTGACATGAATCCCAACCTTTGTGTGCAACCATCCATCCTTGTATTCTGATTTTGTTAAAAGTCCCATTTATACTGCCCTTAGTCGTGTCAATTTATATATATATATATATATATATATATATATATATATATATATATATATATATATATAAATATATATATATATATATATATATATATATATATATATATTATATAAACTATTTTAAGTACTTTGTTATTGGATTTTCACTAGAACTATATTATTAACAACGGCACGTGTGCTGTTCATTGTAGAAGAATTCTATGGTATCACCATCGATTTCCATAGTAAAATTTTAACCATTTTTTACAACAAAACACTGGTTCCATAAAAAATTATTATTCCAATTTGTTGATCAATGCCATAGACAGATACATTACATAGATTAGTTTCCGCAGTACAGTTGCTGCTTGATTGACAATTGGAACTAATTTAAAACCGTAAACCCTCAAGTCTTACGATTTAGGCCGGCCTGCAGCATAAAGGTTGAGGAGTTGGAATCCGTAGTTTAATGTCAGTCTTCGTTTGAGATTAACAATACTAATTTTCAGACAGGAGATCCTCAAATTTTACGGTTTCATGCAAGTTTTACGTTACATATTTTCAAGTTTCAAAGGTCAGGCACACCGTATACGTACATCACGATTTATGGATCGAAACACGAAATTATGTAGTATGTATTCATATATGTTGATTAACTATTTACCTACTAATATACTAATGTATAGTTACTTCATGCATTTGATAACACCTATGCTTAGTAACTTATCTAATTATCCATTAATATCTTAATTGCTTCATGCTTTTGAAGTGCAGGTACTTATATACTAAACCACTTATTTACTTTGTTACTTTCTTGCTTCGTAAAGACAAATCAAATGAGACCCGATAAATTTACTCATCATTCGCTACGTGTGGCTTTTGTACACTACCATAAATTTATTGAAATTGTAATTATAATGTAATTTTTCTCACAAAAATATTGTAAAATGTTATTCACCACGTTTTTTCTTCATTATTTTATCTTTTTTTTTGTTAAAGAATAAATTTATGTCACACTTAATCGTATGCTATTACGTCATCCCTATACCTAGACCATCGACACTCGATCATGGTATTTATGCCGTTCAGTGTTGACGAATTCTATGCATATCTCCAATATTCATGTTCAGTTTTTAAACAAATGTTTGTGGTATTAACCCTGTCTAATAAAAACAAGAATGTTTTAGAAAAAATAATAGAAGAGTTGGGTAAATACCGTAGATATGATATAACATATACCTTAAAAATGCAGTCAATGTGAGAACATCTTTCATTTTCCGTATCCGACTAAAAATAATAACCCATTTCTGACATAAAAGTTTATGTAATAATTTACACACATTGATAATATTTCATCTAAATTTAGTATTAAATTCAAAATGTTACGGTAAATATATTAGTGGAAGGAAAAAGTAAGAAAACGTCAAGCACCCTTAAAAAATATACGTACACGCACCCTTAAAAATATATACGTACAGAACAGGTTCAATTGAAATGAAATTACTCAGGAATAATAATTGTACTAAATTCAGTAATCGAAAAACAATAAAGAAAATTTGTCACTCTATTTCACAGTGGCTTCATTCTCAAATCATTTTCAGGTATAAAAGAAATCACTTCAAATAATATCTCACCTAAAAATGTTGAGATGATTTTTAATTGAAGGTGGGTAATCGATCGCGAACAGATCCAATCTTTTTTAGGAACCAAACACAAATATAATTGCGCTAAGCTTATTTTTTGTTTCCAAGCAGCATTCATCAATCAGACCGACAGCCGGCGACCTGTTAGAATGCTAGCTCGCGCGTCTAGCCCCTTATATTTCACTAGAGGCGACAACGCCGAGCGTCCGACTGTTTCATTAATACGACACGCGTCTTGTGTGTTCATTCTACCGAAAGGGAATGTATCGAACGAACTTAATAGAAATCCGGTTGTAATTTCTCAGAAAATAAATTTATATTTTCCACTTGTAGAAGCTTCTTCCGCCACAATACGCATTTATCACATGTAAGACATGACGAATAGTTGAAAAACATATGTCTAATATTTATCTTGCTATTCAAATTATTGGACAAAAAGCAATCATTTCCCAAGGACATACACGAACTTGCTTTAAATACTCTCGTTTTTAGAAACATTGTTTCAGGCCGATTTTTAATAAAAGATAACCTTTTTTCACAATATTTTTTTCTTTTATGAATCTCAAGAAATATACCAACCAGTAAGGCCTAAGTATCCAGAGATGAAAATTTAGTGGTTTCTCATGACTTAATTATTTTCTATCTGCTATTTATCTGTTATAGTTAAAAAGCTATACGTTATTATGTTTAGCAGTTACAATTTATTTTAATATTTCCGCATATTTGTAGTAACTAATATACATATTCAAGGACCTAGTGCATTGGCTGTACTGCATTTCTTTATATAAATAAATTTTGTGGTTTCTGATTCCTATTTCCAATCTTGTTATATTGCAATATATCTTGAGTTCCATCATATACTTAAAACCGAATTACAAAAGCGAGCTCCTTTAATTGTTATTTGTAAAATGCTTTGGCACTATCGTATTTGCTTCCTGGCCAAATAATATCTTAACTAAGCCTTCATTTAGTGAATTATAGCATATTGATAGTAGTAAAACATAAATAATTGAATACTTATAATGATAACTTTGAACATTATAAAGCATACACATTTGCATAAAGCATACATTTATGATAAGTATAGATATTACACACCAGTCCTTCACCCAAAATATAATTTTCCAAACTAGTGTTACAAACCAAAAATAAGAACTATTTACCTCAATATAGATTAAAATCTATATTACTATATATATATATATATATATATATAATTATAGCGATATATTTTCGTAATAAGTACAAGATTTACTAAAATAATTATGATTATACACTCACTGAAAAGTATAAAGCGATAAACTAATAAGGCAGACCAAGCTTTGTATTATCCGGTGTTTCCCGGGAGTAGAGCAATATAATGGATTCGTTACATTACAATCTTCTACTAGGCGACAAGATACTGAAGAATCATTATATTGGGTTGGCTAATAAATATTTAACCACGAGTTAAGGACTTTTTAAAGGTTGGCAAATGTTTCACATCGCTACCATCATATTTATTTAATGTTTATAAGTAGCATAAATATACATATATATATATATATATATATATATATATATATATATATATACATAAGCTTACATGAAAAATTTATCGTCAAGGAAAAATTCAAAAAATTTGCTATTTAGGCTCTGTATCAGATTTCAGCTTTCTAATAAGAACATGAGGAAATGACCTAGAGGTTTTAATGATGATCAGTGAGTGATGAGTGAAGAAATATATTAATTAAAACCTACACTAGAGCTAAAAAAAATTTTGGTATGCTTATTAAATATGGTAAGAAAACTCTACTTTGAAAAAAAAGTCTAGTTTGGGCTTCCAAATATTATACAGACTGAAGTTCTGAGCGTTCAATTGTTCGGTGCATCGCTTCGAGAAACAGGTACTTTCGTCATGACTCGTTTTGGTTGATCACTACCCTTGTAACTGTATCGGCTGTAACTGTATCCTGCATGTAACTGTATCGGCTGATGCATTGTTTTTTTTATAATTACAACATATGGACATATTTAGGTTTATGTGTTATAGCAAACACAATTTATTTAAAAAAATACAACTTGAGTATCCCACCAAATACCCTCTTACCAGAAAACCAGAATCGTTATTAAAACGAAAACATAATTGCGCTAGAAAAATTGCAAGTCGCTTATTTTTTGGTTGTGCGCGAGTATAATTTATCCGACTTGGAATGCCGACCCACATATTTAGCGTTTCATATATCACAAGAGGCGACACAACGCAGTCAAACGATCCCTTTACTGCTACGGCACGTTCCTTACGTTTTTACATTTGTGGGACAGCCGCACGGAGAGTACCTGTTTAAAAATGCTAGTTATTCTTATTTAATCTCTTTACATTTACCTTTTCATTGTAGAAGCTTCTACAGCTCCTAAGAATTTATGTACCGATACATAACAAAATATGCGAAGTTTGGATCATGCTGAATAACCTCGGATGTAATGATAAAAAAATAATGTTTGATTTTCAGTTTTCTAAAAACTTTTTATTGTTTCATTTGTTTTTACATCCTCTTTCCCTTTAATACATCCTCTTTACTTTAGTTGAGTCAAATCGTGTCTTTTTTATAACCATGCATGGACTTATTACTTCTAGATATGATTTCTGTCACTTTAGTCCCTAAAATATTAGGAAATATATTTTAGGGACTTTCAATATAAATGCGTAATACATCTACTAAAAAGGAGATTGCTTTCCAAATTACCTTGAATAGAACGTTAGCAGTAGCCTTTATTAATTCATTTTTTATTGTGTCACATATTATGTGATCATTCAATATCAAAGCGATTAATTATGGCATTGATTATTGATCGATCGATATGCCACAATAAATAGGTTTTAGCGCTGAATATTTCTTTAATTTCTTTTAAACCTGGGCTCTCCCTAGATTCTCTTAAATTATATAATTTGTTTTAAAATTAAATTTTCGACTAACATACGTAAAACCTATCGTAGTTCTTAAAATGTACAAATAGCATTTTAACTTTAAGCAAGTACCTAATATTAATAAAATTATATATTATAATATCAAAATAATAGATTATAACAGCTTGCGCTCAGTGCCGATACAAATGGGAAGTGTAAAGGAAGTGCCTAAAATTTAATATTTCTTTTAATATTTGTCATAATGTTATATTACAATTTTTCTCTTAAATTATTTTAAAATTTATTAATAGTATATTATTACGACATAATATTATATTAATTATGTCTTATTTTTTATACATAAAATATATAAAATTATATTTTAATGTTATTAGTGATAGTTACACACCATATCAAAACTTGAAATTAGCACGAAGCAAATAATATACACTGAGCAACGTTAATAATTCAGTTAACAAGAGAGACGATTCGAGATAAAATCAAAACGACGAATTGTTTATATCATTTTGGAATAAACTACACTTACCCCTTCCCTACATTTGTACTATGCAAAAAACATATCTTCTGTTAGAAATTATGTTGCTGGTTTTTTAAATAGCAACACCAAAATATTTTACAAATGACGTATATTAGTTACTTAGGCTTAAAAAAGATGTAAATTTTCATTTGTTATGTTTTAAATGGCGACTCAAGGCAGACGTGTAGCTATGAGCTCATACAGCGGTACGTAATTCGATTTAAATTTTATCCAAATATTAATAATTATTGGTTTTAGCATTATTAGCAAGTAATTAACACTGTAAAATGTGGATACAAAATGCTATTTTTGCATGAAAATTAATCCCGTAAGTGGCCTTGCTGTCTATGTACTCTGCAGAGGACAAATGTACGCAATAAAAGTTTTGATAATTTGGCTGCTGTTTTAATTTTTAAAGTATATTGGAATGTATCATTAACGTTTTTATATTTTATTCCAGTTTTAACGAATAAATGTCTCTCAATTTGATTTCTGTGGAGACGCTTTGGATATTTTAAGGAACGGAGCATTTGAGTATAAAGCAGAAATACGATAAAATTAGTATAATTGCTCTGCAATACTAGACTTAAGAAGATTACTCAACTACAAACTAATCCTAATAATAATTACTATGCCGGTCATAATTGATTAGCAAATTGCAGATCTTTAATCATAGTGAATTGGCCATTTCAACAATATTTATATGTCAGTTTCTTACTGTCGACTGTAAATAGTTAATTAGCAATACAAGTGGACTATCAGCGAGAGAATTATCGATTGTAAGACTAACATGTCGCAGAAAGTCATTGCAAAGATGAAATAACTTATCCCTGTCGTCTGAATCTGCAACTTCCATAAGGAGGCAAGAAATTTCAATAGTCTTGGATTTAAATATCCCAAGGTGCAAACATTGTGAACAAATTATTTAAACTCATTCACAAATTTTATCGCTAATATCAATTTTTACTCATATTTTGTGTAAAACTTAAATTAAATGATTGAAATTCAAGGCCACGAAGGAAATATTTAAACAAAAATGAAAGTTATTCTAATTGCATTCATTTTTTATGTATTTGCATAAGTGTTTTACTACTAAATCCTATTAAAAACATATCATTTTTCTTAATGTAATGAAAAAACTCTCTGATTCACTTCAATAAACTGATAAACAGAAGAAATTGAAATACGTGCTTGAAAAATTAAGATTTGCTCACCACTACAACGTGGATGAAACTATTTAATTAGGTCAACGCAACAAACTGAATCTAATACTAATTAGTTTCATGACTAATTTCAAACGCTGTGATGGCAACACTATTTCTGCCATATTACAGGAACCATAAAGCCAAATTGTGCAATAATATTGCTCGTCGTGTTTTGGCGTTGGATGTGCGCGATCGCAGCGACGCCGTCAGGCTTCTAGTGAACCTCACAGTCAGGTATGGACGACAAGCTTCCATTAGCTAGCCGAAGTGTCATTCAAACTTTTTAACGAGTTTATTCCAATATTATTTATTTGAGAGAGCCACTTGGAGCTGAAAGCTTTTATTGTATGTAAAATCAAAAAAATTGTTTTGGTAATTCAGTCATAGGAACCACTCAGCGATTTTGTTGATAAACGTCGTACGTAAACTTAGCCCAACGGTTCTCAACGTGGATTGTTTTATGCTTTGAATATGTATCGTGTGTGAATCATATAGTAATTTGTTGTAAAGAAATTGTTCAGTTATATACAAAAGTTTTACGTGATAGAGATTGAAATGTGTTTTGATAGAGATTGTAGTGTGATGTAAATAAAACTATATTGTGATGACGTTCTTTTTTTGGGTACCGTAGTTACATGGCAAAAGCGGAACTCTTTTGGTTACGCCATTTCAGTCTCTCTCCCTGTTGGTCTATATCTGTCATATTCTTGTAGTTTTAGACCTATGTGCATAAAGTTACAGGAAAATTCTGCATGTAAGCAACTAACTTAATATGTAGTGAAATCATAATAAATTATTTTTCATATACCTTCCCACATATGTAAAGAGGAAGTGGTTTTTTTTGCACATCCCGTCGAGCAAGATAACATTGGATAGTTCTATTGAAATTATAGTGAGGTTTCATTTGCCATTTTTCATTTTTAATCACCGTTTGTGAAATATTTAACATTAAAATGACATCCAATACCACTTTGGAATTAATTATTTTACGATAAGCTCAAAATTAATTATGGTGGCGATATTTTTAAATCCGTTTTAATTGTTCTATGCAAAAACTTGACAGCGATGCGCAACTGATAGTACTGTTTAGTAAGTCCTCCACCAATCTATTTTTTAGCCATGGATTTAATTGACAAATCTAAAAAAAAATATAAATACAAGTATTTCATTAGAACTTTCAAATAAATTACTTTGTTGCTTGGGCGTGTACACACTTGAATGGCTACATTTTGTTCTCAAGTGTACATTAAAATATATATAAGACATTACCCTAAACTACATTCTAAACACCGTCGGTGTGGTAAAATAAAAATTACGAATCGACTTACCGCAACGAAAGTTTGAAGTAATTCCTTTTTGATTTTCCTTATTAAAACTAATATTAGTTCTGGATTAATAAGGAAAACTCAACTTCTTTACATAAATGCATTTTCATAAAAGATATTACTTATTTATTTAAAATTTTAACGAAGACTACGTGCGTAATACAAGCTATAAATATTAAAATGTTTACAAAATATGTCAATTTATTTACACTAAATTTGAAATTAATATTAAAAATATTTTTATTAAATATTCTTTTTATAGCCTTATTTTACAGAACGTGGAAAATGGTCCTTGTACCAACTGCTATTTTGAAATTAATAAATTATAACCTCTGGGTTTACTTACGAAAGTAATATATTTATTTTCCAAAGGATAACGGACTAAACTGTATATGGACGCATAATGTAAAATTTACTTCGAGGGGTACATTTCTCAAAATTAATTATAATTTTAAGATAAAGGGAAAAAAATATATGAGAAATTTGAGGAAAACCTTTATACTGACTTCCATCAACTTCCTTCTTACCAAGTAAGTTGAGTTAATATGTCCAATGTTCCTCGTGGATAATCAGGAGTCCGTGTGGGCGAAGTACGTAGAAACATAGTGATCATTTTTAGAAGGTTTTCTAGTTTGTAAAATATCTCGAACAGCTTTTATTTTTATCTATCTTCGATTTTTCCAATGGAGAAAAGTGGAGTCATTCAGAGAATTCAGGTCAAGGAAATATTTGTAACATACTAGGAAAATCGAATAAATCAGTTCTACACATAAAGCGACACATACTTTTATTATCTACTCCTGTATATTGGAATTGAATAAAATTACACAAGATAAACGGTTAATATATTCTGAAATACTCTAGATCAACGATTTTTTTCTCACCTAGTGTATTAACTAAATTTCCTACGGAATTTAAACCACGTCGTTATTATTAAATTCTACTATCGTGAGTGATTGAGTATAAATTTGTAATAGATTAATATTGGTCTTTTCCTTTATTTTAATTCTCCATATTTTTTTTTTTTTAGTCCTGTGAATGCCTAAACAAAGTACTCGTTTGGCATTTTTTTATCTTTAACTAACATTTTTCTAACAACTTATTCATTTTTCGTTTTGCGGGATTGATTCTAAAGCAACTTTTCCGAAACGCTATTAATTTTTTTTTATACTTGCTTCACCATTTTTGGGATTGGTAAAATATCTTTTAAAAAGGCATTGAAAGCTTAGCTGTCATTATCATATAGGGCTTCCACAAATTTATTTAAGCTAATCTGACCATTTCAACATTCTAACTTAAACTGACTTAATCACTCAAGTATCTCAGTAATAATAGAAAAATGTTTGACCTTAAGGCTATTTCTGAAACTTTCCACTATTTTCGAGCTCCAGGCACTCAAAAATATTTCTGGTTGGTTTGATTCATTTTCAAGCTCCTTGAGCTCGAAAAATAATAATGGCGCTTTTTTATATTATGAAAAATCATATTTACCCAGCGATTAACTGAATTAGTTGTCGATGTTATTTTTTTTGTACAAGAAAATATTGCTCAATCAAGATATTTGAATATTATGGCTATATCTTCTAAATGAATTAACTGATTTCACTGGCTTTCGACATGGTTTTTAATTACTAGAAATTATGACCTTACATAAAAAAGTCAGTTGGTTAGGAAATTTCAAAATTATTTTGAAAAAAAACTTTCTAGGACATTTTTGAACGGTGATAACCTAGGAGCGAATCAACCGATTTCGATTTGCTACATAGTAATTGACGTTATTTGTCAAGGAAAAGAGCTGATTAGATTTCGGAGTCAATCAGTCGAACCGCCTATAAGATATTAAAAAAATAATTTTTTTGAAAATTTCATTTTTAGATTTTTTCAAATTTTATTGATCGATTTGGTTCAAATTTTCAATAAATATAAGTTTAGTGAATATCTTTAAAACGCAGTGCCATTTCAATCAATTAATCCACTCAACAGTTATTTAAGAGTTACACATATACACACGCGAGGACTTTACCATAAAAATAATCAGGATCATTTATTAGGATCTAATCTTTCTTGGGATCGAATTTCACAGGCGTGCGCTCTCGCGCTCCTTTCATCGTATTCCATTGTTTATTCCATTCGATACGCTAGCCAAAGCAAGTTTTTAATATTACGTTTTTTGTCATTCATTGATGTTGCCAAAATTGTGGTGTCAGACAGTTGGTTTTAATTCTTGTTATATGTAAGTACATAGAAAAAATAAATTATTCATTACAATGGAAAACGTAAGTTACATTTTATTTTAATTAACTTCCGAAAGAAAGTTATAAAGCCCTTTGTATGTAATAAATACTTAAATTTATATATTTTTAGTCACTTCCAGCCACATATGAATACAAATCTGGTTTCAAAAATGGTTAATAAATTAGATTTTTACAACCCGGTTAATAAATTAGATTTTTAATACACTTGCTTTTTCCTAATTTAAAAACTCCATTCTATCCATTCCATTTTATCAAAGATCTTTGCTAATATCCCACCTGAAGATGTTGTAATACAACGAAACCTAGGTCGTGGTAAAGAAATTAAAGATAGTAGAAATAATACTATATCACGTAGTTTCATTTAATTGTTAATAATGAATTTCTACAAAATTAACGCCAAATATATTCAATAAGTCCATTTTATAGTATCAATAAGTCCATTTTATTCAATAAGTCTATTTTATAGTATAGTAGCAAGAAGTTTTACCCGTGGTTTCACTTCTTGGTTCCTTTTCATTTTCAAAATTAAATCGATTGGAATCTGTTAAAATTATTTGTTTTGGGCCAAAGTCACGTCTGTCTAAGAGTAAACTATTCAGGAATTGGAATTTTTGTTATATTGTGTACTAAAGATACCGATTTATATTGTTTTTTGTAAGCTGGTAGAATTAATAAGAAAAAAATTATATTTGCGATTAATTTCATACTTTATTCACGTATCTAATACATGACTAATAAACAAATTTAAGAAAAAAAATACGATGCCCTCATGGTTTGAATCCGTTTCTTAATTGGGTTGGGCGGTTTCATTATTTATTTGTTGCTTTACTCTTTATAATCTATAATATAAAAATAAGTCGGGTTTTCTTTCCTGACGCTATAACTCCAGAACGCACGAACCGATTTCCACGGTTTTGCATTCGTTGGAAAGGTCTCGGGCTCCGTGAGGTTTATACCAAATTCAGGAAAAAATTCAACAGAAAAGCAGGAAAACAGGGAAAATCATTTTTTACATACAGCGCCATCTCTAATACATAGCATGTACTACAAACCAATATGGTTTTGCATGGTTGTGGAGCAGATGGCGCCAGTATTTTACGTAGGTGGCGCCGGTGCGTGATACATTGTTTGACAGCTACTCATTGTACTCTGCTCAGTTAATTTCCCAGAACGCACGAATCGATTTCCACGGTTTTGCATTCGTTGGAAAGGTCTCAGGCTCCGTGAGGTTTACAGCAAACAAAATTCAGGAAAAATTTCAACAGGAAAGCAGGAAAACAGGGAAAATCATTTTTCACATACAGCGCCATCTCTGATACATAGCATGTACTACAAACCAATATGGTTTTGCATGGTTGTGGAGCAGATGGCGCCAGTATTTTAAGTAGATGGCGTCGGTGCGTGATACATTGTTTGACAGCTACTCATTGTACTCTGCTCAGTTAATTTCATGTGACATTTATTATACGCACGTTCTTTCAAACGCTAACTTAAAACCGGTATTGTGTTCACTGTGAAATTGTGAAATTGAGGTTAAAGTTATTCGTTTCCTAACAGTTCAATTGGAAACCATCAAAACAATCACGCGTATTGTGCAAATTTTTAGTCAATTTCAACAGCAGGCATTTGTCATTTTTTTGCAACTGTGTAAATTATGTGGATCGTGCATTTGAGGTTAAATTCACCAGTATGTCCATAGTCCATAATGCCTAGAGGACGACGTGCGAACATCGGCCGCCGCACAAGACATGCAAGCCAGCAACAAGTGTATTTACAGAACTTAAGCGAAGAAAGACAAAATATAATAAGAGAAAATGCCCGATTGAGACAACGCGTGAGCACACGAAGATCATTGGCATCATACAATCGCTTGGCATTCCAATATGATCCAACTGCGAACTACAGTGATGATAAATTATTAATGTATGTATTCCTCGAATACCAATGATTCCGACTGATCTTCCGTTTGACTTCAAACTATTGCAATTTCCGGTTCACCTTGCGATCGCATTGACAATTAACAAGTCGCAAGGCCAATCGCTTAGTGTTTGCGGGATAAATTTAGAAAATCATTGTTTTTCACATGGGCAGCTATACGTTGCGTGTTCACGAGTTGGGAAACCATCCGCTTTGTTTGTGTTAACGTCAGACCAAAAAACAAAAAATGTGGTTTGCCAAAGAGCACTTCTGTGAAACTGATAATTTGCGGACAAGTATAACGCTTCGATTCAGTATTTACTTTGGATTCACTTTAATTTTTTACTTAGAGAAGTTCAACTAAATTACACTTCATTTTTGTAATCGAAATGAATTCATTACTGTTGTGAAATGAAATAAAATGTTTCCTTTTCAAATATAAAAAAAAAAATTTTTTTTCTTCATCTTTTAATCCCCAAACGAAATGTTACAAAAAACCAAGCCATCTGGTGGCGAAACGGAGTTCGCCTGCTAGTAATAATATGAAAAACAATATAGTTTCTTCGGTTGTTAAAACCATTCAAAAATGTTAAGGCTGTTTTCACTCTTTTTATATTTTTAATCAGTTACTATGAGTTTCAAACTACTGATATATAGACTATTTATAGATAAAGCATCATTTTATAAAGCTCACTTTTGTTGAAAATCGTATAAAAATTTGTCTTCTCGGCTGGAGTGGCAGTGCGGTATTCAAAGATAAGAACATTGACTTGAGTGCCCACTGCCCGTAGTGATCGCGTGAGGATGACTATGGAATTGGATAACGCGCGTCCGCGCCTATACTGGACCACACAAACACTCTGCCCGAGTACTAACAACAGCAACTTTAAGCGGGCATAAAAAATCTTACAGTTTCATTAACAAAAATAAGAATATGGATTTTTTTTATCTTCGTTTTCGTGTATAGGTGACCATAAACCCAACAAATCTACTAACTAAAACCTTGAAATGCGCCTTATCTTTTTTCTCGTTATCGTATTGAAAAATATTGTGGGATATAACTCAGATATATATATATATATATATATATATATTTTCTTTTTTTTTTAATTTTATTTTTTTTATTTTTCAAGGAACATCATTATCATTAATATTGCAGTCAAATAAAAAATTGGATACTGTTTCGCATGAAAGTTGTTCAGACCAGAGCATGGCAGCGCAAGCTGTTGTACAAATCAGTCATGATACTGCACAAGATACAAATTTATGCATTTCTAATCCTAAAGAAAAACACTGCAAAAAATACCATTCCTAGAGGTCAAAGAAGCAGTGACCGTTCACGAAAAGGCCGTGGAAGATACGTCCAAGGAAGAGCGAGCAGGCTGATGTCAGTAGTTTCATGGAAAAAACTATGTACATAGTTTATACTTTCAGTTTTATTTGTCGGAAAAAAGCTTGTGATGTGGAAAGAAGCTCGAGGTCGAGCTTTTTCCAAAACAACCGACAAACAGTTGTTGATATACGAGTCTGCGGTAACTGTCATACAATAAATTATTGTAAATTATATTAAACAAATTTTAAAGATTCAAATTGGAATTTATGTTATATGTGCTTGTACCCTACAATGTTAAATACGATATAAGTACCAACATTCGTATATCCCAATATTTTTCAAGATGTTGTCATTAATAATATTGCAATGGAGAAGGAAAGTTTTTCTACGGCTGTTTGTTTATACTCTAATTTATTTTTTTTTTAAATCACTGTATTTCTGTTCAGATTACCCGGGCATTTTTCATTCATTGAATTTTATGGCCAATTCTTTTTTTTTACCAAAATTCGTCGCGTATTCAATTCATACAAAATTGTTTTTTTATTTTTCTATCTTTCTTAAACCTTCAACTCCTAGAATGTTACAATTTAACACGAATCGCCCGCAAAATGGAAATGTTTTAGATAACATAATTATTCAAACCAACCAAGATGGACTAAAATAAAGAAATGTTGCTTTCTTTTAATTTAATCTTCAAAAAACTTACAGTAAGTTTCAATAACAAGGCTTCCCAGACAAGTCTGGCGCAGCATAGGTAAAAGCAAGGATATAAACTTTCTCCGAAAGCACCTTAACAACTAACGATCAAACTTTCGCCGAGCCTTTACCCGTTCGATTATGAACTGACATAATGGAGAACTAGTTCTCACGAACGGCTTGAGTCCGATGGAGATGCCGCTATTAAACTGAAATATGTTCATAATTTGCCTCGAGCGAGTGCATGGAATACTTGAGCGAAATATGAATAATTTATAATCTATAGCGTGTTGTAAAGTGCACGAATTCAATGAAGATAAAAATAGTTTTGTGCCTAGTTTGTTCAAATTGTTTGTTGTCGTCTAAATAAATCTTATTCTAAAATAACATGTTATTCTTAATTCACATATGAAATAGAATAGTGAAAAACCGAGACAGAATATTTGGTATAATAGAGAATTTATAAATTGTCTATTACACTTTATACCACTACAATTTAAACACTGCAAAGTCATTTTTAAATTGTATCAGCCTTTAATTAAAATTATTTCAATTTTTCGTATTTGTTATATTTCGATAAATAAAATACAATACCTATATAAATAGACTCGAAACAGTTTTAATTCTTATTAATTATGTGCACTTGTTCAGTTTAGATACGAAATGCCCTACATTTTTGGATGAATACGCATAAAATTACAATATTAAGTTATATAAATTTCCAATTTCAGGGTAAAAATAATTACGAAAAACATAATTTGCAGAAAATTAAGTCCCGTGACATTAACGCTAAATTTAAAAACTCGGTTTCATATTTTCCCCGTACCAGAAAAACATTTTCAAATTTCGGTCTGCAAGTCTGCTACTTGGTTCACCAGCTATTAAAAGGTAGATAGAAATAATTGTTACGTTCATCATCATTCTGTTATTTTTAGCCAAAGATGTGAGAATTGAATATATAAGTAACATCACACCCTTATTAAACATTCTTTACATATTTACGAATTTTTTAACGGGAGGCAAAATAATAATATTACCTTAAACAGTAAGGCATAATTCTAATATTTCTCGCTCATCGATCCGGTCGGCAATGTCAGCATATTCTTGGCACCAGTTGGCATATTACATGATAACGCTTACCATGCAATGCTCGATGTGAATATTACTTTCTCTTCCCTTGGTAATCGGCCCGTCATTGTCACATTTCCCAATTACTTAGTCCAAAGGAACTGACATGAAATATTTATGTCAACTAATATAGTAGGAAAAATTACACAATTTATCCTTCATTGAAATCGATTGTTTTCTTTAACATCAATCTATTTTTAGCACTGATGTGCGCCAAATAAATTCGTCTTTATTTGCTTTATAATTTTATAATATGACCTGATTTATAAAGTGAAATTTCGACAGAAATATTATTTTTACGTGCATACTTTTGTGCGTTCATTCATCAGCAAAGGGCTAAAATGCTTTAAAAGTTTCTTCATCAAACCAACAAAATCTCAAGCTTTCTAAAAGGAGGCCGATGGAAAATGCCTAACGTTACAGACATAGGACGAACTTTTTTAAAATGCTGATAATTTTTGGAATACAAAAAAATTAAACACTTCAGCGATTGACAATCAGGTAAGAATCAAGAATAAAGTATATTATGTGATTATAATAAAAAACAAAAAAAATACCTTCATAAATGCGCGTACACTATATTTTTAAAGCATCAAGGATTAAAATACATTAATACCTTTTTAGAAATGATTTCAAAAATAAATCAATGCCGCTTGATTTTTCTAATGGATGACCATTGTCTAAATTAATTAAAAATAAACTATTAGTTATCATCAACAATAATTCTGTTGTCAAAATGAATGACTTTTTTGTATTTTCGAGTTTTATGTAATTTTTTTCGACGACTCTTTTTGAACCTTTGAGTTTGATGGATTAATATAATATATATTTAGACAGAGGATATAACGTGACATAATCTGCACTGTTTTATCCTGTTAGTTCGAAGAGCGCTGTAGAAATAACATTCACATGAGGAAGAATAGTAGTAACTTAGCTCTTTATAAAAAAATTTAAACTTTATTATTTATATGATTAAAGATTTATAAGAACCTTGTAAAAACTTATTTTTTTAATTTCCTTATATAATAGTGAGATTTTTATTTGTGTAACACCTAAATCCAACATGATATGAATTTCTGCCAGCCACCTTTCCTATCAAGCTTGGCACAGATAATGCTAAACAGTATTATAATTTCTTTTTCTTCAACTGTTAAAGATGTCGGTCTACTGATCGATCAAAGTCTTAGCTGGCAGTCTGAAGTAAACAGCATTAAAGCCCTAAGTTACGCCCCCCCCCCTGTTTCCAGCCATCAGTCTAGCTCTGTACCTGGTCTTAGATCACTTTCTGAAATTGTCCTCACTCTCTTTATTTCTAAACAACACTACCTTCAATGAGTAATCACTGATTATATTTACTACCAGATTTTAGGATAAACGTTGATCCTGATTTGCATTAAATTTTAATAGAGTTACGAACTTTCAGCACATCAAAATCCTTCCCCATTGCTTCTTTCAAACTCACCTTAGGTCTTCCTGTTCTTTGTCCTTGCGGTTAATTCAAAAATTTAAGATTCTTTGTAAAATGTATATATTTCTGAGTTGTACCTCCTTCTCGAAATATCATATTCCTTCATGCCCACAAGAATTGATCGTAAAACTTTTCGTTTAGTACCCAAATGGGCCTAATCTGATTTCGTCAATGTCCATATGTCAGAACCATAGACCAAATATGGTGTAATAAAGGTTTTGTACAATAGGAATTTGGTTTTCCTAAAAACAAATTGTGACCTGAGAAAGTTTTTCAATCCATGGAAAACTCTGTTAGCAGCAACAATTATATTTTTAATTTCTGACAATATTTATTATATACTATTAATAAAAAAAGGAAATTGAAAAATGTATAAACTTGTGTAAGGAAATAATAACCCTAAAAGCTTATTCTATTTATTAGCCCTTAAGTATTAACGAACAGTATATCTTTGTATTCAACAATTATGAATTTTCCATAGTGTGTAGTGCGCACAATAATTTATTCGCACTTTATTTCTATGCTTTTTTATGATTCTTCTAGGTCTCTATAAAGTTTTATGACGATCTTTCTTAAATTGAAAGAGTAATTACGCTGTGACGCATGTATACACAGATGTCCCAAAAAATAGTGTCAAGTAAAAGCACTTTGGTAAAGAATCTCAAGGCCAATCCAAAACATCCCCATGCTTGATAATTTCTGGGTTATAATATTTTTTTAATACATAATGTTTTTGTGTTTTTTTCATCCACACACATTGAAATGTTTCTTTGTGACATAAATCATTATAATAATTTTTTTTTATATCTTTTATCAAATAATTGATTAATTGACCTATTGGATAAAACATCCACTTACGTATACCTTAACATGGCGCCAAAAAGTTGATAGAAAACTAAACATCAGATTGCGAGTTAAACTTATAACGTCAGGTAGAAAAACATCACATAATTTTTTTTCATTACTTTTTTAATTGACAAAATTTACATTATTATATTTAGAGTGATTCCAAAAATAAACCCAAAACTTAACAAATGAAAAATTAAAATTTTTGAGAGTAATTATAAAATTAAAAATTGAGGAAGAATATAATCAAATTTGAGCGCTGTCCTTCATAAAGAGTAAAAACGTAACCTAATTTTAACTCCTGTTTTGAATATAACTACTTGTGTCGACGAAACTAGCCGAAATAGTTATTTACTCATCTGCTTATTCTTATAATATGTTTATTAATATATTGACAGTCTTTGCTTTAGGCTACAAAACAGGCGACTAACTGACGCGTTTCGATCACGGGTTGCTTGGATGGGAAGTTATACATATAGTTTTTAAGAGACCATCTAAGTTATCATCTTCCTAAAAGCCGATTTTATTTAAATATATTTTAAGCCAATTAGAAGGCTAGGTGTTGTCAGCCTGTTCAATTAAAGAATTGAATTCTTGGGAAAAATTGAGTGACTTCCTTAAAATTCAGTACTTTGAAAAAAAAAACATTATGCACACCTCCTAGCCAACCCTCAAGAATGTCGACAATGACCAGGCGAACCTGTAAATTAGTTTGCTCTACAAATTGAAATGTTGCTTAACTGGCCATATACCTTCCACATATTTCTAGTCGGTAATTAGCCTTCCACATATTTCTACTCAGTTTAATACCAATAATTTCGAATACAGGTCATTGCATGGATCCTAAAACCTCAAACAAAGCTATTAAGTTGGCCATTTCCGAAGAAAAAATTCAAAATCTCACTCACAAGAAGATTTTTCTTTTGCCTCGTCATACTCCTTGTATTACCATAAGTAAAACTTCAAACCCTGCTTCTCAGGATCACCCACTAATGATTTCAAATCAAATACAAAATCAAACGAATAAACAACACAAGGTATCATACAGCTCGTCATATATATCCAGTCGACGATAAAACTAAATTCTATGAATCGAATACTATTAAATCCTCTGAATCTGAAATTACTAGATCTGCTTAATTCACAAAATCCACTAAATGAAACGTTTCCCAATTCTCTGAATCTTGAAATTCGCTAAATATATTAAATCCACTGTATCTAGTAAAGTCCACACAGGTAACCAGGTCCAAAAAATTATTAACAAGGCTACCGGACAGGGAAACTAGCCCCAAACTCACAGCCAATCTAGGATAAAATACAAAGCCTACACGGGTAACCAACCCCAAACAAGTGACTATTTAAATAAGGACAGGATAACCAGCCCCAAACTTACAGCCAATTAAAAATAAAACAAAGAATCCATTCGACTGAACGACCATCTAAATATCATTATAAGTTAATAGGTCTTATAAAACTATATCTGTGAAACAGTAATGGTGCATTTCGAAATCTTAAAATCCTATGCAAACACAGTATTGCATTTAACTACGTGGAATATCATAATTTTCTACAACTTCTGTCCATTCGTTGCTCTGACATCCTCCAAGATTTTGATGCATTGTTGCATTTCATAACTTCTAGGTCTAAATGCTCAGCGTAATTCGAAGGAGTAAGAACTGCTTTTAAACATTTGTTTGGTACTCTAGCCGATGCGATGCTATTAAATATGACAACGCCGTTCCGACGTTCAAAAAAAATATAATTAGCAAAACTCATAAAGGAAACAATTTTAATTACCTCATCATGAACAAAACATATTATAATGAACATAATGAGAATAGCGCTGTCGACGGAATAACATTTAACTTGAAAAATCTCACAAAACTGTCAAATGATTTGCAACTAAGCCCAAAATTTATGTCAATATTAAATACGTTATAAAATAGTTTATTAACATTGTCATTTAAGATTGAAAATTACCAATTATTAAACAAAAGCAATATCTTACTTCCGTCAGTAATCACCTCTACTCAGATATTTCAAAATTTAATCAGTATTTATAGATTTATACCTAGTTATAAGCAAATACTGTCATCCCTAGAATAAGCTCATAAATCTTTTTAAAATTTGATCCTACATTTTAAATAATAAGATTATCTTTGTTGTAAAATTTTCCTTTTTAAATAATTAAATAACTCTGTGTTTTACATTACTCTAAGCATATTGCTATAACAAGAAATAAATGTAAATATTGTAAAATAAACGATATTAAATCACGTAAAAAATACTATTATTCATCCATTACGTTTATTGTGATAATATAATAATTTCAATGTAATTTTTATAAATCTGGAAAATGTCGAAAATATAGTCTTCCAACCAAGAAAACAAACAACTAAATCTATTAAATTATGTAAATAAATTTCACCTTTTTTATTAACAATTGACAAGTAACAGTTTGTTCTAGCAAAAGGGAATGTATTGAACGAACTTAGTAGAAATCGAGCTGTAGTTGCTAAGACTGTAAAATACGTTTAGTTGTAGAAGCTTCCGCCACTAGGCCCTTAACGATACGCATTTGGACGTCACTGATAGTTGTAAAAATAGGCGCCGAATCTTTTTTTTTCTTATACTACACAAATAGTGATCATTTCATCGGGATATACATAGTCATTTTAAAAACTTTTGTATTTAGAAACATTGTTTAGTGTCGGTATCTGATAAAGAACTACACCTTTTTCTATAATTTATTTTCATTTTGTATCTTAAAAAATATTTAGAATTATAATCCAGTAAGTTTTAAATATGTAGAAATTATAATATAACACAGTTTTGACATAACACAGTTCATGAATTAATTATATAATTCTCCATTAGTTGTTTATCTGTCATATCTAAAACGTTATACATTATTATATTTTACAATTACATCTTATTTTAATGTTTTCGTTATCTTTTTAATAATTATACGAATGTTTTCAAACATAATAATAAAGTGGTTCTAATGCATTTTTTACATAAATAAACTTTATGGTTTGTGATTCACACTTCCATCCAAGATATCTCTTTTACGTTTCAATATACATTTGAAACCAAATTATAAACAGAGTTCCCTTAATTTTTATTTGTAAAATTAAAATAATAATGAAAATAATACCATAATTTGAATATATTTGGCGTTAATTTTGTAGAAATTCATTATTCACAATTAAATGAAACTACGTGATGTAGTATTATTTCTACTTTATTTAATTTCTTTACCACGACCTAGAAGAACGTAGAAATAATTAAAGAAAGTAGAAATAATACTACATCACGTAGTTTCATTTAATTTTGAAAATAATACCATAATGCAAATAATAATGGCATTATGGTATTTGCATGTTGGCAAAACCTTTTTCTTAATAATGCCTTCTTCATTTATTGATTTATAGCTTATTACTATAAAGTTATGTTACTTTAATTATTATTCCAAATACATAAATTACCAATAGCTTAATACACTAGAGTCTCTTATCATTTATAGAAAAATCTACGAAGAAATAAACTGCTGATGTTATGCTAATTTGCAGCAGTTCCGCGATATGACTAAGCCCTCTGTGACTAAGATGTAAACTTATTAGGGTTTGACTCTACACGAAACGTTTTGATGATAATCAGTGAGTGATGAGTGATGAAGTATATTAATTAAACCTGAACTAAATGAGCTAGACAACTGAAATTTGGCATGCATATTAAATATGGTAAATAAATTCTACTGTAAAAATTTGGGTTCTTAAATATTATACAGACTGCGGTTCTAATGTACTGCGAATAGCTTCAAGAACTAGATACCACGGTCCCTACTCGTTTTGGCGGAACACTATCATGCCAATAAATATATCATATAACTATATCAGCTGATGCATTGTTTTTGTACCATTAAAACAAATAGTCACATTCAGGTTTATCTGTTGGATCAGACAACATTTATTTAGTAAATTGCAATCTCCAGTACCCCATGAAACACACACTTAACCAAAAACTCGGACAATCGATCAGAGATACACGAATTATTAACAAAAACAAAACATAACGGAGCTAGAATAATTGCAAGGAGCTTATTTTCATGTACTTAAGAAATTAAAGAATATTTTTTTCAGTGACCTTTAATGTTAATGCGTAAAACATCTCGTATAAAGGAGATTGCTTTCCAAATAAGTCTTAAATAGAAATAATTACATACTTTAATAACTCTTACACTTGGCTTTAAATTAAATCATTTATTATAAAATTTAATTTTCAACTGAGCTACATAATATATATCATAATTTTGAAAATATACAAAAAGAATTTTAACATTAAACAAGTATCTTATGTAAATAAAATTATATTTAATAATAACATAATAATAGACAGTGACAGTGTGCTCAGTGCCGATACAAGATAGTGATGGGAGAGTGCCTAAAATTTATTATTTCTTTAAACTATTGTCATAAAGCCATCTTATAATTTTCCTAACAAAAGTAACATTTTTAATTGTATTCTATAACTACGTAAAATTATAAAAAATATCTACTATTTTTTATATACAAAATTGCATTTTAATATTATTGGCGACATTTACCTTCTATATCATAACTTGAAATTAGCCACACGAATCCGATAATATACGCTGAGCAATATTAACAATTCAATTAATAAAGCAAATGATGCGACATACAATCAAAGCGACGAATTTTTCTTGCAAATACATCCCTTTGGAATAAAATAAACTCCTACCAAAAATATTAAAATGCCGCAAAATAATAGTCGATGATAAAACCTAAAGAAAATGTTATCAATGTGCAACCTAATGCTGTGATTACGGGCACATGATGCAGATAGATAAAAACCCATTAACTTATTGCATTGATAAAAATGGTTTATTGGAAATAAAAATAAGAAAAAAATTTAATGGGATACTTAATAAATTTTTAGAAACAATTACAAAAAATAATCAATTTTCTCAATTTGAAAGTACGATTTTTATTTTTGTAACACCTAGACTATATGAACTTTTGCCGGTCTTTTTCGTTGATCAAATCAATTTATTCCTATGCTTTGCTAAAGATTATTATCTTTGCTAATAGCCCACCTGAAGATGTTGTATCATATTTGCTAATAGTCTATTATCTTTGCTAATAGCCTACCTGAAGATGTAATACAACGAAACCTTGGTCGTGGTAAAGATCTTAAAGAAAGTAGAAATAATACTACATCACGTAAATTAAGGCCAAATATATTCAATCCAAATTTGTTAGAAACAAATGTGAATCTAATTTCAAACCCTGCGATGGCAACACATATTATTAGAACCATATTATTAGAACCATAAAGGCAAATTGTGCAATAACACTGCTCGTCGCATTCTTGTTCCGGCGTTGGATGTATGCGATTGCAGCGACGCCATTTAGCAAAAGCGGAACTCTTTTGGTTACGTCATTTCAATGCGTCTGTTTGTCAGTCTATATCTGTGATACTCTTGTGGTTTTAGACTTATGTGCATGATATTAGAGTAAAATACTTTATATAGCCATGTAAGTTAATATGTTGTAGAATTTTATTAGATTTGTTTAATATACCTTCCCACACACGTAAAGAGGAAGCGATTATTTTTGCATATCCTTTCCAGCAGGATATCATTGGATAGTTCTATTAAAAATATAGTGCGGTTCTGTTTACAATTTTCCTTTTTTATGCTCCATTTGTCAAATATTATACTTCAAACTGACGTCCAATATCACTTTGGAAATTATTATTTCGCCCTAGGTACAATATTATTAATGGGCATAAAATTTGTAAATCAATTTTAATACTTCGATACATAAACTTGATAATGACACGCAATCGATATAGCAGTTTAATAAATGCTTCCACCAATATTATTCAGCCATGAATTTCATTGAGAAATCTGAATGATATCTGAGTACAAATGTTTCATTAGAACATTCAAATAAAATTACTTCTTTGATTAACAATGCTAAAAATGTAGTCAACCATAGGACCTCACTTTGAGTATGTCCCGTATTTTTAACTAACGTTTTCGTAACCGTTGGTTTTACTTTATTTTCAAGTCACATATTAAGGTATAAAATGTAATCCAGCATTACTCTAAACCTTATCTAAAAACCGCCGTTTGGGTAAATCAAAAAATTTCATTAGAATTATTGCAGTGAGAAACTAAAATAATTCTTTCTTTATTGCATTTATTGAAACTAATATCAGTTCTAGATTATTAAACGAAACTCACTCTCTATAAATGACCATAATTATATAATGAGCTCATAATTTCATAGCTTAAACAAATATTTTCCAAATATATCGATAGTTAAATACTAAATTTGAAATTAAATCCAAAAACATTTTTGTTAAATATTCCTTCTGAAACCTTATTTTAATACGTTATGGCTAATTTTGCAATTATTAAATTACTATATCCAGGTCTACTTACGAAACTAATATATTTACTTCGCGACAGATAAAGAAGGAAATAAATATGGATGCATAATTTGTAATGTAAATAAGATGAGTACATTTCTCAATATTAATTGCTATTTCACCGTGAAGAAAATGCAAGAAATTTGAGAAAATACCCCATACTGACTTCCATAAACCTTCCTTTTTTCAGGTAATTTGAGTTGATATCTAATATTGTTCATTCATAATCAGGAGGCTATGTGAGCGAAAGACGTAATAAAATTTGAAGTAAAATAATAATAATTTTAGAACATTTTTTGTATATTAAATATTTCTCATAGCTTTTATTTTTATCTGTCTTCGATTTTTCCAATGGGAAAAGTGTAGTCTATCAGAGAACTCAAGTCAAAGATATATATCTAATGAACTATTTAAATCAGTTCAGTGTCTAAAGCGGAACATACTTTTACTATCCACTCTTGTATAAAGGAATTAAATAAAAGAACACATAACAACCTGTTAAATTATGCTTAAATAATAAAGACCAACGACATTTTTTTTCAATTAATATATTAATTAAATTTCGACGTTATTATCAAATATTCAACGACGAAGTGTCGTGAGTGATTGAATGTATTTTTGTAATAGATTGATATTGCTCAGTTTCTTTACGTTCCTTCTTTACCTTTAGTTTTTAGCCCTGTCACTACACTTCCTTTTGAATCTTTTTTCTTATTTTTAACTAACGTTTTCATAACAGATCATTCGTCTTTGTAAGGTTGATTTTTGAAAGGCAGTTCCACCACGCTAGTTTATTTTTTTATTTCTTGCTTTACCACTATCACCAATCATAAGATTGGTAAAATGTTTCCCAAAAGCCATTGATAAGTTTACAATCATTCTTATTTAGTAATTCTTGCAAATTAATTTAAACTACCCTTGCTATTTCAGTATTCAAATTTAATCAGATCTAATCTCTCATTTATATTAATACTAATATAATAAAAAACATAATGAAACAGGCCCAGGTTAGCAATGTGTATTTATTAGTAAAGCAAGTGCTAAGGCTGAAAACACTCACTGATGGTTGTGGAGAAACAATCAATATAGGAGGAACAATATCATACGGATTCTCTTCTTGATTTACCGAAATATTTATTTTGGCAAAGATAATATCAGTAACAGCTAAGACAAGAAAATAATCCCTTTTAAATTTCAAGGGCCATATATCACACTATTTAAAGGTATTTTTAATATCAATATAGTTGAATTTAAACAAGAATATTTACAAATATTTCTGAAATTTGGGTCATTGTTATAACTTTTTCAGAGCGACAACAAAGTTATTGACACTTGATCAAAGTGTATAAATAATGATTTCTTCATGGAAAAATCCACAGGTTGCAAGCAATGATAGTGGATTAAATAAAATCATGACCATGTCCAGTCAAATCCTTAACCTAAAGTTTTTTTGTGTATATGGCGATGGTTAATCTTAAAGTCTAAATGCCAAAAAAACCTCGAGTCACTCCATTGGAAAACAAAATAATTAATAAAAGATTTTGATTGCTTCAAATTCATATTAGTCTTACGTGGCGTCACTTAAAATTAATGTCATATTAAGGGATAGCAAAAAAGCTGGCGTTAGTATTGGTGGTCAGAAAAGAACGCAAATTTGTTTCTAACGTAATTAATTTCGATCAGTTGTCTTTTTTTTCCTTATTTTAATCCAGAATTGCGTCCTATTAAACGTTATATAAAACGTTTAGGCGACTTTAATTTTAAAGGGGTTTGGATGTTTAATTCCAATGTCAGGTTTTAGGTATCAATATACCTAAAAACCTGACATTGGAGTTATCTTCGAGACTAAAACAAACAAAAAATCGACTAAAATTTGCAATCAACTAACGACGTCTTTTATATTATAGTGAAAAATTTACGACCTTTTTGTTAAATAAATTTTAATAGACTATTAGTATCAAAATATGTTCAAAACTTATGTAAAATAATATATATGATTATAAGTCCTGACAGTGATGGAAACCAAGAAAAATTACATTTAATTCGTAAGGTACGTTGTAATTACCGTAATATCGTAAACGAATCGAAGACAATAAACAGCGTTGTGTAATACTTATTACATTTTATTCAGTTTTTACCACGAAAATAGATTCTGCAGTGGCAATAAAAAAATTAAAATTAATACAAATAATTTCAAATCAAAATCTTTAAAATTAGTGTCGTTGTGTCTTTTAAGTTAACTATTCCATTATATTTTATATTTAAGAAAAACTAGGTTAATATTATTTGAATACATATAAAAAGTGTTAAAATAATATTCAGAAAATTAAAATTACATTAAACCATTAATCACACGCAATCATGTTTAAGATATAAAACATCAAAATAAACTGTAACCAACTGTTTGGTTTATCCCAAATTCTTCGTATACCTATAACAATACATAACGATTTTACATTAGTATTTTTAGTAGTAAATCATTTTCTAACTAACAATTTTTTAGAAGTTTACCATAACAACATATTTTGATAAAAATCCTCACCTTTTCCGCAGTCATGCGTTTTGGAAGCGCAATCTACACTACTGCCCATTTTCGCAAGAATTATCACGCCTGTTTTATTTTTCTAACGATAATCTGATTTGTGATTGTTGTTACCCTCTCCTACCAGCCCTTTTATTTCACATGTTATGCATTCGATGTTTTCATGCAGTGTACACTTCTAACATCTCCTAATTGTGAATATTGTAATCTATTTGGAACGTTATTACAATCTTTAATATAATAAATTTATTGATTTAACAGCAAATGTAAAAATATTTCTTTTAACTACAATCAAATATAGGACATTTAAATCTTTCAATCTCAAGTTATTAGTTCTGTTATATATTTCTCGTCAATACGAAAAGTTAAAAAGATGTTTCTGTAGGTAAATAATACCATTTAAAGACAGAGAAATCATATGCGGATATAAATTTTCATTGTACGTAAAAGGTACAGACACATTAAATTCAATGATTTAGAAAGGCGTATGCCAGCTTTATTCACCGAATTTCATAAGAATGGATACAACGAAAAGCATTGAGTTTACGGTAAACATTCTTGAGGACGATGACGTTCAGTAAATTACGGAGAGGAACAACATAGTTCAGGAAATAAATGCTAGACTTGAATTTTAAATTAAAATCGATAATAATTTATTATCATTCAAGTTACTTCATAACGTCATCATGTAACTTTTTATGTACCCCACCAAGTTTTAACTAATCGAACTGATAACATTTTATTAACAATTGTATTGGACAAGATATATCAAAGATTTATTGCTCGACTGCCAAAATACTGCAGTAATTTCTGTAATAATTGAATAATATGAACGCTATACGAGTACATATTAGCCAAAATGTGCACTCCAATTTAGCTGAAAGTCTTATTAGGACAAGGAAATAAAAATAGAGGTCGACTGAGTATTAACGCGACGTTGACGATAACGATTTATGGCTATACCATTAGTGGCACATAGTAAAACGAAAATTATATTAGAACATAAAAGAATTTTAAAAAATGTTACCATTATCCAGTAAAATATTCTGGTATTTTACTTGAAATTGATAATAATGCTTGAAACTGAGGGCATGTGCATTTTATTTACATGCGTTTTTTGTAAGATGCTCTTTTGAGCAATCTTGATCCATGACCATATTGGCACGTAATCAGTTATAGATATATTCCTATTTTCTGCATGCAAAAAAACTAGAAATAAAAAAAAAATAAAATAAAATACAGGCATCGTAAATATTTCAAATTTCCGGTGGACTAACGATTATATTTATGGAATCTAAAATGTATCTACATATTTTTAAAATTCTATTATGAAATATTTGATATATTCTTAAATACTTGATGAGTTGATTTCTATTACCTTTTAAAATTGTAAGCGATTGAAACTATAGTACCCTCTTCAAAATATAAACCATTACAAAAGTCCATAACAACCGGAGTTATTGAGCCGAATCAAATGAATTGGTCCGAAAAATATCTAATATGTTCTCTAATATGTTTGCAATAAGCTTACACCATTAAGCGAAGGCAGCGTATGTATACGTGGTTTGGTATTTAAAAGAAAATGACACTTAATGCGTCCGTTAATACTTTCAAATAAATTAGTTTTACTTGTTTTGTCCTAATGTTGTCATGAATTAAATAAATCTTATTTCTTATCTCGCGAAGATATATTTCCTAGATACTTTCATACTGTTTGCAAATAGTATTTTTTATCTGGCTGTGGCACTTAAATAAGGTACGATTTCTTTTAAATTATGTTTAACTTATATTGTCATGTGATACTTAAAAAAATTCAAATATATAAGATTATTTACTGCTATATTAATAAATTCGAACTATTTCTATTATTTTCAATCTGAATATGAATTTCGCTTTCCTGAAAAAAATAATGTTCCTTCATTTTCGTTAGCAATCATGACAATCAATTCACGTCCAAAAAATACACACATTTTTTAAAATAATTTGTATTTTGTTATTAAACTAAATTCTTTTTTTATTTTTGTTTTGGCCTTCCCATTATGCCATAACATAAATTGGCCGATATCCTCTCTCGACACGTAAAACAGTCACGTCCAAAAATATACACATTTTTAAAAATAATTTATACCTTGTTATTAAACTAATTTTTTTTTTATTTTTGTGTTGGCCTTCCTATTATGCCATAACGTAAATTGGCCTATATCCTCTCTCTACATGTAAAACAAACAAAAAAATGCCGTTTTTTGATCTCAAGATATTTATATGTTTCTAATGACACTAATCGGCTTAAAGTGTTGAGCATAATGGATACGCAACTAAAAAATGTGGTTAAGACTTATGACCAAATGTTTAAGTTGCATGCTTTGTTCTAACCATACAACTTAAAAATTTGGTCATAAGTCCTGAATTGTATTCAATACATAACAGGTAGAGAGAATTTGTATTATTTTGATAATCCTCAGAGATTCACCATTTCTATAATAAAGTAAAATTAAAGAAAATCTTTAAGAAATAAGTAATTTATTTAAGAAGGGAGAGGAATAACTGATAGAGATATTTATAAAAGTATCCTGTTTTAAATTTGCTTGGAACTCTTGCTGAGATCTCGAAGATCAATGTAGTTATAAAAAATTACGACATATTTAATTAATGATATTCTCGCCAAATGATTTAAATTAATTTTAAAAAGAACCGTCGCATTACTAATATCAATAACAGGATTGATCTTAAGTTAACTTTTTATTCTCAATGATCAATAAGACGAAATTAAAAAGCGGGTGAAAAGAAGTTTCATTTAAGTATCACTTAAACTCTCCAGGTATTAATTTACGCCTTTACCTATATTTAGATTGGACTCCAATATTTTAAGCATACTTTTTAATATCCGTGGAAGAAATTTCAAGTATTTAAAAATTTACTTTCATTTGAAAATCATCTTTTATATGAAAATAATAACAAAACTAAAATAGTTTTGTTTAAATTTATTTACAACTTTCTAATTCGCAACCTACAAAAATAGTATTTTAAGTAATAAATTCGATATTTTAATATTGAAATGAAAGTAAATTTCTAAATATTTACTATACATATTATGATCTATTTAGAAAGCTCAAAACATTAACATTTCATAATCACTTTACTCCACCTGAGGCATATTGAAATACACACATGCAATTTTTGCACATTCGTCGTGAACTGATCTATATTAGGACACTACTGTATTATATAACAGAGTTTGAAATATTCGAATCATATTGAAACCTTGTTATATTACCTTGTTTTTTTAATAAATTAATTTATCTAAATACTATCTAATATAAATGTTATTACAATTCTTCAACGTAATATATTATAACATTTTTCTAATTAATTATATGCAATTAAATGAAACTACGTGATGTAGTATTATTTCTACTATCTTTAATTTCTTTACCACGACCTAGGTTTCGTTGTATTACAACATCTTCAGGTGGGATATTAGCAAAGATTAATCTTTGCTAATATCCCACCTGAAGATGTTGTAATACAACGAAACCTAGGTCGTGGTAAAGAAATTAAAGATAGTAGAAATAATACTACATCACGTAGTTTCATTTAATTGCGAATAATGAATTTCTACAAAATTAACGCCAAATATATTCAATATTAATTATATGGTTGGTAAACAGGTAATCTACGTACATAATTAAGGTTATTTTTCAAGCTGGGCAAACTGAAGTCAATTTAAGGAGATCGAATTTATTTCAAGTCCTGGGCCAATGAGATAAACCTTCTATTACACTTTTAGACCTATAACAGCAAATTGCTTAAAGTCATCATGCATTAAATTTCCAAAATGGCCTTGCGTGATCATATCAACAACGCTACGCTACCGATAAATTCTCCAACTGGGTCTTCTCCGAAAATAGCATTAGACCACTGAAGTTCGCTCAAACTTTTTAACAAATTTATTGGAATTTTATTTTGCGTGCAACCCACATAATTTTTTTTATATGAGAAATCGCTTTATTTGGACAATTGATTAATTTGGCTTTACTAAAGGCATATCCAGGGCTTGGCTTATTTGTAACGTGCGATGCTTCTATCTTCATTTCTTTTGGGCACACATTAGATAATAAAACTTGTGTTAGTTTTATGTTGCTCTTTGTTACAAATATTGATGTCTCTTTTTAAACATAAATGTACTTAAATTAAATTTCACTTCCACATTCTGAATTTTCATTTCACCGTTGACGTCACGCATTACCTTGACATTTTTTTTCCTTTAGATTAAAACGATTTGAATTCATTAGTTTCAGGTATATTTCAATTGGGTGTGGTTATTCAAATTTCACATGTACTTCTATAGAAGATATATACAACGCTAAGTCGGAAAAGAAATTCAAATCAGTTATGCAGTCTAGTAATTATTTCGTTTAACTTGTATCAACAATTTCCAAATATGTGGATGCCTACGAGGCATCATTTTGTAAATCTTCTGACACGCTATTGGCCAGTTTAGTTCGTTTCTGTTTGATTGAAAATTTCAGATACTTAATTATGATTTATTAGATTCAAAGTTTATTTTGACAAAAATTTTTTTTATATTACTAGTTTTATTCCTTCTGGTTCTAAAGTCACTCTTCCACGTCTTTATTTTTTATGTCCTATGTTTTAAAATAAAGAAGAAGATTTCCAACTTAAGGAGGTAAACTGAGGTGTAAATAAATAATTCTGTTAACTTATCATAAATGTACTTTATATGATTTAGAATCCTTCAGAACCCATAGTTGCAAAACAATGTTGAATACATATTACAGTACGCTGATAATTATAAGATAAATTGATCCCAGAATGGTTTTTTATGGCATATCAGTAACATATCAACACAATCAAAAAAATACAATAAGTAAATGAGTAGCTATACTCTCAAACCATAGAAGCGAATTATATTGTCAGGACCGAAGTTATAACACGATTTTACTTAAAGCATTCCTTCCTGGTACAACGTTCGCACAAGACTTTTCTAGAATTAATGAGTGATCATGTGGCTGACTGTCGATGCCGAAGAACATGAATAAAGTTTAGCAACCAATATTTTGCTAATATCCCACCTGAAGATGTAATACAACGAAACCTAGGTCGTGATAAAGAAATTAAAGAAAGTAGAAATAATACTACATCACGTAGTTTCATTTAATTGTGAATAATGAATTTCTACAAAATTAACGCCAAATATATTCAATAACTAACATTTTTTTGTGGTATATACTAGCTGGATGTTATGGAGTTGACGGCAAAGAAAGATTAGAATTATATGTGGAGAAACTGTTGACATTGGCTTGACATTTTTAATTTAATTAATTGAATTAAATTAGTTTAATTTTTCTTTTTTTAATTTCTTTACCATGACCTAGGTTTCGTTGTATTACATCTTCAGGTGGGATATTAGCAAAGATTAACCCAATGGAAATAATACTACATCACGTAATTTTATTTAATTGTGAATAATTAATTTCTATATATATGGTGTTAATTTTGACGCCAAATATATTCAATATTTAAATTGAATACTAAATTTAAATTGTTTTAATATTAAAATAGTTCTCCAAAGACTACCTATATCAAAAAAAGTAGTGATTAGTAACTTATAATAATATTATCTGACATTAACATTAATCGCATCCTTCAATATTTCCAATCTACTTTCAAAGATTGATTATAAAGAAATATTTTCATACACTCATATACAAAACAACATCCCCAGAATTAATGCCATAATATATATACATTTAAGCATATCATACGTACATGTATATGTGTGTGTTTGTGTGTGTATATACGTGCGTGCGTGTATTCCACACAAAACCCTGAAAGTACTATTAATCCCGATTTAAATTAAAAACCAAAAATTAAGTACCGTGAATTATGCATTTTAGACTGACAGAATCAAATATTTTACCGATATTTACGAGTAGTAGTGAAGTTTTGGCACCAAAGTTACTGTTGATATGTGCCTACAACACATTGAAGGATCAGACGACAGTTTTCTTTATAATAAAATAGTTCATATGAGCTATATAGACTACAATTAATACCTGCTAAGGTTTATAGGTTAATATTTATAGTATCTATCAAGTTGAATATTGACTGAATTGAATTAATCAAGTTGTGGCACCACGTAAATAATTATTGAAATATTTCTTGATGAGGCTCGGTGATGCCTCATCAAGAAAGATGACGGCAGAGGATGTACCGAGCAGAAAAAGTAAAATAGTAAATGCGGTAACCGAATTATTGTACCCCCCCCCCCCCATATAGACCCCAAGGAAGGAGAAACATTACCATCAACTAAATATTTTAACAATTGTCAATAACGGTAAGTATGGAGTAATGAGTATGGAACTGCCCATTGGCATAGTCACCTAAACGATACGCCCACTCCGCATTAATTACTTTAACAATTAATTAATTAAAAATTTAATTGGATTTACTCGTATATTTTATGGGTTTGGTTTTATGCTTTATTCTGTAGGTAGGTTTATTTTCAAGGTATTTTCGCATATATGTAGGTGAGGAATTAATTTCAACGTTAATTACATTACAAATGATTTTACGTTAAATTAAGACAAAAATTTAAATATTTCTCACGTATTTCCCAATTATAATAAGAAGTACTAATTTTCAAGGAACTAACGTAAACATGGTAAATTTCTTTTTTTTTTAATGTACCAAGTATCTGTCTCTAAATGTTTTTTTTTATGTAGGTACGTCAAAAAATTTCTTGATTATCTATCACGTGTAAAAAATTCAATTAGAATTTATGGTGTTAGTGAGGACATTAAGTCTCTTAAAGTATTTCTCACAACAAATATCTCCCTAAGATAGGTCACAAAATTATCTTATAAATAGAAATATTAACATCTAGCAAATACAAACTTTGTCCATATTTTTCGAAAATATCATCGTGATTAAAAAAATATTAATAAATATTTTTGAGTATTAATAAAAAGATAAAGAAAAAAAGAAGGTAAATGCGAGTGTATAGTTGTCTGGTTAAAATAAAAAATATTTAATATCTAGTATGAAAAGAGAAAAACACAAGGAAAAGTTTTTATGAGAAAAAGCGATCCTAAAAATATCTCTCATGAGAGTGCATAGAGGTTGTTCAGACATATAGTTTTATTTGTTATTCCATTAACCAAGCAAACTACAAACTCTTCGCGAAAAAAGACACTATCGAAGGGCCGTTAATTTCCAACTATCTTTATACATTATACCGGACACAGGAAAAATAATTAAACACTCCATTATTTCTGCAATAAATTTTTGAGTTGCAACATGTTGATTTTCCAACTTCGTTAATTGGTATATCCGTCTTACTTTCATAGGCCTTTACCGTATATCCATAAATTTTCCTACGCTGTATGTAGAATACCGGAATAATAAGGGTGTTTTGTTTTAAAAACAAAACAAACCGTAATTATATTGATCCCGAAAAGATTTTAACGCTTCCGCTTCAATATTATTATATACTTCATATGAACGTTAAACAAAATTTATTTGTGCTGAAATGGGTAGTCGGGGTAGATTATAATAAATATATACTTAAGAATTTTTATTTATTTTCATCGCGTCTCTAAGGGATTGAAATTCTTCTTTCTTTTATTATATTATACTTTCAAGATATTGACATTATTATGAACAACAATTTTCTGTATAATTTGAATTTTTTTAGTCTTGTGTCCAAAAATTAACTACTTTACCATAATCTAAGAATTAACGTGATGATACAAAAATCACAGCTGAAATTAAAAAGAATGCATGTAATTCAAGAAAGCTCGGGCAAGAAATTAGTCGATGCTTTATTTGCGATAAATTGTCAAGAGCCATGAAAGATAATTTGAATAAAAACTAAAAGATTCCATATTGTTTTTCGGTAGATAATTATTAAAATTTCAAAGTACTCATATAGTATTCTTTTCAATTCTTCCTTAGTCATACGTAAATAGAATCTATTATTTATAGACTGATAAGTTAATTCTACAAAATAATACTGAAATAACATTAGCGATTATGAAAATATACCAGCCATCATTATTCAAATAGATGCCGGAGACTCACTTCAAAACTATAATTTTAAGAAAATATTGGAACATAAGTACCAACCAGAGTAAATCTAATAAAAACTCCGGAAAAGCTCTATAGCTAGTCTATATAAGATTCCTCAAATAATTGTTATTTTCTTATGTAGGAACCTCATAAATTTTGGAGAGGTTTTTTGGTAAGAGTTCAATTCGTACTGTGACCATTCACTTTCATGATCAAATAATGATTATGATTGTTATTAAATTCAAAAATATCGTAACTAAATTATTCAAATAAAGATACAACATACCGATTAAAAATATAGGCAAACTAGGATAGAAGAATAGACTCATATATTCATTTATACGCGATATATGGAAGAGTGATAATGAAAGAGTAAATACAAAAACTACTATCCGATGACAAATCAAGCTGTTAAACAACAAATAAATTAGGTCATCGGATATCACTCTCAAAATATGGTAAGTCATGCTGACATAATCGTTACAAATATCAAATCATGTGCAACATGTAATTCATGTCGCTAATTTTTGTCTTAGAAATGAATATATAATAAATTTAAAATTAAACAATCTCAACGATGGTATTACAAAAAAAAATTATTACCGCGCTACCAACAATTCTGTAAAATGTGTAAATCTCGAGAATTTGTGTAACAATTATGTCTTTCTTAAAGTATGAACAATTTCTAGTGTTAAACATATACGTATATAAAATTATTCAACATGATTGGGAATATTTATATCACAAACATTGATTGTTTTACTATATTAAATTTAGTAACAAAAGTTATAAACTATACTCCCTGTATTAAAATGTAACAAGATTTAAAAAAAAAAATTAATGGAAAATAAAGATATTTTGACGGTTTTTAATATCGACGTTCTGTCAGTTACATCAAAATCACTTTTAGAAAAAAATCCATGTGTTAACTTCTAAAGAAAACTCTCCTCTCCTTTTGGAAGTTTGCTATTAACGACATGAATAAAATCTGACGCCATTTATGACAACTGAATGTCAGTGCGAGTCGCACGCACACTTTTTCACCGTTTACATCTTATTCCAAGAATTTCTGAGCTAATTAAATATAAGCCGATAGTTGTTTGTTTACGTCGACAGACCGCAAATAGAAACAAGTAAATTTTGAGGTTAGGGTGTAATTAGTGATCTGTTAACATGAGTAAATTAGTTTCTAGTGAGATATAGCCTTATTTTACGCTTTGTGATTCAACACATCTACTATGCTTCACACAAGATATAAAACGTATTTAAGAAGAACTAAAAGCTCAAGAATTTTTGTGGCTGCCATGACAAAATGTTAAAAAATGGCAACACATTTTCGTCATTCGAATACTGCTCAAGACGAGCGTAGAACTTTACAGAAAAGGATAAATCAAACACCCTTTCTGTATCATCAGTAATTCCCTAAATTGCCACTTTGAAAAAAAATTTGTGATCTTTATTCATACGCATTAGTGTCCCGACAATCCTTTTGAAAGGGGAGCTTATTAAATAATTTTCAATTTTAGAAGATATAAAATCATTTTTTTTTAAACTGAAGATTCCGTAAACAATAAACGTGTTTTTTGAGGAACACAATAACTTCACTAATGGAAGATACAAGTGTCATTGAACTAGAAAATGACAACCCTCACCTTAATTATCAAAATCCTGCTCAATTTTTAATCCGAAAAACTATAGCAGAATATTTAGCCGCAAAACAAGTGACAAGTGATGTCGACCCTCTAACATGGTGGAAGGTTAATAAGCAGGAGTACGGGCTTCTATTTCCCATAGCGACGTATTATTTAGTCACACCACCAACGTTTCGAGCGAATGTTTAGTGGTGCTATGCTTATTTATACACCGCATCGAAATAGACTTGAAGGAGAAAAGACTTCGAAGCTTTTATTCATGAACTTTTAATATAGTGACGATTTTTTGGAATAAATAGTGAAGAAAGTATTAAAGAGCTTCAAACATTTAAAAACCAACAAACAACAAATCGAATTGTAAATTTTTAGTAGGTGGGCTATATCTCTAAGACATAAAGCTATTTAAAATAAATATTCGCAAAATTTCCTGGATGAGGTTATATATTTCGGTCATTTTACTGATAACTTGTTAAAAAACAAGAACATAATATTACCTCTTACTTACCAGTATTATTTCAATATGATATCAGCATGCAGCATTCATTAGAAACTTCTAAGTCAACATCAGTTTGCCTAAATCAGCTATTATGTAAATTAACATTCGTAACTTCGTAAATATTATATATACTATAAAATTATTTAATCATAAAATGATTATTATACCATAAAATTATTTAAAATCAATATTAAATAAATGTTATAATAAATAAAACAGTAAACCATGTTATTTAATTATAACAAGTGTTATCAATCTAACGAGTAACAGCGCATACTGGTCACAAGTATTAATATATTTATTCAAAAAAATATTCCCAGATTATAACAGGTGATGTTGCAAGAAAAGCCTATATTAGACAAAGGAATTAGTATTTTAAGGAGATAAAATAAATAATCATATAGATTTTAGTATACTCAAATTTAGACTTCAGCGATGAATACCTCAATAAACAACGTCAAACCCCAATTCTGGCTTACTCCTTGAATTTTGAAAGAAATATTTATGAATATTGAAGTCTCTTCATTAAAGGATTCTTCTAGTTTAATTGTCGTTATCAGAAACCACATGAATGATTCATTGAATATTGGCAATATTGTATTATTACAAAGAAAAAAATACAGAAAAAAGCAGGTATTACAAAGAAAAAAACTAAATGAATTATTCTATAAAATGGACTGACTTCTTTATACCGTTGTTTTTCCTATATTAGTACAAAATGTTTTCACAAATATCTGTATTTGAACCATGATCATGCTTTCTAGAAGTATACTTTTAAAATCATTAAAAATATCAGTATCACCAAACATTTGAGGAGTATTTATTTGAGGATGAATCTAATTCTGAATTGTGGGTTGGCAATATGAAAATCCACGAAACTGATTTGGGGAAAATCCACGAAACTTTAAATGCTGCAGGTGAAGTATATATCGCATTTTTTTATGTAATTTCATTCCATATAATGTAATACGGGGAATATACCGTATTCTAATATGATTAAAAAATAATTAATTATGTAAATAATAATACACACTTACATAGCAATATGGTCAAAGTAATTTATTACAGACAAAAAATATTTATTTTTAGAAAAATTCTTAAAGAATTTATCAGAATGAATTGTAGATGAAAATGTTCAAAATTCAAAATTTGAAGTAAATCAAAACGGTCTCTAAAATATAAATAATAAATAGTCACTGAATCGTACAATAGCACCCACTGGTTTTCATATTATATGGATTCTTATAAGTTTCTCGTAGACAATGATAAAATGTCAAGTAAAATTTAAATAAGTCATACATTCAATTTAGTGAAAATGTGATCGAAGTTTTTCAGGAAATGTTAATTACGTTGAAAAGATTTATTCTGAAATATCCTGTTAAATATCGGTTTACAGTTACATTCGGAGAATAATCTTTGTCAAATAACTAATCAGAATTGTTCTGCATGTACAAGGTCAAATTTTTTTTAGAGAGGGAACGTCGTAACTCATTTATAGGAAACATTAATTCCGCTAAGTTTAGAAGATTGTTCGTATTTTTTTTAAAACCTTAATTCCGATCACATAAATTACTTTTATTCAAAAACTATTACACTAAATCACATAAAATTTGGTACAAATGTAGAGTAGTCACGTAGCAAGCATGCATTGAATTATTTTTGTGTTTATTCGTAGGTTCTTTCATTGTTTGAAAGTTTATGTTGATTTTTTTCTATTTTTAAAAGAAAAAGGTGTATTTAGAAAAATTACTGTATTAAAATCTAAACAACTAGAAATTTACTTATGACTTTAAAAACAACCTTAGGATATGTTAATAACCTAGACAAAAATAGTAATGATGCAATGGTCGCAAAATCTTCAAAAATTAGCATCGTGTTACTAAGTCAGTAAATGTGAAATATATGCTATAACGCGAAACTAAGCTTGCTTCTTTTAAGAAAACATTAATGTAGTTTAAATTTACATAAATAATTTGAAAATTAATATTTATTAGCCTTAACCTACTCTAAATGGGTTCACAGAAAATGACTCAGCTAGACGCAACGTCTGCTAGAAGAGTCTGTAAAATTTTAGTTATGTAAATTCTGAAAACATAACTTTTGTGCAAAAGTCAATCGAACATTTTCTTCAAATTTAAGAATATACTTTAAAGCGAACCCAAATAATCTGGGTGAGTCTAAAGTGGAAATTTTAATTGAAATTGTTTTTATTCCTTACCCGGTACAGTAAATAAGCATTGGTTGCTTCAGTAGTTTAGCTACTCGAATATATTATCGCATTATACGTAACTTTACCAGTATAGTCTGAGAAACATTAAAATAGAATAATGCTACGTACTGTAAAGAAAACCATTTACTCGTTAAAATACCATTTCTATTAACATTTCTATACATTGACTCATTCACCATACAAAAAATATCATCCATCATTGTCGCGTTCATAAACTAGCCCGTGGCTTTATAACTTTTAATTACAAAAAAAATTAAAGTTACATCAAATATAATAGTCTTAAGTTGAAATTTTCCGTGATATCGAAAAAGATGGAAAACAGGCGAGTAAACAAATATTTTTTGAATTAGGAAATCTACCAAAAGAGGAGGCCAAAAACTATCTTCAAAAATTTAGTCAATGTACAGAGAGAACTCGGTTACAATTTTATAACTTTTTAAAGATATGTCGAAAGTTCATATGACAGTTATTACTCTTCATAATATAAGCTACTTATTGTTATAAGGATCAAGAATATTAATCAAGATGTAATCAAGCCACTTTTTAAATTGATGATGTATGCGTAATACGTAATTATTGATGTTGGCTATGCAGGTAATTGCGGTATAGTTTGCCTGATTCGGGATGTAATGTAATTGGATTGGAGTTGAGTTTTTGAGCAGTGTTAATGGTATATTTGTATTACAGTGTGTCATGTCAGTGGCATCGAGGGTTGTTCGTCGATATGATTTGAAGTTTTTATGTACTTAATGAATTTGAAACGGTTATTATTATTATTACGCGAGAATAAGCAAAAACGTTGTAATATAATACTGTAAGAACAGTCCACTTTATTCCTAATAAAAAACTCATGGGAAATTGAACACGGAATTTAACTTTTGGTCTTGATGATCGAAAAATTATGCATGATAATTTTTATGGAAAAAAAATAGTTTTCACATCATATAGTTTGGAAATTTATTTTAGTTATATTAAAATATTATTGAAAACGTGTAGCAGTCTTTTTCAATATATGTCTAAGCATATATCTTTCTCAAGCAAATATCACAGAAGTAAAAATGATTTCTTTCTATTTTTCCCTTTACTTTTGCTATAAAATCTCCCTTTATGCCAATTTTGAAGACTATAGGTCGACCGGAAGTACCCAATATTTATTTTTATGGTTCTACCAGTTAATAAAACTGTGGTAAAAGTAAAGAAGAAATACATTTAAAAGAAGTATACCTTCTTGTGGCGTGAACGGAAAGGCTTGAAGAATTATATAATACCATAAAGCTATATGCTTCAGTAAATTATATTTAACTTAGCATGTATGACAACATCTTCAGGTGGGATATTAGCAAAGATAGAATCTTTGCTAATATCCCACCGGAAGATGTTGTCATACAACGAAACCTAGGTCGTGGTAAAGAAATTAAAGAAAGTAGAAATAATACTACATCACGTAGTTTCATTTAATTGTGAATAATGAATTTCTACAAAATTGTGGTACTAGAATCTCAGTTAATTGCTCTCATATCTAAAAAGTCATCAATAATTGTAATAAAGTGCCATTTCAAACTTACATTTGAAACGATATTGGAAGCGTCTCACAAAACCAATACGCCAAGTCAACGCATATCGCCAACGGCAATATCATCGGGTAGCGCCAAATAATTTAATTAATGAAGCAAAATGTTTTATAATATCAAAATAATTAATTGTACGATACATTAAATTACAGTAAATTCGTTAAAAAGTTTGAATGAGCTCCGGCGGTCTAATAGACTTTCCCTGATAATACCGGCTGGAAAATTTATTGATAGCGTAGCACTATTAATATGATCACATGAAGCTATCTTGGAAACTTGATTCATAATATTATTACACAATTTGCATTTTTATTCAAATGTATGGTAGTATACTTATGTAGCTGGCTCATAACTTCAAATTAATTTCGCTCTTATATTTAAAATTGTTGTAAATTGTTTCTCACTTATTTAGATTCATTAACATATTTAATTATGCTATTTATCAATACTTTAACGTGTACTAAATGCTTACGCTAAAGAGTTGTAATAACATTTATTTCATATGATGTTAAGATACAATACATTTGATAGAAAAATAAGAGAATAAAATAAAAATTCAATGGAATATGAAAGTTACAAAGTTAGTTATAGAGAAAAGATATATTTTCAATATCGATCAGTTTGTAATGAATGTACAAAAATACGTATAAGTACTCTAATATACGAGAAATACCTGAGTAATGTGATTATGAAATGTTTTTTGAATTTGAAAAATTTTTAAATAATTAATTTTTTTTCCTATAAAAATATAAATTTTTTTCCTATATATAATATAAATATTTAAATAATTTAATTTTTTGCCTATTTAAATATAATTTTTTTTCCTATATATAATATAAATAATTTAATTTTTTTCCTATATAAATATAATTTTATTTTCCTATATATAATATAAATTTTTAAATAATTTAATTTTTTTCCTTAAAACATATAAAGGTCGAATTCTAAATGAAACTAAATTTACCAATTTTCCAAGTTACTTCCTTCTTCCTTCCAACGGCGCTACTACCCTTTTGTAGATCTTGGCCTATTCCACCGTTACTCCCCACCTATCACGATTATTTACCTCCCTTATTCAGTTGGTGAGCTTCTCCATCCTCTTGATGTCTTCATCGCCATTAATTACAGGTAATCCACCCATTTTAGACGCTGTGACTTATAGAATCTAACAATTTTTTCTTATACAGATAATAAAAAGTAAACTAAAAATACTTAAGTGCAATCTAAATAAAGCTGTAAATTGATGAAAAGATGTAAATTGACGCATTAAGAGTTTTGACGGCACTCAACTAAAATTTATTTTTATGCCTTTTAAAATTTCCCATTTGGTATAATAACTATAACCATCTAATGTCAATCTCATTACTTATATTTAAAATATTTGAGTACATTATTGAATACATTATTAGGTTAATTGAATGAAAGATAGGTGTATAAGTTAATTCTAAGATCAATCTTAAGATTGAAATTAGTCGCAAAAGACATAATATTTTTGGCTTTTGTTGACGCGAATATTATTAAAGACATAATATTTTTGGTATAGTTGTGAATTATCATTGATCTTTTAAATTTTGGCAATGGTTCGAATTAAATGATGACGGAGAGTAAATTAAAAAAAAAATGAGGTTCTCAATTCGTCTGTACTTTTTATGTATATCTCCAGTACTTCTGAACTGATTTGGAAGCTTTTTTTCTTTGGAAGGGTAAACTAAAAATATGCCACTATGAAAATTTGCTTAGAATTTAACCATGGAAATGAAAGATATAAAATAAAATTATACAAAAAATTTAAAAGCACAGGCGCGTGACCAAGTTTCATTGAGTGAGTGTATGCATTTGTGTGTACGTGCGTACATACGTATGTGCGTACATGCATATTCTAGTAATGTTTTCTTACTAAAAATTTATTTATTTTTGGAAACTGGATTATACCGCTAAATGCTCGTATTTTCATTACTTCATACTTTTTAATGCGCTTACTACGCGGTAGTTATTTGAAGTTAGTTCCTTTTTTTTCTCAAAATGTTTTATTTTTCAATTTTTAGTGGCTACAAGGATATTGTAAAAAAGCGCATTAAAAAGTATGAAGTAATGAAAATACGAGCATTTAGCGGTATAATACAGTTTCCAAAAATAAATAAATTTTTAGTAAGAAAAAATTATGGAAATGTTTAGTTTCTAGATGTCGCCAAATGATTCTTTAGAAAATTAGAATATTACTCGTACCGTTTCTGTATACCCGTATCTATTGCATATTTTACATCATGAATAATGACTAAATTTTTAAGTTCAGCTCATAAATCAATTATGACAGCGATTTATGACAACTGCAATCTTTATATTTTTATCTAAACATGCTCCTCAATTCTTAAATATTTCTATTTTTTTAATGAACATTCGTTTTCTGTTTGAAACGACAAACTACGATATAATTAAAATCCGGGCTGTAGAAATTCACCATATATATATATATATATATATTTATATATATATATATATATATATATATATATATGTATATATATATATATATATATATATATATGTATGTATATATATATATATGTATATATATATATATATATATATATGCATAAATATATATATATATATATATATATAAATATTAAAGTTGTCTCTAAAGTAATATTTTTCTGAATTTAAATCATTTCATTTTCTCCATTCGAAATATGAAATTTATGTCATTAATTCATGTGGTTTGTGACTATTTTTTAAAATATTTTTTTTAAAATTTGCCTTGTACTCACCATATCTTACAGTTTACCATATATAACTAATAGTTTAAATTTTTTTGCAATATGACTTCTATTTTAGCAAGAATGGATATGAGAAAAAGAAGAAAAAGAACATGTAATATTAATGAAATTATATTAGAAATATCAAATTACATGGGCAATAATAATCAAATGGTCGATAGAGCATCTGACAACTAGTTCTAATGATAGTAGTAATGATAGATTCGTGTAATGAGAAAAACACTACTCCAGTTCAAGTACAAATATTTTTCTATTTTCCATTATGTTTCTTATTTAGATACTGTAAAATATTAACTTATATTCATAGAAAAATAAATATGTATTTTCATGAAATACCTGGATTCACGGGTCTTCTTGGCTTAGCATAGTTGTAATTCGGTTAAATTCAACGATATGAAGAAAAAAATATTTTATGTTTTCACTCGATTAAATATTTTGTCAAAAGCTGAACATTATTATATGTTTCAACATAATATCCTAATTTCTAAACAAAAAAAAGTGATTCAACCTATACGTAAATTAACTATCCATAAATAAGGCACATATTACTAAAATATTTCTATTACATCCTTATTAGTCGATATTTAATATATGATGAATTACACCCGTCAGCTTCCTCATGAATAAGTAACAAAGAAGCGTCTTATATCCATCAGGCTCAAAGCTTTAAGCCGATTAGTGTCATTAGAAACATATAAATATCTTCAGATCCAAATATGCCATTTTCTTTTTGTTTTACGTATCGAGAGAGGAAATCGAAAACAATAGAGATTTACGTACGCGAGTCGTGTATTGGAACATCGCTTAAAACGAATCAATATGGATATAATAACTCAATTACGTGATGTTTTATATAGAATAAGTACTGCCTACATACATGCATTTTCCTTAGAATATTTTATTACTTATTCGTCTTATTTATTTCATAAAGGGTAGGTTAATAAAAAAAGGCATAGGAAAATGATTTTAACATTTTGATATACATAAATTATTTTTTAAAAATATGTCAAAGATTTGTTACTATTTTTTCACATGAATTAATGTTAAAAATAGAGGAAATTTATTTAAAGTTCCTCTGTCTATTGAAAATGTATCTATTTAAAAAAACAAAAGTCCTATTTAGATTGTGATTAATATAATTCGTCCAATTGTTTTTAAATATTATGTGCCAATTTTTAAGTATAATTTAAAATAAACCGTAACTTATTGAAGATATGTTGGTGGTTACGCGTATGCATACGTTTTCACTTTTAATTATACTTAACGTAGGCTAGACATGAATTACCATTGCAAGCAGTTTAAATTCTTATTTGGAGCCAAAATTTAATAGGGATACCATACTTACACGTGTGTATGTGTTGAATTAAGGACGGAAAACATAACATGTTATGAGTTTCTGTGTGACAACACCTATTTAATTTATGTTTCTACACAAAACAGGTTCACTTTTATAATTATTGGTCACATCTCATATAGTAAAAATGTATATTATAATTTTAAACGATACTTAACAATTTTTCCAAACATATATCATTCATTGTAAAGTGAAGGCGGCTAAGTTATAGTAACAGTCGAATGGTTTTTGGAAATTGTCGCAGAATGAATGAATTTCATGAGGTATTTTTATATTTCTGCTAGACGGGAAAGGCGTTATGTATGTATAGGTCAAATGGTACTTAACAGTTTTTCCATTCAAATGTCATTCATTGTAGAGCGAATAAGGCTAAGTTATAGTGACAGTCGAATGGTTTTCGGAAATTGTCACAGAATGAATGAATTTCATGATGTATTTTCATATTTCTGCTAGACGAGAAAGGCGTTATGTATGTAAAGATCAAATGGTACTTAACAGTTTTTCCATACAAATGTCATTCATTGTAGAGCAAAGGAGGCTAAGTTATAGTGACAGTCGAATGGTTTCCGGAAATTGTCACAGAATGAATGAATTTCATGAGGTATTTTTATATTTCTACTAGACGAGAAAGGCATTATGTATGTATAGATCAAATGGTACTTAACAGTTTTTCCATACAAATGTCATTCATTGTAGAGCGAAGGAGGCTAAGTTATAGTGACAGTGTAATGGTTTTTGGAAATTGTCACAGAATGAATGAATTTCATGAGATATTTTTATATTTCTGCTAGACGAAAAAATCGTTATGTATAGAGAAATATGTCTTCATTAAGTCATGACATTTTACAACAAAAATAGCTATTTCCTACAAAGTATTAGAAAATACATCGAGTGTCATTTTTAAATAAATAAATATGTGGACGGCTACCTTTGTTTTAGTGGGGAAACCTTTTACAGAAAATAATCGCAACAACCTTACAAATCGACCATCGAAGTTAACATTTTCCGAACGAATCAATCGAGTTCATCTCTTAAGCCTCTTATTGCAACCGACTTTTTTAAAAGTAAAATTTTTTTTAAAGAATGCTCTAGTTTTAGCCAATTTCTGCATATAATAGGAAATAATTTTTCTACCATGGCTAGACTTTAGAATATCCGATGCAAAATAGTAAAGTATCAGTGAATATTTTGCATAAAATCTTTTGAATTCTAGACATATAACAGCCATTGCTGATACATTGCTTGAATCGATAAAGAATATATTCTACTTTATTAGAAATTTTAAACGATATGTAGATAAATTATGATGACTATAAAATACTAGATTGTTAAAATGAAATTTTTGGTATTTCCGATGTCCTTTCTCTTTTCACATACAATTTTATATTCAAAATAGCGGATTTCACGGTTTAATAATATATTAAGAAAATGTTACGAGATAAGGACAACATTGGTTGAAATACTTATGTACTCATAGAATCTTCGTTTGACTGTGTGTCACATATATATATATATATATATATAAATATATATATATATGTATATATCTATATATATATATATATATTTATATATATATATACACACACATATACATACATATATACATACATATATATATATATATATATATATATATATATATATATATATATATATACTACAGCTAACATACAATTACCTTCTTCCTTGAAATATTGTACAATTATTAAAAGTCACGGGCAAAAGCTAATATCATCATCATCATCATCATCATCATATATATTAATACGCTAAGGTTAAGATGTTACACTCCCTTTTTAGAAAAAACCTCACAACTAATCCACATAAATATATATCATTTTATAGATAATTGCTTGCTCTACCGGCATCCACAACTAAAAAAATTATTATTGCTATTGTTTTTGCAAATTAATTAATTATTAAAATTATATACACAAAACAGCAATGCTGCCATCTAACGGCTCAACGTCAATATGATTGACGGTCGGTAAAATTTTTGTTTAATTTCAAATCCACTCACGTATAAATAAAGTGGCGCTTTAGCTCAATGCTTTTGATACTTGCGCCTCTATATGTCAATTTTAGCAAAATATTTGTTTGATCTGTCATCTGAGCTTCATAATGGAATAAAAACGTAATAAGCAGTGTGCAAAATTAGAAATGAATTGAATACCGGCAATCAATTTTGATTTATTAAATTGAGTTGAATAATTTATTTACATGATAATTACAAGAACGATAATATAAAATGCCTAGGCGATGAACACTGGAAAATCAAACAGAAAGACGTCGAAGTAAGTCAGCCCGTAGTCGTGAAACACCTGAGCAACGAAATATAAGACTTACTAATTACCGTGAACGAATGAGAAAACGTCGAGCGTCAACTTCGAGAGAAAACTCATCTGTAACAGAACCACTACAAGAATCTTTACCAAAAAGACAATGTCAAAAACAATCACGAAGTCGTATAATCTCATCCAATACATATAAGGCAGCACGATTATTTAAGCATGATCATGAAGTTATTTCTAATAATATTGGTCAATTAAATAATTTTTGCATACTTTGTAGAGCGAAATTATTTACTTCAGAAATGACGTCTGGCACGTCATCACTTTGCTGTCATAAAGGTAAAATAAAATTAGATCCAATTGAAGTACCTGAATTGTTGAAGAATTTAATTATACGTACTAAGACTAAAAATTATCTTGATAATATTCGTAATTTTAATAATGCATTGGCTTTCGCGTCAGTTATTGTTGATATGGTCAATATCCCTGGACATGGACCATATTGTTATAAAATCCATGGCCAAACCTATCACATGGTTGGTAGTTTGAGTACGCCCTTAAATGACCCACCATCCTATGCTGGATTATTTTTATTAGATTCCAATGTTGCTTTAGATATTCGTATGACTCATCCAGGAAATAAAAATTGTTCTGTTGAGATTATGCAAGAGTTACAAGCAATGTTAAATAGTGTAAACCCTTACGCCCAATTATTTACTTCTATGAAAGATATATCAGCGATTTCAGTGAATAATTTGAGTCTTAAATTTACTACTGATAATGCTTTTGATAGAAGAAGATATAACCGTCCATCAACTGAAGAAATTTCGGATGTATTTGTATCCAATGACGGCGCTCCATCGGGAAAATACGATTTTATTATTTATGCTAAAGGTACAAATATTCTCCATCGAATATATTATTTGAATCCTCATTGTGATCCTATGTGTTATCCACTTCTTTTTCCGTGTGGAGATGCTGGATGGAAACCTGGTTTGCCTCATGTTAATATCTATAGTACTACTGTAAGAAATGTAATGACACAGTTACAATACTATTGTTATCGTATAGCAATGAGAGATGAAGTTAGTATAATACATGCATCAGGAAAATTATTTCAACAATTTGTTGTTGACAGCTACCTTAAAGTTGAAGGATCACGTATTGCTTATATAAAATCACATCAAAAAGAACTACGTGCTGAAAATTATAAAGGATTAATAGATTTTCTGCGTAGTGATGCTCGAGAAAGGGGCTTTAAAGCTGGAATCCCGGTTATTCTTCCATCTTCACATATTGGCAGCCCTCGAAATATGTTACAAAAATACCAAGACGCTATGTCTATAGTTTCTCGATTTGGAAAACCAGATATTTTTTTAACGTTTACCGCTAATCCTAAGTGGGAAGAAATAACTAATAATATTCAGCCGTATGAAAGTGTTGAAAATAGACCAGATTTACTATCACGAGTTTTTTATCTTAAATTAAAACAGCTGCTTGAAGATATTCACCGAGGAGAAGTTTTAGGTGTTGTGCATGCATACGTAGATGTCATAGAGTTTCAAAAAAGAGGATTACCTCATTGTCATATGCTGCTTATTTTACGAGAAGACAATAAAATTCGTGAATTGATGAATTGATTCAATTGTTTCGGCAGAAATACCTGACATAAACACAAATCCAAAACTTTACAATATCGTTAAGAAATGCATGGTTCATGGCCCATGTGGTGATACTAATCTAAACTCTCCATGTATGAAAGATGGAATTTGCAGTAAAAAATATCCGAAAGATTTTATTGAAGAAACCAATTCCAATGTAAATAAATATCCATTATATCACCGAAACAATAATGGTGTCTCCTTTAAAATTGGTAATAAAATAATTGATAACCGTTGGGTGGTTCCATATAATCCTTACTTCAGTCTCAAATATCAAGCACACATAAATGTAGAAATCTGTTCGTCTATAAAATCTGTTAAATATCTATACAAATACGTTTATAAAGGGTACGACTGTTCATCATTAATACTACAATCATCTTCTGATAACGATCAACTTATGAGTATTGATGAAACTAAATTTTTTTAAAATTGTCGTTATGTAAGCCCTCCGGAGGCTGTATGGAGGTTACATGAACGATCACTGTATAATCGATCTCATACGATTGAACGTTTACCCGTTCATTTACCAGAAGAACAATTGGTATATTTTTCCATTGAAAATGAGAATTTTTCTGTTATTGATAAAGATACAAAGCTAACAGGATATTTCAAATTATGTCGAGAAGATGAAAATGCGCGCCAATTTTTATATTCCGAAATTCCAGAGCATTATGTACGGAACAAAAATTTATGGAAACCACGAAAACGATTAACTAAGTGTATCGGTCGTATTTTCACTGTTAATCCCCTTGATCAAGAACGATATTTTTTACGCATACTTTTATACCACGTTAAAGGTGCACAAAGCTATGAATTTCTAAAAACAGTAGATGGTAAAGTTTGGCCTACATTTCGTGATGCTGCTTATCAATTACATTTACTCGACGACGATAACGAATGACACCATTGTCTTGAAGAAGCTTCAGCGTTTCAAATGCCAAAAGAACTACGTCAACTTTTTGTCTATTTATGTGTGTTTTGTTATCCATCAAATATTATTCAGCTATGGGAATCGTTTAAAGACTTTTTATCAGAAGATTATCAACATAATTATGACAAAGAAAATAGCTATAATTTAACATTAAGAGATATTGATAATCTTCTCAAACAACATGGAAAAAATTGTAGTGTGTTTGGTTTACCCGATTTTACAGTAACAGAACAAAACTTAATTGAATCATCATCGACCTATAATCTTGATGGAGAAATGGAAAAAGGTCAAAAAGTTTTTTCACAATTTAATAAAGAACAACGTGAAATAGCTGATGAAATTTTACATGCTATTCGAAACAACACTAAACAATCTTTTTTCATTGACGGACAGGGAGGAACAGGAAAAACATTTCTATATAAAGGATTATGTCATATTCTACGAGGTAAAGACAAAATTGTATTAGTTGTAGCTTGGACAGGTATTGCTGCTAATTTAATCGAAGGCGGGAGAACGTCTCATTCGCTATTTAAATTCCCAGTTCCTCTTTTAGAAACATCTGTATCTCAAATTCGTCCAAATTCTAAACAAGCTGATATCATTCGTAAATCATCACTTATTATATGGGATGAAATTTCCATGGTACCTAAACATGCTCTATCAGTATTAGATAAACTTTGAAAGACCTAATGAATGTTCAATTACCATTTGGTGGTAAGACGGTAGTCGTTGGAGGTGATTTTAGACAGATTTTAACAGTTGTAAGACATGGAAATCGAACGTCAATAGTGGAGATTAATGTGAAAAATTCTGTTTTGTGGTCTTTTATTCAAAAACGCCGTTTAATCCAAAATATGAGAGCAGAGAATGATATTGAGTTTTAGTAAATGGCTCTTAGATTTAGGTAATGGTGATTTACCAATTCATGAAGAAATATCACCCAACACAATAAAAATTAATAAGGATTGTTATTGTCCAAAGGAAGATTTGATTAACAAAATTTTCGGTCCTAATCCTATAAATGATACAAATATACAAGAGTTTATAAATATTGCTATATTGTGTCCCAAGAATGAAGATTGCAATTTAATTAATAATCAAATCGTTGAAACACTGATAACTGGTGATACTAAAACTTATTACAGTTCCGATTCTGTTGAATATGAAGACCAAAATAATGATGAACATGTCTATCCAGTAGAATTTTTAAATTCCGTCAGTGCTTCTGATTTAACTCCTCATAAATTAACTTTGAAAAATAATGCTATAGTTATTTTAATAAGAAACTTAAATGCTAAAGAAGGTTTAGTGAATGGTATTAGAATGGTAGTTCAAACATTAAATGAATATAGTATTACAGCAACGGTGATCGGTTCTAACAAAACTGTAATTATTCCAAGAATAATATTAATCCCTTCAGATCGTACTATTCCATTTAAATTGCGAAGAAAACAACTACCAATTAAACTTGCATTTTCTATGACCATAAACAAATCCCAAGGACAAACGTTAGAGCGAGTAGGAGTTTTTCTGCCGTCACCAGTATTCACTCATGAACAATTATACGTTGCACTTTCTAGGGTTCGAGATTTAAAAAATTTAACCATATCAATTATAGAAAGTGACAAACAAATTGTTACAGATGAGTTTATCTACACTTCGACTATAGTTTATAAAGAAGTTTTGTAATAAAGAATAAATAAAATAAATAATTTTTGTAATTTTTTCAAGTGATAATTATTATTTTCTTATTTAATGCGAATTATTCGCATGGGTATCGCATTTACATATTTATATATATATATATACTTGGAACACGCAAGATGGCGCCGTTTACTGACAGTACAAACGAATATTTCTATAATTGGGTCTGATTTAATTAACATTGTTAACTAACTAAAATAAAAAATATGGAAAAAACAGAAAAAAAAAATGTTTTTTCTATAAAAAAATTAATAAAAAAATTGTTTTACTAAATTATTATGAGTTGATCACATATTTTTTTTTTTTTTAGAAAATACATTTGAGATGGCGTTTGGATCTGATCATATATTTAATTACGAATGTAAAAGGCGCCATCTCTAAACACTCTGTTGTAACTAATATGACAGCTGTGAGTTCATTTTCTCATGTGTAAATATTTATAACTACCACGCAAATTGATACAATGCGAAGACTTCGCACGGGTCACGCTAGTATAGATAATTTCCTTTTTGTCTAAAGATGGTTATTAACGACACATAGAAACGAAGCCATAACAATAGCTGCCTATGTTTTTGTTCCTCATATTGAGTGAGGAGTTCTGTTCTTCATATTTGAAGTCCAACACCAAATTTTGCAAGTATCAACTAACCAGTACCAAATATATTGACTCACGATTGATAATATGGAATAAAAATACCGTACCACTGTTGACAAATATACAACTAGAATTTCTTGTTTCTATTACTTATGGCTCTCTTGATATTTATTAGCTACTTCTATGTCTTACATACATGTCATCAAATATTTATTTTAAACATATGATTCACATATTATATAAACTGCTTTTGCAAAACACTTTTCAACTTACCATCAAAGTACTCAAATAAGTACTATGATGGTAAATCATAAAGTGTGTTGAATAATGATAATTTTTTTAAATTTTAAATTGAAGTCTCGTTTTATAGCTGTTGTTGGTTCTACCTCGACGTGATTTAATAATCGTCATCGTCTTCAAAATTCATTTAAGTTTCGGCAACATAATTTCCGTAAATTTTGTCCACTCAAATGACTTTCATAAATTAAGCTAATATGCCGTCGTAAATCACTGACTTGGATATCCTGAGAATCTTTACATTCAATAAAAGTATCTTTTCATACGTGATTCCTCTGCTTCAAATAGTGCAATAACCACTGCAATTACGGCCACTTGTATTGGTACTATCAATATTTAATGCACTAAATATTAGTTTAAACGTATTTACTTGTTTGTATGTACGTATTTAGAAATAGAGTCGCTAGACTCGTAAACAAATTTAACCTATAATTGTTTTGGTTATATTAATAATCGACGCACATTTTATTTTAACAAGGATTTGGTCGTCATAATCATAATTGTATTTTTATGCCCGGTTTTGGGCTAAAGATTTTAAAATTTACGTTTCCAAACTTTTAGTACTATTACAAACTTCATGATATAGTTGCTAATAAAACCAAAATCTGTTTCGATGAGGTTTAATTGTAAATTAAATTTGGAAAAAAATGCAACATTGCAAGCAATACTTGAATTAAGCGCTTCGACTAAATTACGCACTAAGATTATTTTATTCAAATACTTTTAATGCGTAGTTTAAAGTTACAAATTAAGAGTATTTGGTTCGATTATATGAGAAAAACTCCTTAGTAGATTCGCGTAACGACTTTTTGCTAAAGTTATACATTTGAGGTATTAAAATATTGAATTGGCGCCAGTAATTCCCTGTATGACTTCAAGTTATTATAATGTTTCTTTAAAAATTACGAAAATAATTATTAAACCTAATTATACTTTAGAATTAATAAAGGTGGTTACAGTGATTTCGAGCTTTGAACATATTTATAATAACAAATTATTTAATTTTAACAACAGACTTAAAATAAAGAAGAAAAATAGTAAGTAGTTTTAATTTAAAAAGATTTTTTAACCTTTATGTTAAACTTTTTAGTACGCTTTATTTGTTTGGCCTGATTCTATTATATTTATATGATCGACTAAAAGCGTTACGGGAATTCCACTTTTAGCTTCGTTTATATAGTTGGGTATAACATATATATCAATAAAAAATAATCGTTTCGATTAACAGTTAAAAAGATGTAAATTTCTTACTTATGACCAACAACTTTTTGAAATCAGCAGATTGTCAAGGCTCTCTCGCAATATCAGAAATGAAGAAACTCATCTTGGGTCCCATCATAAAATCTCTGTTCGAGACCCGAAATACTAATTTATTAGCCGCAAATCGTCCAGTTAAACAGTTTAGGCAGATAATACCCATGAGCTATCATAATTTTAGGATCAAAGGTTGAAAGAATCATAATGTTGATTTGTCAAGGCGACTGAACGGGAGCGTGTGATTTCATGAGAATCTGTAAGGTAGAAATAGCCGAAAAATTCATCGCAAAATTTTATTCAACGACATAAGGAACGTGAAGTTTATTGAATGTGTACAATATTAAAAATTAATAAACAATCACTAAGTTTATTTATGAATTAAGCCTTTTTTCATAAATAAGCATATAAAATTTACGATAATTTTCCTACGCTTTTATAGATATATACATAAGGAGAGCACGCTCACTTAAAATGAAACTACTCAGGAATTAAAATCAAGTTTATATGTAAAATAAATTTCGTTTCAAATATCGAGTCACATAAAAATATTTTTTTTCATCCAAAGATGGATAATCGGGCGCGAACAGATCCAATATTTCTTGCGAACCGAACATGAGAATAATGCACGCATTTTATTTTTTGTTTGCAAGCATCATTCATCAATCAGGCCGACAGCCGCCGACCTGTTGGAATGCCGCTTCGTAGGCTAGTGCTTCATATTTCACTGGAGGCGACGCCGCCGAGCGTCCAACTGTTTCATTAATACTATCTTGTCCTGCACGTTCATTCTGCCAAAAGGGAATGTATTGAACGAACGTAGTTGCAATATAGTTCTAGCTCAGATTGTAAATATATATTATCCCGTTGTAGAAGCTTCTTCCACCGCTCGAGTCTTCACAATACGCATTTATTATATGTTAGACGTGGTTGATAGTTGAAAAAATATACCCCTAATATTTTTCTTTTTCATATTACAGGATAAAAAGTAGCTATTTCCCAGCAAAACGCATAAGTGTGTTCAAGAAACTCTTGTTTATATAAACCTTGTTAGACGTCTGTTTTTGACAAAGAATAACCCCTTATTTTATATTTTGTTTTCTTATTTTTTTTAAAACAAAGGAATATTTACAGTCCTAAACTGGTAAAGCTTGAATATTCAGAAATTACAATGTATCATGTAATACTTCGTCCGTACATTCACACGTTATAATGTTTGCAATAAACAACTTATTGCCACTGACTTGATATTTTTGATACGTTTTCACTAATTATTATGATCAAAAGCAAAGGTTATATAATATAAAAAACAAATTAAAATAAGTACTACGAGAACTTTGCAGCACCATCTGATATACTTATTGATGTAATTAGTAATCTTAAAAGTATTGTCAAGTACAAATATATTCAACAAAACATAAATAACGGAGAAGTAAGCCAAGCGGCTTCACCGAACTAGAAGACAAATTGAACTGACAGGAATCATTTCGATCATTATACAATATTTTGATTAAATTGAGTCTCATAGCAAATAAAATGAACTCAAATGAACTCAAGAAGATTTACACTTTATTGTCGGTGGTTAGGGCTTAATCCCATGTTTACATAATATCCTAGCCTTCTCACAGGTACATTTTTTTTAATAAAGCTCTTGAGAAATGTAGTAAATTTCAACTAAAGCATTCTTTTCCTAAAAACTTGTGCTTTCTGATTCATATTTCCATTCAAATTATGTTGTCTACCCTGCGTTTTATAATACATTTAAAACCGAAATTTAAAACGAAATTCCTAAATTTCTATATACAACATACAATGGCATTATCGTATTTGCTTCATAGCAAATATTTTATCACAATTGTGCCTTCCCCATTCAGTAACTTATAGCTTAGCGGTAGTTTAATTATTACTTATAATTATAATTTCTACCATTATCAAGCATGTACTCATAAGTTTTGGACAAATAAATATATATTACGTGTTTATTTTCTTTTAAAATTGTTTATGTCAAAAACTGACTACTAAGTAAATTTTATCAATGCTCTCCGTAGCATCAATAAGCAGAGCTCTTCTTCACCAGAAACATATCTTAATCGTGCATTATAAGCAATGGTCAAGAAGATATACATTCGTTTGACTACTGCGGCCATTTTTTTGTTTTCCCCCAAAAAAGTGTACGTATTTTCTAGTCTCATAAAATGTAATTATTGGTAGATAAATGGCAAGAAAATTGTTTTTCTTCTATGGAAGAAAATTTCAGATTGAATCTTTGAAGGGCAATTTTAATGCGTCTTGTTTTTATCTATCTAGGCCAATCATATGTAGTCATAGCATATGGTCAGATATTGATCAAACTTACTTCAGATATTACCACCAGTTAGTCTGTTGCAATGTATAAGTTTATAAGTAGCAATTTACTCCATGGCGATATATTCGCTAGAACCATTAGTTAATTCGATTATATGTTGTACCATCTTGTTTTGTTAAATTAATTAATAATATTATTTAATGTTGTTGTGTTTAATATACTTAAAGGGAAACACAATGAAACTCAAATATAGTAAAACATAATTTTATAGTCCTGTGGTGTATGGTTTCGTTTTCTAGTGTGCATTATTGTATTATCATCTTTATATTGAGTTTACTATCTTGAATATTTTTATTGTAGTAAAACAAATTATAATTTTATTAATTACGGGAAATTTTGCAGGAAATAAACGACAACAGAGTTTGTTTCATGGACTAAAGGTCAATAATTTTTTTCAGATAGTATCACTTAATAATTAAACATAATTAAATCATTACGTGTATTAAAAAAATAACGAATACTTTATATTAACATCTGTGACATTCAGTGACAATGGTTTCGTTTTCTGATGATCATTTTTTTATTATCATCTTTATATTGAGTTTATTATTTTAAATATTTATATCATAACAAAGCAAATTATAATTTTATTAACTACGGGTAGTTATTTAAAAAGCACTTATACTCCAAACTGTGGTGGGGTGGATTATGTCAGCCTCTAACAGTACCATATGGTGACCACGTGCGCTATATCGAGAGAATCACGATGGAAAATTTGTAAATGGTGATTTGTTCTTTCTTAGTGCATATTTTAATTCTGTATGATATTTGAATAAAAAAATCTACAAATCATCGTTACCATTTGAATTTGTAAGACACCAATTGAAAATTACATCGTGTACATAGTATCGTGTACATGTAACATAGTTTTTTATTATCGTCAATATTTTGTTGATCATCAATATTTACATGCTCGCAAATTGACCGGCAGGTTAAATTAGACCAGCTTTATATATCGACCATAAGCTATAAAATTATATTTCAGCGTTTCGTTTGTCGATATAAGAGAAGTTTCATTTAAATAAATGTATATCTATTGATATAAATATTTACTCAAATTACAAAAAATTGTAAAGCTGATTTGAGAAAATACGAAATATTTTATAAAGTCTTAAAGATTAGAATTATTTGCTATTTCAATTATTGTAAATATAATTTATTTTGTCAGTGTAAGAGCAACAAACATAATTGAATGTCAATTTTTTAGCAAAAAACATAGTAACCAAATATAATTATTTAATTTTACAATAATATTGTAAGAAAAATTACAAGAATATGTTATTTTTAAAATTTTAAATTTTATATACCTTCTCATCGCTACCTTGTATCAACACTGGATAGAGACTTGTATATCCATAATTTGATAATATTATATATAATTTTATTTATAAATAATTATTTATAAAATGGTTTCTGTACATTTCCATGCAACCATGTGTCATATTTTAAATTGTTTAATTGACAATAAAATTTGATAAAAATTTAAATACAAGATCTGATGCAAAATTTATTAATATGTAAAATTTTTCAGTCTGAAATATAATTTAAAAACCAAGGAATATTCAGAGTTACAAATTAGAAAATCTTAAGTAGCCAGAAATTTCAACGTATTATATAATTTATTTATTTATACTTTAGTATAAACGTATCGATGGGAACTTAAAAATTATAAAAAAATTAATGGAAAATTATTTTGCAATTAACAACTTATTTGAATATTTTTGGTAACTTCTCAGTAAATATATTAATTTATTCTAAAATAGACAAAGCACGATCAAAACCATATTTATATAACAGAAAAAAGTACAAAATAGATACTAAAAATAACGTCGGACCTCCGTTAAATAAACTAATTGATTTAATTGGTAATCTTGCTAGTAACATGCAGAATAAAGCATATTTACTAACTCTAGACATAAACCTAGTCAAACAGACCCAGACGGCTCCACCAAACCAAATGATATTTTGAATTGATGGCAATAATTTCGATTACCACACTATAAGAATATTTTGAACAAATTTACTGCCGCAGCAAATAGACTTAAAATTATCCCACAAGAAAGTTTACACTTTATAGGCAATAGTGCTTGCTTAATACCTTATTTGCCCCCAATCTTCATATTATCCTAGCTCTCTTGCATATACTCTAAAAAAAAATTAAGTAAATTTATACTAATGCATTTCTTTCATAAAACTCTGTGATTTCTGATCCGTACTTCCATTCAAATTTTGTAGTTTATCTTGAATTTTATCATACATTTTAAAACAAATTTTGTAAACGAGTACCCTAAATTGCTATTTACAAAACGCTACGCCATTGTACCTTATTAGACTTTAAACCTTAGTATCGATGCACATCCAAGCGAATGTTTTTTTTTATTCACAATTAAATGAAACTACGTGATGTAGTATTATTTCTACTTTTTTTAAGTTCTTTACCACGACCTAGGTTTCGTTGTATTACAACATCTTCAGGTGGGCTGTTAGTTTCTTTTATTATGAAACTGAAAACCAACGGCCCAGCGTTTATGTGTGTAATTAATATACGTAACTCATTTCTCGTGGCCGGTTGGTAATTGTATTAGTCAATTGAAATTACGTTTAAATGGCAGTAATTTTGCACAAACATTGACTCATGAAGTAGAAAAGTCAATAACTAAGGTTGATTTAAATCTATTTCCTTGACGCAACAAGTTTTAAGGTTTTGCGCTGTCATTCAGCGCACTTCGGCCTATTTGTAGGTTATGATAACATACATTTCAACTTCCGACAACCTTTCTAGAAAAACCTCGAACTTCTGGCTACAAGTTTATTACGCGCCGAGATGATAATGTAAAGTCTGACTTACCTTATTGGCTTATCGTTTTAAACTTATTATCTAGTTTTTTGTATTATATACCCTTTGCTTTTGATCATAATAATTACTGAAAAGGTACCGAAAACATTCAAATAAGTTGTTTATTGCAAACATTATAACGTGTGAATGTACGGATGAATTATTACATGATACATTATAATTTATGAATATTTAAGGTTTACCAATTTAGGACTTTAAATATTTCTCTGTTTTCAAAAAATAAGTAAACAAAATATAAAATAAGAGGTTATTCTTTGCCAGAAACTGACGTCTAACAAGGTTTATATGAACAAGATTTTCTTCAAAACTCTATGCGTATCTCTGGGAAACTCTTTATCCTGTAATATGAAAAATTAAAATATTAGGTGTATATTTTTTCAACTATCAACTACGTCTAACATGTAATTAATACGAATTGTCAAGACTTGAGCGGCGGAAGAAGCTATTACAATGGGATAATATATATTTACAATCGGAGCAACTAGAACTATATTGAAACTACGTTCGTTCAATACATTCCCTTTTGGCTGAATGAACGCGCAGGACTAGATAGTGTTAACAAAACAGTTGGACGCTTAGCGGCGTCGCCTCCAGTGGAATATGAAACACTAGCCTGCGAGCCGGCATTCCAACAGGTCGGCGGCTGTCGGCCTGATTGATGAATGATGCTTGCAAACAAAAAATAAAATGCGTGCATTATTCTCATGTTCGGTTTCCAAGAAATATTGAATCTGTTCGCACCCGATTACCCACCTTCGGATGAAAAATACGTAAATATTTTTATGTGGCACGATATTTGAAGTGAAGATTGATTTATATATAAACCTAATTTTAATTCCTGAGTAGCTACATTTTAAGTGAGAATACTCTGCTTATGTATATATTTTTAAAAGCACAGGAGAAATATCATAAATTTTATATGCTTATCTAGGAAAAAAAATTTAATTGTTTTTTTCATAAATAAACTTTTTATTTTATCAATTTTTCCTACTACGTCATATTGCATTTTAATAATTTATCAGTATTAACATAGAAATAACGTGTTATCTCACCTGCATTAACAGGGAAATATATATTCTATATATGAATAGGGAGTAAGTAAATGCTACCATGTTTGAAAAGTTGTCCCTCAAGTTACTAATTATCATGTACAATTTAATAATTTTCGGTTTCATATTGTGTAAACCTAAACAAGGCGACTAGAAGTGCGATGTAAAATATAGAAACACAAATAACTGAATAATTTGCATAGTGTGCGACATGCTCTTTGATATAAAAAAAACATGACACAGAGACAGCTACACACGAAAGCCGATGAGTGAGACAGAGTATAACGCAAATTAATATTTTTTCGTTCTGGTGCTGTAAGTTTATAAAATTTGATATTGTGAATCTACCATGCCGAGCTTCTTCTTTCCTTTTCGCCGCGTATTTCCGTAAGACGAAGACAAACCGGAGCTCCCACGCCTTCGCACTGGTGATGGGATGCCACGCCAATGCAGCTAGCGTTCGATGACAACTGATGACGGATTGTGGCATAATGGCTTACGGATGTAGCCATCTTCATTGTCTTCTATTTAAAAAAATTATAAAAATTATTTGGAGTTCCACCATTTAGTTATCATCCTTCGCCAAACCAATGCAGCTACTAATCTAAATAAATGCGCAATTTATTGAGGACTAATTTTTTGGTTTATGATATGCTAACTTACCAGCATTAACGTAGATGTATCGATGTACGATATGTTGAGTAGGAGTGTATGTGTAACTAATAGAGTTGTTTATTTTCGTTCAGTATTTGTGATATAAAAGAAAATTGTGTATTAGGAAATTACAAAATTATATAAGTATTAATCATACTGTAATGTTATTAATCGAGTATGACAAAAAATATAAAATATTTTTACAAGTTTTACTATCGTTTGCTGTGAAAGTTGTTGAGATTTAGAATGTTTTTTTCATAATATAAAATATGCTCGTTAATTATTTATTTAAATTGATGTGGTATATATGAGTTGAGTATTAAAATTTATGTGATAAAATATATGATGTTGTTCTAGATATTAAATGTGCTAATAATAAATAATGATGATAATAAAGAAAATATTTAGATACATATATATGATATACTCGTATAAATAAATGGAAAAAATTATGGTTGATTTTAGACAGTTTATTCATGGTTCTTTTCACTAAATGATTGCAATAGTTTGTTTAAGAATTTTTACAATATTTTATTTGCAAATATTCAGAAATCTTACAGAAATTCTATTAAAATGTTTGTGTAGTTTATTTGGAAAAAATTGACTACTGTAATTAGCTGAATAGAGGAGACACTACCATAATTCAATTGAAAGTGGGCAAAATCATGACTGAATTTAAATTACTTTAGGTCAAGGTACATAAAGTGAAGTTTACGATGTTTATATAATATAGATTTGCTTAAGTCTATTTGAATCATTGTAATCACATAGGTCTTGAGAGAGCTCTCTTTTTTATATACACAAAGTTTAAATTTACTAAAAAAATGTATTACGTGACTTTCTGTATACACATAAAACTAATAATTTCATATTATAATGACTTTGTAAGTATATTTGAATTGCTGTGACCACATAGGTCTTGAGAGAGCTCTCTATTTTATGTAAACATAGTTTAAATTTACAAAAAAAATGTATGATGTGACTTTGTGTATGCACATAAATCTAATAATTTCAGATTTTAACGGTGTAATGAATTTAACTACAACTCACTTGACAAGTGACAGGTAAAAGTAACACGTTCCCATATTCAATATTTGCGTAAGGTATTTGTTATTTAACCATGTCGCTTTCCTATTAGGGGAAATCGATAGTAGACAGTTTTCCCAGTCTAAGCGGTTGTACTATAATAGCTACACAGTCTATAAAACTTTCTACAGTTTCAAAGATATATGCACGAAATATCGTAGATTTATATTTTATTCGGCAATATTAGTTAATATATAGAAAAATGTTTCTAAAAAATTAATATGATTTTGCATAAATATTAGGAGATTCTAAAACTTTTTTCGGGCATAAAATTGTTTAATTCCTCTGTCCTTTTTACAATATATTAAGATTTAAAGTAATGTACAATGTACCGCCGTCTCTTATTTTTCAAACACAAAGCTTAAATAATAGGAAAAAATCGCATTACTAGTATTGAACTACAGATGAAAAATGAAATTACTTTTGTTAACATGTATCGATAATTTAAAGGGATTTAGATAAGTACAAAGAACGAATTGCTTGTTTTGACATGCGTGTCTTTACATACATTACTTGTCAATGGAACATTATAATACATAAGAAATAAATCGAGTATATTGATAGTTTTCTACATAATAACTGTGGCTGTATATTTTTGCGTAGTTTTTTTAAATTGTACCATTTTATGGCTAACGTTACATTTGTTACTTTTTTCAACATACATTAATAACGCTTATTGCTTTCAAGAAATTGTAATTTTACAACTGGTGGATCGAAATTTAATATTAAGCATTTTGTTAAGAGTTGTAATGTGACTTGTTTTGCTACAACAGAAAATGGGGTGCATGTTATGACAGTCACATAGGTAAAATATTGAAGCGAGTACTTGTCAGGCATAGAATGTGATGTAATATAAAGGAAGTTCAGGTAACGAATACCAAAAAATGTTGGTAATTTCGGGAGTCACTTTTATACACCAAAATGATTGCCAGGCAAGGTATTGCATACCACGGAAGCTCAATGCTCCGCATCGCGGGATGAACAATACGGCCTTACCGCTGGAGCGCTTTACAGTTCGCCGCTGATCGTCGTAGAATGTAGAGCTCGCCGTGCGTCACGCTGGGTAATGGCTCGGCCGCTCCAATCAAAGCGTTGCTATCCGCGGAACTGCAATCTTCCCATTCTGCTGCCGAAGAAGGCAGAACTCTCCGTGCTGTACTGGGTAATGGCTACACCGCTCCAACCGAAGCGTTACGATACACGGGCTGCCCCTATGGTTTACCGCGTGCTGGTTGTGTATTTTCAATCATTTAAGATTTTCGTTTGCGTTTTACAAGGTATGGTTGTTGTCCTTTGGTAGATGAGGTAAGTGCCACTACAATATTAATGAGCCATTGAATCAAGCTATTATCGAACATTTAATATATTTGGACGATCTTTAATAAATTTACATACAGTTCAAACCAAGTCACGAGTTATACTGGATTTAATTTATTAAGTAATACGCTTTGTGTGAAAGTTTCTTTGAATCTGAAATTAAAAGTTATCGGCTGAATTAAAATAATTTTAACGAAAAATTATTTCTACCCGTTGAATTGTACACGCTACTTGATACACTTGAAAGGACCAAAGGCTGCCCCTTTGGTCTTTTTGCTATTTTTGTAATTTTATTTTTTAGATAATTGCTTTTTGAGTAAATACGAGCATTTTTGTATTATATAATGTTCTGAATCAATAATTTAACAAAATGTATGATAATTTAATTAAGATGAGTATATGTACGTAATTATATGTGTTAGAAAATTTTAATCTTTAATTATTTACTTTATTTAATATCCTGTTTGCAATTTTAAATACTTTAATCAGTATGACAAGTATCTTTTATTCATTATCTACAAACGGTATCTTTCACCGGCACTTATTGTAAATTACAAATATATAATTAAATAAACGAATTAATAGTCCTTACCAGTACCCAGTTTAGGGCTATCTCGAAGTCAGTATGCTACTGTAGGTGCCGTTAGTGCCGATTTTACCTTACAATTAAATGTTCACAAATTGATTGGCGATTAGTAGAAATATCACAATTTTACCACTGTAATGTGATAATTCGTTTTTCAATTTCCCGCTTAGTATCATAAGTTTAGTAACATGTTTTAAAGAAATATCATACATCCAAAATATAGTATAGTTACAATATTGCCAAATGGTTCGTAAACAGATTCTCAAATCTTCAAAGTGAAGAAGCTAATTAATTGAGGAAAGTCACTTTAAGCGCTTGAATTTCGTAATAGTTTTTTGAAATTAGATAATCTTTCAAAGATGTAAGATTTCTGTGATTTTAAAGTAGCTAGTTCCATAATTTTTTTTTAATTTTCTAGGGCTCCCTACCCAAATAACACAAACGGAGTCCTAATAATCTCATAATGCCTTTCTGTCCATTTCAGTAGATCACAGCATTTCAACTTTTTTAATTTAGGGCAAATTGTAATAAGATTTCATAAAAAAGAAAGAAGAGGCGCATGTTTAACACACGCGGTTAAAGGTTATTTTTCCTCGAAAAGAAAGTAAAATAAAATGTTTTTTTTCTTTTCTGTCAAAATGTTTAAAAAGAATTAAGAACAAGTTTTGGGCTTAATAAGCTTTTTGCAATCATACGGACCAGCTATATATTTAAAATCTTGCTTCCAAAAAAAAGAAACGAACTTAATCGAAATGATCGAAAATATATTTTTAATAAATTTCGTACATACATTAATGGAGCATATTTATAGGTGCATAATTTATGCCGTGATAAGTTAATTTTTCGGTGTCCATTCTGTAAAGAGCCTGAAGTTATTTAGATGCATAAACTTTTTATATTGTTTGTTTTTACTTAGAAAATTTTTATTTATGAAGATTAACTTCAACGTAAAATACATTGAGTGAAGTTAGGATTTCATTAATTAGTTTAGTAAAATACCAGTGTTATGCGTCCATGACAATAAAATAATTAAAACTGAAAACTAGCTGGTACAAGTTGCATTAAATGGTATTTAAAAAAGATAAAATAGGAGAAAATGACGCAGATTAGTGATAGAAAATCAAGAAGATAAAAATGTTTTTGTCAGACGACTTTTGAAGTTATGAATTTACATTGAGTTTCGAATATTGGGATAAAGTTTAACCCAGAGTTTCGTAGTACGTATAGTGAAAGGGTACTCGTAGAAGGTAAGTTTGTGTTTTCGAATAAGGTCAACGAGAGGAAAATTAGAACATAGTTCAAGCTCATTTCCTCGTCTGGCTTTTATGTAAAGTTATAATAAGATACTGAAGAGAAGGAACTGAATATGCGATTTGCGTCGATCACGTTTTTCTATTCATTTGAGACCCGATCTAACTCGGAACTATGGTCATGTTTTCTCAGGCTAAATACATAACTTATACATACATTTTTAAAGCCTTCTATTTTATTTAACCAATCTTTAACAAAGTGAGGGTAGCATAAACCTCCATAGCCAAATAGTGAAAGTGATAAAGCCTTTGGCCAGAACAAATTTTTAATTTCAGCTGAAATAAATTGTCGAAGATGATTTAAAAACCAAAATTTCCTGAAAATTTGATAACTAACATTGCTTGACTGAAACTACCAACGGCGATGTTCATAGACCAGTAGGTCCGAGTATTTGACGATTGAAGAAAAAGAATCAAAAGTACTATTTAACATTGGCCATGGTAAACTTGACAGACAAATTTTGGAAAGCCTGACATTTAGTTGGGTAGATTAATAAACGATTTTTGAGCTCTCTGATAAGTCAGACAGTGATCCGAATTAATGCCGAGGGGGTGGTTGAAATAGAAGCAGTGTCTGCGTAAATATAAATGTCTGCATACAAATGATATTTAGAAATTACATATCTGAATGTTAATTTTTTATTCAGAAATTAAACAAGAAATTTGCTGTATCTACAGAATTTTTTTATGGCCGATTAGTAATCCATGAAATGTTAGGTTGACACCTGACATTTTAATTAAATATTTAATGTAGTGTAAGCAGTGAGTTACTATTTCAATATATATTCAATATCTAAGCTGTTGATCTAGTTGATGAACGATGCTGATACACCGACAAAAAAACAAGTTACGCATAATTGTTCTCGTGCTCCATCCACAATAAGGACTCGGGGAAAATATGAGGTTATTATTGTTTGTTTATAGGGTGATAACCCTTATTTTGGTTCTTTTAAAAGTATTTGGAAGAAGAGAGACAAAAAAGTCACATTATGTATTAGTTTTTAATATATCAACTTTATTAATAGAAATGCTATTTTGATGTAAATGGGTATAATTTAATCCCGTATATTTAGTTAATTGGAATAATACAAGTTCTATTTTGATTACGTATTTAACGTACATATTAGTAATTTTGCTTGGCTCATACGATAGAAACACGATTTGCCTTTATTTCCATTAAAAACTGATGTATTGATTATCTTGAAATCAAATAATCCATTTAGTGTATTTAAGTAATACAAAATAAATTCATAACTTGATTAATCTCTATAGGACCAACAATTTTATTTGCTATTAGAGAAAGTCATACTCACAATCACTTAATTGAGTTTCATTACTAATGAACATTTTTTTTATTAATTTCAAATCAAAACATTATTCAATCGATTACCCAATCAATTACCCCATACATCACTCGCACATAGAACTTATAGAGGATTAATCAATAGGGTCACAATTCTTTTTTATATTTATATACACGTATATAAAAGCGTACGCGCGTAAGCGTAAGCGTACGCGCATGAACGCACGTATACATATATTTAGGCTTTTATATGTGAATACTTTACGTAAATCTATGACTTGAAGATAATAAGTGTATCATTTAGATTTTACAGTAAATTTACAAATTGAAAATAATTTAGTCTTGCCTTTAATAAATAAAATTTAACATTTATATTTCATAATCAGAATCAATATTGTTGGAGAAAACAGATTGGGTCTGAGTAGACATTTTTAGTTTTATCTCATATTTCATAAACTACCGTGAGAAATAAATTCAAATAAATGTCTTATCCTAAATTCAAATAAATGTCTTATTACTTCAGTCTTATATTTCGATTTAATATAAATTTTGAATAGGTGTACATTATTGCTTCTCCAAATTAAAAAAAAAAAAATTAAACATAAATTTACTAAAATTTATTTTGTGTATTTAACTTCTACTTGTAAAATTTTATCACAATTGATTAAAAACTTTCTACGTACAAAGTTTATGGTATATGAATATCAAAACTGTAAAAATAAAAACAGATAGTTGACATAATATGCATTAACAAGTACCTTGTTTATTTTCTGTTTATTTTATTTCTACAAAATTTTTCATTTTCAAAAAATTAATTTATGATAACATTTTATTTTTTTTAACAGGAAATATCATTTTTATGTAATATGTCTTAGACCGACGATTTTATGTAATTGTAAAATAAAAGATGATTTTATGTAATATGTCTTAGAATACATTGTAATATGTCTTAGACCTTTTGCCGTTATTGCAATGAACAGCAATTCATAACAAAGCGCTTGTGAGGCGTAGATGCATCGAAATCATTCTAAAAGTTATATTCATTATGCAAATTCTTCTGGTTTTTTTTCCCATTATGCAATTTCTTCTGGTTTTTTATTTCTAATATCACTTGTAGTAATAGCCATAATACGTGATTGGATTATCTATTCTTAAGCAATGTTATTAGCGAGCAATAATAACTTTTAAAGTAAATAAATGTTTCGGTCGAAACTCTGTGTTGCTTGAACTTTTCAAAATAATTGAAGTTTTTTTAGTTTTTGCATTTAAAGCAGCCAAAAATATAAAAAAAATTAAAGTAAAACAAAGTTATTATGTTTCGTTCTGGCCGTGAATGTTTGAAACTCAAGATTATTGGTTGAAGCTACTTGAAATATCTTCGATAGATGAATCTGACAATAATTAATTATGCCAATTATTACGGGTGGTCATTGTTTATATAATAATAAGTACAAGTATAAGTATAGTAAATTTAGATGTCAAGCAAAGCAATATCAATCTCATTTTGTTTCTTGTTATTTAACATTGCTCTTCACAAAAAGCAATGTAAAATTGCTTTTTGAATTAAACATTACTTTTTGTAAAGAACGATGTTAAATTAAATATATATATGTACCTTTTTTGATTTGGTTGATACATGGATCGTGTTTAGTGTATTTATATTTTTTGAAGAGATATTGTTCTGAAATGTTATGTTATTTGTAATTCACTCATAAAATAGAATAGTTAAAAGGCCGACAAAAAATATGGTAGAAAAAAAAATTTAAAATTTGCCTAACGCTCTTTATAAAATTAGCATTTATATATTAAAATTTCGCCTTTAAATATTTTTAGCCTTCAATGATAATGACTGCGATTTCTCGTAGCCATTTATTCTTGACCCAAAATATTTTTTTCTTACTATTTATGTAAACTTGTTCAGTTCAGATATGAAATCCTGTAAATTTTTCGATGGACACAGTGAAAGTAAAATATTATACACACGTGAAGAAAATTATGATCAACGTATATTGCATAAAATTATGCCAAGTTCCAAAACTGGGTTACAAATTTTCATTATACCAGAAAAGTACTTTGAAAATGCGAACAGTGAGTAATTCGAAAGTGCCTCAGTTATTGTTAGTCAATGAAGTTTGGATTTGAGTAACAGTATGTCATCACTTAATTTACTTTTTACATTTTTACAAATTTTATGATTCGGGACAAAATAATAATAAATTTATCTCCAAACAGTAAGGTATGATTCTCACATTACCCTCGCATATCTATTCGGTCGACGATGTCAGCATATTCTTTGCACCAGATGGCATATTATATGCGGAGGGTTACCACGCAGTTGCTCGAGGCTAATATTATCTTCTCTTCCTTTGGTAATCTGTCCGCTATTGTAACACTTCGCAGCCTCAGACCTTAATGCTATATTTGATATTGTCATAGGTGATGAAATTTGAATACAATGAAACGAAACCAAAACTAAGTGACAATCTGCACAATGGGTATGTCTTCTGGAGAGTTGTGTATAAAGGTGAAGAAGGGAAGAAAAGCTGGGAAAAGGTAGCATTTTATTTTTAAAGGATTATTTTACATCGGTTTTCATGGACAATAAAAAAAACAAAAAATATAAAAGCAATTCTTTTCCTGTTGTTTTAATAAAGTTTCAAAGCGATGTTCTTGCAATAGAATTCTCTGTTATCACGTAAACACCTATGCACACTCAGCCAGATGAAAGACAGTATAGTTTATACGTCGGGTGGAGAAATTATGGGTTATCAGTCCCGCCATTCCATCATTAACTGCGAGGAATATGATACGCTAAAAAAACGGTAACGGTGTGAATAACATGGAAACGCATCCAAATAAGAGTTTGTCGACGGTTTTTATTAGTGGTTCCGCACTGAAATAATATAGAGTTTATCGACGGTTTTTATTAGTGGTTACACACTGAAATAATAAATAAGTACAAGAAAAATAGTTTTGAAAAACAGTAAATGAGTTACAAACTAGCTAGTTTATTCCATTTTTTATATTTTAAAAACTTAGTGATATAGAAATATTACTGTCTAAAGGAAATTTTTAATTAGACCTATATATCAAACCATAAAATATTAGGCTGCAATATTTTGATAATGTCAGAGAGCTTTATGAGACTTTTGTTATCAGTTATATATTTGCTAGTCATATGTACTTATTTATTAAATTTAAGGGGAACATAAGCATATTGTTTCAAGAAAATTAATAACTTTTTATACTTTGAAACCATATTGATTAGGAGTTTATCATATTCAAATTAAAAGAAATAGAAAATGGAAAAGTGGTGTCAGGGCTGTCAAACGTATAGGAAAGGAATCTGTCGGAGTCAAATAACCGACCGTAGTAGTGTAGAATAAGTGATAGTTTTCACACGTTAAGCAGTGACCAACTGGAGGTCAAATGTCTGGTGACATTCAATCTTTTACGAATGCTCACACATGTAAGGAAGTAGTCATATGGTTGCTTGAAGGGAAGACAGTTGTATGGAAGTTTGTTGGTTTTGCGTTTGAAGTATTTGACCAAATGACAGGAAATGATTAATTACTTTGATACAAACTAGGTCTGTATTATAGGACAAAATGCTCACTATGTATAAATAAGGACAAAAATACCGTGAGAGACGTTTGCATAATAATGAAGTGAACTTTTAACGAAAGAGTCATGCTGAAAAAATACATTGGAAGAGTATTGTTATAGTTTACTGAAATAAAAAAATGGCAGACGTGAAACCCTAACTCGTACACACTAAGCTAAATGAATTGCAATCATAGCTAATGAGAAATAAAATATGAATAATAGAAAATAACATTGAAAATTACTTATAATGGTACCTACATGTATATGGTGAATAAATCATTTTCAAATATGTTGGCTAAAATTAAGTGTTAGCTTAAAAAAAACTCGACTAAGGGATTTTAAATGTTGTTCGCTGTTATTCACCCATGCACCGTTGTTTCTCCGGGTAAATCCTCAAATCATATGGTGAATATATCTTCAACCTTTTTATCGAGTTTAAACTATGCTTATGACAAAATCTGGTCTTAAATTGATCGCTAGATGAAATACTTCATATTTGTTAGTTGAAATGCTGAAGGAGCATTATACATAGCACCGTGCTCTAAAAAAGTAAAAATTTTGAATTATTTTGCTTATGTTGAAATTATATCCATCAAAAGGCCTAAGTATCTTTAAAGCTCTCCGACCAAGAAACGGTATATTTGTGTTTGGCATTACAAGGACATATTTGTTACTGGAAAGGATTTACTCCATATTTTGAATAAGTTTTTACAGCGCTCTCAAAAGTCTTAAGCGTCCCATATTTTCCGAGACTTCCAATGTCCACATAAACAAATGTATTAGTCTGAGTCTACAAGAGCTATTAATACTACGGATGCATAACCTTTGTAATTATTATGCATTGATCCAATAGAATTCACTACTTTTACATATTTTTCATTAACTGTTCTTAAATTATACGGGAAATGAAATCTCCCTTCAAAACCTAAACTAATTTATTACCCATTTTTCTTATGTAAGAATGATGCTTACCCATCCCCCATGGTATCAGAGATATTGTTATTAAATATATTTCTATTTGCTAATTTGTGATATACTGAGTCCGTAACTGTAGCGTTGTTCCCTAAATTTATTATATATTATAAAGGTATCTAAAGTAGCAAAATAGTTTTAATATTGATAAGGTTTATAGGATTCGGAAAAAAACGAGTGAAATAAAAATTTCAATCGAAGTCTGAAATAAAAAAGTAAATAAAGAATGACAATATAAAGAAACATAGCTACGGAACACAAACTATCCTTAACATTTAAATAAGTTTACTACAATATTTGTAATATCTTCAGACATTCGTATTCATGTTGCTCATTCTGGTTTTGGCCTGAGAATATTAAATCAGCTGGTCGAGGCCCTGAAGAAGAAGCGGCGCCATTGGGAGACAATAAAGTTCGATCGGATAACGAACATAAATATCGATGTTGAATTTCTGTATGCGAACGTAAGTCAATGTCGATAACCTCATATTTGTTTATTATAGAGAATATCTGTCTTAGCTTATGCTTATGAAAACATGCTTAGTTTCCTTTGTGACACTTCAATGCTTTTACAAAATGTTGATATGTCATCAACTGTTTGTGTGCTCTTGGAGCCTTATTCTTTTAACAAAATTGGTTTATTTTGCTTTTCCTTTGCTTTTTTATTTATCGGTTTCTCAAAGCCTGAACGTTCAGTGATTGGTCCTGTCTAGTATTTTATAACGTTCACTGACTGACTTATTTGCAACGTCTAATGTTACTTCATAAATAAGAAACATATTTTGACCTCCTGAAACTTTGACGACGCTTGAGGACGAATTTCCTGTGTTAGTCATTAAAAAATTTAAATTGTTCAAGACGTTGCCATTTTGAGTTTTTTTGTTGGTGGTGCTGAAACTGTTGTTGATTTTGACGTTACGCTAACGGTTACAAGAATCTTTGATTAATTTCCACTTCGTACGCCATTCCGAATCTTTAATAATGATAATTCTAATCTTAATAATAATTCTACATGCATATTTTAATAATTATCAAGACCATAATCTATTATTTTTTAGATTTATGGCGAGCGGAAAGGCGTACGCTTCTTTGGCTTTTGCATATCGTATATCCTCGTTATATATTTCACAAACTATCAACTAATTCTTAAATATTAGGTAATACTACTCATCTTAATGCCAAAGCCCAATAAAAATGACAAGATGAAGGTCGCTCGAAATAATTTATCATAAGAAATATCTAACTATTGTCTTTGTCGTGCCTGGAGGGTAACAGAAAATGCATTCAGTGTGTTATGCCAAATATTTAGTGTATTTTGTACTTCTATGCGAAGAGCACCAGAAATATCTATTGACTTGATGTTACTTGCTTGTTGCTTGTATAAGCTTTTGAGAGAAACGTTTTTGAAACATGCAGAAACAACTGTCATTAAATGAAAATTGACACGCACGCTCGCACGCACGCATGCACGCACGCACGCACGCACGAACGCACACAAGTAAGAGCAGCATACGAACATTAACAATTTTCGCTGAGAATTGTCAATGATTAAATTAACAAAACGAACGTGGTTTCGTCCATATGCAAATGTCACCAGCATCAAGTGAACCTTTTGCAAATATTATGTTGAACGATAAAACAACTTTATGATATTTACATATATCCTCTGGATTTAGATTGCATTATATATACCAAGCAACACTAGGTGTTTACATGTTACAATATTACCGGTATTGGCAATATGCCGCAACTCAATAGCTATACCTTATCACACACACAGTGAACTGTGTTTGTTCCTTGTAAGTTATAAAATTTTCTTATGACTATTCATTATTTATTGAGATGTGTAGCAATATCGCCAGTTTTTGTTGTAATATTATTTATACTAATCTATTATACCGTATAGTACAAAAGTTGTTCGTACTTTTGGAATAATTTGAATATTTTGAATTTCAGTTCATAATATCTCTTGCTTTCTGAAATAAAAAGTTTTATTTTTCAACAAAGTCTTCGGATTTTTATACCAGTTTAAGAAGTGTTACGAGTTTAAGTTTGTGCGCGAGTATCACCCACTACTCAGGCCGACAGGCGTCGATCTGATGGACTGTTAGCCCAGAATTCTAGAGCTCCATATCCTATGAGCATCCAACTGTTTCATTGATACACATCAGAATATAAGACACTGAGTGTGCAATTCTAATAATCCTAACTTTAATCCACTTTTGACACTTGGGGTCTAAAATATTGATTTTTTATATATGAAACTTTTCGACTGTCCGATTTTCTATAAACTGAATCATCCAGCATTTCCTCAGATTTTTATGCCTTTTCTTGATTTATAACATTATTTTAAAATAGAATTTTGCAAGATACAGTCAGAGTGGGTTTGAATTTGTAAAATGAAATGAGATTATTGTACTATGGAGTTTAAGAATATAACATCTCTTTCCTAAAATAACTTTATTATTAGTATTAGCAAAGAATTTAGTTGGTTTAACTTTTCTCTTATCTTTCATTAAAATCGTTTCTCATTGAACAGTCCTTTGGCATGTGAACAGTAGATAAATTTTAATTATGACCATGATATTTTCATGTAAATTTTAAGCAGCATCATTTTTCTCTTGCTGTAAATGCCATATTAATTTTTAACACAACACGTTTTTTATATTCTTGTATTTATTAACAACTCATAACTATAAGATAAAATTATTTTCTGAATATAATCTTTTTACCTTTAAGGATAAGGAGGATAGGATAATAATACCTTTAAGGATTTCAAAATCCAATAGCAAACATGAATTCCTAAGTCACATGATCATAATACATCAAATTCTTAATCACATAATCGTAACATTCGGTTTGAGATTGTGATGATATTTTATAGGAAGATGTAGTTATTGAATATATTTCGTCAATTTTGTAGAAATTCATTATTCACAATTAAATGAAACTACATGATATAGTATTATTTCTACTTTCTTTAAGTTCTTTACCACCACCTAGGTTTCGTTGTATTACAACGTCTTCAGGTGTGCTATTAGCAAAAATCTTTGTTAATAGCCCACCTGAAGATGTAGTTAATTTGTGCAAATATGACATCCACCGAAAAAATATTTTAAATTCGTTTTAATAGCACGGAATGTCGGTTTGCAACAACAACATAAACTTTTTTTTCAAACTGGAATGTCAAAAGTTAATTTTATCTAGCAAATTACATTGAATAGAAATTCTCTGAAGGAGTATTGAACAAGGGCTATGTTAATTTCAAAAGCGTTTTAACGTGATTTTTCCCTGCAACTTTATAACCATATATGTCAGAAAATTGAATTCACAATCTTAAATATTTTTACCACCTGAATGAAGTGCGAAACATATAAAACTGAAAGTTTTCATTACGTATTTTTAGAACATTATCCAGAAAAAACAACCTGATGAAAAATGTAAGAAAATCCTCTAAATGTTGACCTAATTTCATTATTTTTTTAGGGATATTGTTTTCTCATTGTACTCTTATGTAGGTTTTTAATATATATAGATAATATTAACTAACCAAACATATCTCTATTATTGTTATTGGCTTCTAGTTAATAAGGGAAACTTTATAAAGGAAAAGGGAAGTTTACTTATGGAATTATAAATATTTTCCCATTTAGTTACAATCGTTTCGCAATTGTGTGAAACGTAATATAGGTCCAATGTTTGTAATTTTCAATGTTGGTAATAATAAACGAAAATTTTTTTTGACTTACTGACTCTAACTTTACTATATATTACTTTCTGTGATAAAATTTAGCGACTTGCAATACATCTTGAAAGTTACTTGTACCAATTTTTTCCCTGACCTACAGGATCTTCCTTCTCCTGAGGATAATGATGGGTGGAGTAAATTACTTATTGATTCACAATTTGATTTGTGAATTAGATTAGTTTGAATTGACGTGACTTATACATTGATTAACTTGGTAATTTGACTGTGCCTTTTATCTTTGATTCTGAGAATATTTTTTTTGTCTTTATATGTATATTTCATCGTCATTTCCTTCTTTTATGTAGCCATACTTACTACCTTGGTAAAACTATGCATTTTGTGCTCGATTCTTGCAATAGATACTCCCTAATAAACTTTTATCTTAATAATGACATTGCTAGTTGTTTTTAAAATAAACTCCTCCTTACTTAAATAGCTCCTTGAAAGAGTTTTGTAAGCTTATAGATTGATGAGTTAGTGTAATGTCAATAAAATTATCTGTTTATTTAAGTAGCATGATATAAATTTTAGATATTTTTTTTAATTCTACCAGACCACACAAACTCTTTTTCTTTTTCTAATTTCATTAATATTATTATATTCGAACGTTCAACATACAATATAAGATATATATATATATGTATATATATATATATATATATATATATATAAATATATGTATATATATATATATATATATTTATATATATATATAAAGGATGTGAACAAAATGTTGTATTGATTTAATACTTAAGATGTACATTTCTGACATATTTTGATATTTTGTGAAAATATCTTTGGTAGCTTATTTTTTTCACTAATAATATCACATAAATAATACAAAATATAACATCATCGTTTCTAATTGAATTTCGTAGATCTAGCTACTATGTGATTTAGAAATTGTTGAGCACCTACATAAAATATATTTAGAAAAAGATACCTATTTATAAATTGTTCACTTAGAGAAAAAAATAACCATTTTGAAGATATTTATAACATTTTTTTTCGTCAATTTTTAATATTAAAATTGGGGAATGTAAAATGAATATTTCTAATTTAGTCTCATGACGACCTACGAATAATTTTAATGACATTAACTGTAAAATATATTCTTCATTTACATATCCGATAATGTCTTGGGAATAAAACGTGCCCACAGATCAAAACATCAAACCAAACCCATAAAGTATGCGAGTAAGCGACTAGCTGAGGTTAATTAAAGTTTTAATTAATTAATTGTTAAAATAATGAATGCCGAGTGGGCGTAACGTTTACGTGACTCTATGCCAGTGGGCGGTGCTATACTCCGAATGAGCGCTTCAGTAATTTTGCCGCGGAAATGGTCATTACCATTATTGAAAATTTAAATAAAAATGCTTACATAAGGAAATAATTATGAATCATTGATATATATTTTGAAAAATGGTTCTAAGGAGACTATTTTTGCAAGCCAATGAAAAATGTCGTTGTCAGGTTAGGTCTAATGTAAATAAATGTAAATTGTCTACATCACAACATTATAAAAAAGTGCAAAATATGAAATATGTATTTATTGAAAATATACGAAGATGAATTACCCTTTTTTCAAGTATTTAAATAAAATAGAATATGTAGGGATTTTGAAAGCCGTTTTGATCAGATGATAGATATCAGCTGACCAGCAATGTTAGCGTAGACGATATTAACAAAATGGTGAACCGAACATGTCAAATATATCTGTTAATATTTGACATGTTCGGTTCACCATTTATATGATAATTATCCCAGCATTTCAGATTAGTTATAATCTTGGCTGTTCTAACTCGACAAAGAAACATTGGAAACATTACTATATCATAAGATAAATTTAATATAGCCTCTAAGGGAATATCCAATCTGTTAAAAATTGAATATGATGTAATAATTTGCTCATTAACTCAAGCTTGACTTTGATATATTTATTCGTATGGTAATGTAATATATAAAAAAATCCAAAATATGCTTTTCTATAGGACAAGTGGGCTTTCGTATGTATGTGTTCGCGTGTGTGTATACATACGTGTGGACATGCGTACGAGCACATGTGCATGATTTTATGCATGCGTGCGTACGCGCGAATTTGTTATTTTATCTTCTATATTAAGAAAGTTGCAAAAGGCCTAAGAAAAGTCAAGCATTAACAAATGATTTTAAATATTTATCAAATCTAAAATAATTTATTAATAGTGATGTTGGTTTCTCCCATAACCAACTATCATAATGTCTATATGATCTAGTAACTTTTTTAATTCTCCTAGAGAAAGCGGTATTTATTTAAATTATAATAGATATTCTAAATTTAATAAGGCCACCACATTTACATATGAATAAGTACAGTGTCATTATTATCTATCATATACTAGAGCACTCATTATGGGAGATACTGTGAAGATCTGGAAATATTGGATGCAGCGCAATATTATCACGTAAAAATGAGGCAAATAGGCAGAATCAATTAATATTGGCATATGAAATAAATTAACGTAGAGATTTAGTGATTATAAAGTATATAAGTTACATATAAGCTTTTATCTATATACGGTTTAGAATTAACACGTAAAGTTCAGTCTATTTAAGTAATAGAATACGTGCGTGTAATGCAAAACGCTGTGGCCGTGAAACTGGAGAATCCGGTTTATTACACCATTTAAACAATAGCCTGCATATTTTCTACTAATAAATCAATCTTTTTATACGCATCTATATAAGACATATTTTAATATATACCTTACGAAGGCATTCGAATATGAATCCAAGCAATCTAAGAGGGGCCAAGATGAAGATAAGGTCGTGAACTTTTACTTCAAGCAACTTACTGGTACGACGCTTTATAAACATGGCAAATGTTTACCTTTATTAACATGGTTTACTTTTACCTAATTTTGGCTGAACGCTACCATCGAGAATTTCATTTTGCGAAAAGTTTGATTATTATATTCAGTTAGTGGGCAATATTATAGGTTTAGAATTAACACGTAAAGTTTAATCTATTTAAGTAATAGAATATGTGCATGTAATGCAATACGCTGTACTCGGGAAACCAGAGGTCCGGGTTTATTACACCATTTAAATAATAGCATACATATTTTTTGCTAATAAATTAATTTTATTATACGCATCTATATAAGACATATTTTAATATAGAAATCCATTTATAATGTTCTTGAAATATTTCTATTTGTTGACTTTTAAACGACGATTATACTTGCCTAACAACTTTCTCATGTATAGGTATCGGAGGAACATCTTACATCCATCGGGTTCAATGTCATAAGCCGAGTAATGTCATTAGAAAAACAAAAAAAAATTGACATAAAAATACGCCGTGTAATTTTCTGTTTTACATATCGATCGGCAAGATTGAAAGTGTCGGGATCGTAAAAAGCAAAACGCGAGAGTGAACTATGATTTTGACAAATAAAAATCTAAATGATCAAGTAATTAAAAAATAAATAGCCATTTATACAAAGGTGTTGGTTAATTAGAATAGCAAAACGATATGACTTTTTTTTAGATCATTATGACAGAGAAAAAAAAAATGTTTTTGCATTGTATTTTATTTTTAACATTTTCTTAGCCAAAATTATATTTAAACACTATTTTATCATTAACAGGAAATCATGATGAAAGAAAAAACGGGAAGAAATGCTGAATTAGCAGTATAAACAACTTTGATAGTGCGATGCGACGCTCAGTATACGTACAATGCAGGGTGTTTAGCCCTTGTATCAATCTTAAAAAAATATGTAATATGGCTTGTACTTGTTGGATAGATATAAGGATAATAACATGACATCATTCATATTGATAGTCTATAGTGAATCTTGAATTAGTTTTGAACCATGTCAATCATTCTCATGAAATCATTCTCCTATCGAAATAGCTTATCTTTAGAAAAACATTGAAAAATTTACAATTATTAAAAAAAATTGATTTAATTAATCTGAATTTTAATACTAAAAACTACTCATTTAAAATGTTTTGGAAGAGCAATGGCCATGACAACAATAAAATTGGGTAATATTGATAACTTTATGATTTTTGTAGTTCCACATCGTTGACATAACGGTGCGAAACATAAATGATGCCATTTACTATATCTATTAGTTTTCGACTTAAATTTCTAAGTTATGCGATGAAATCCATTGGTAGATTCAATTCCCTATTGAATAGAATATATTCGCATTTATTCATATTTCAAGTGAGAGATTATGTTTATTCATCACTATTATAGAACCCAAGAAAATAAGAATAATATGGATGTACACTAATTATTTTGATTTCATTGGTTTAGGTTAGCTGAATGAAGATGATCAATAAAGTTTATGTATACGATAAATTTTGTATCACTTACTTAACTACAGCACTAAACTAGTCCATATACTAATAGTGATCGGTTGTAGTTTAAAGCGCTTTCCCCTCTCCCATAGCTTCAATTTCGTTCTATTTTTCTTGACGATGTTTGAACATATTTACACACACATTTACACTTAATACATGATGAGAAATTTCACTTCTTTATCATGTTAGGGTTGCAGATTACGTCTTTATAAATACAGATAAAAAATAATTAACGACACCCGTTTCCAATATCTTTTGAATGGTTAAAAATATTTTAGGGTAGTCCAGGAATTATGTGTACATAATCGTTCAAGTATATTTCACAACACGAACTTGACATCTAATTAAAGTGGAATCATATTAAAAAAAAACATATATTTATATATATATATGTATATATATATATATATATATATATATATATATATATATATATATATATATATATGTATATATATATAATTAATAATGGAATAAAAGTGGAATATAAAATTCAGATTCTATTCAATGGATGAATCAAAGAAACAAACACAGCGATAGTCAGCAATATTCATCGAGCAGCCCCAAATAATTCAATTAATGAAACAAAGTGATTTCTCATACAACAATTATACGGGTCGCATCGCAAATTACATTGTAGTAAATTTGTTAAAAAGTTTAAATGAGCTCCGGCCTTCTAATGGATATTTTCTGACAATGCCCGGCTAGAGAACTTATTGGTAGCGTAGCGTTGTTGTTATGATCGCGTGAGGCTTTCATAGATATTTTATGTCTAATGTTATTGTATAATTTTATTCTTATAGTTCTAAAAGTGCGTCAGAACGTGAATGTCACTGAGACAGTGCTTAAAATCAAAGTGCCTCGTCGTAAATTGTCGCCCAGATTTATTAAGATATTTACCTAACTATATAAATTGCCTTTACTCATTTGCTAATTGTCAAACATACAATTATTTACAACTATTTTACAGTACAGTAATTACAACAATTTTACAGTGCAGTAGTTACGCTAAAGAACTGAAAAAAGTTCACGTAGATAACACTTAAATGCAACCAATTTAAATGGAAAATAAGGATACATAAAAAAGTTTCGGTAAAATGAGAACATTTAACACGCCGTTACATGGTAAATAGGAGTAAATAATATAGATCAGTAGACGACGAATTTACAAAAAACTGCTTTTATATACTCTATTATACAAGGAGTACCTAAGTAACATTGTATAATCATCATTAAATATTTGGGATATTTACTTTATTTCTTCAAACAACATTTTTTTAAATTTGTGAACCAGAAGATTATGAACTAAATTATGCATCAATTGTCTACATATAAGAAATGAATTCCAACTAAAAGTAAACTCACTAAGAAGTAAACTTAAAATATTGGAGTGTAATCTAAACAAAGGTAAAGACGTAAATTGATATCCGAATTGTTTTAGCGGGCTTTAATTGAAATTTCTTTTCACGGGCTTTTGAATTTCCGTTCAGTGTTAAGTTAATTTTCTAATATCTACCTTATTACTTTAAGGTATAATGTGTTCCCATATAAAATACGGAAACACATACGAAATACTTACGAGCTTTTCTTAAGCAGATAAATTTTCAAATCATGTTCAATGTACTTTCTAAAATATTGTATATCTAACCAAAAATAAAGCTCATTTAATATTTTTGTTTTGATGGCGTATTTAAATACCTATATGATTTTACTTTTCACATGAATAATAATCAATTGGCTTGATATTATTCTTTCTTTTTTTAGCATGATTAAATGCCTCAATATATTTATAAGCAAGCTATGATAATGATAAATTTGACATCTATTCCAAGTGAATTGATCTTGTAACTCTTTTTCTATAAGAAATGTGCCTTCTCCACCCTTTTTAAAACTTGACTGATGACACTGTAGTTAAAACATCTACTATCTGTATTGATCTGACGTAAAAATTAATACACTAGTTACATTAAAATTGACATCGCCATCAACCCTTCAATTCTGATTCATCAATACGATCAAGAGGCAGACTTGCTAGTTAATTCTAAGATCAATCCTAAAATTGATGATAATAATAAGGTGCTTCTATTTAACATTAACTTACCGTTTGGCGTCATTAAACATACGTTTTATTTTTATAGTGGTAAAGGTTCATTGCAATTCAAAATCTTAGCAAGTCGACGAAGTCTAAAACTTCGACGACTAATGAACCTTTATCTTTGTTTATAATGGTAAAGTTCATTGGTCATCAAAGTCTTAGCAACAGATCCAAGTGAATAATGACCAATGGTAAATTTTGAGCAGAACATTTATTAAAATACAATATCTTTAATGGTTCATTTTCTTTACAATTTTTTGAAGTAACATTTATTTAATTTTACATTATTATAAAAATGTTTTCTCTCTAAGTGTCACTGAACAATCGATTACCAAATTAGTATAATATATAAATGTTACCTATTTAACATTGGTATTTATAATTATATAATAAAGTTTAAGTGTGGTAGCGATTCATGATAATCACATTTTTTTAAAACCTTATCTAGACACTTTCAACATTCTGAAATATTATTTGTCCCTTTGTGAATATTCATTCCTTTTCAAATTATCATATAATTTAAAACTCTACTTTAGAAACTGACCATTAATACACAATTTTAAGTTTTCTTAAAAGTCTTCGCTCAAATTATTTCTTTATCTCTTCATTGATAGATATGTCCTATAGATTTATCTCTTTATCTTTTATGATCTGTGCTCTTTTTTCCTGTCCTTCTCTTGAGATACGTAATTTATGTTATAATTTTTTTAAGCTTTACCATTATTTCCTTTTTCTTTAGAAGGCAGTTTGGTAAATTCATTTGGTTCTCATAATATTGTAAAACGTGCAATATTACTGATTATTCACTATTTATTTACTTCGTAATATTACTTTTATAATAAAGAATAAATGTTACAAAATGAATAGATATGACAGAAAGGCGAAATAAGAAAAGGGACCCATTGATTTTAAATATATAAAGTAGAAACATTATTTTATATAGCTTAAAAATTATAATTGGAAATTCGATACATACTGTGTTCACTGGTTCGAATGATGATTTATGCTCGTGTAATAGAAAAACTGGGCTCTACGTCAGTTCATGTACAAATATCTTTCTGCTTTCCTTGTTTTCAAACTTAGCCAACGTAAAATTTTAAATAATTTATAGTGAAGTAATTATATGTTTTCAAGATTTTCAGATACACAGGTTTTGTTTTTCTTCAAATCTGATCGTAATTCGGGTAACTTATTTCAACGGTGTTAAGAATAAATTTATTCCAAATTTTAAACCGACAAAGTATAATGTCGATAGTTTTTATAAATGGTTCCTAACATAGCATCCTAATTTCATAACAAAGCAAAGCAATCAAATAAAGTGCATACTAATGACATTTTTCTATTACTTCCTTATTTGTTGGCATTTGTTCAGTAAACTATGAATTCCATTCGCCAGTTTCCTCATAAATAAGTATCGAGGAACATCTTACATCCATTAGGATAAACGCTTTAAACCGATTAGTTTCAATACAAACGTATAAATATCTAGAAATCAAAATACACCATTTCCCTTTTGTTGTTCATATCGAGAGAGAAGATCGGAAGCAAAAGAGATTTATGTACGCGGTCGTGTATTGGATCATCGCTTCGAACGAATTAATACGGATTTGATAAATTTAATTTCGTATTGTTTCATATGGAATGAGACCTAAGTATATATGTAAACTCCTTAGATAATTTGAATAATCGTTCAGTAAATTTATATTACGGTGTAATGGATAGGCCAACATGAAAATTTATTAACAAAATGTATTTTTCCTCGAAATTCAAAAAGGATTATTTCGATAAATGTGATGAAAATTTGCCGCTCCCTTTTTTGACCACAATAAATATATTGACAAATATAAAGGAACATTATTTTTCAGGAAAACGGAAGTATTTAGATTTAATATTTTATATGCCAATATTTATTTGTTAATGAAATATAAGTTAACATAAACCACACCTTATTAAAAGCATGCTAATGGTTAAACGTAGGCGTATATTATCACTTTTAATTTTGATCTAATATAGTCCAGATTTGAATAAAAATTTGCAAGCAGTTAGTCTTGATCGGGAAATAAAATTTGGAATAGATATACTGTACTCGTTTTTTGTGTTGTATTAGAACAAAGGCAAATAAATGTAATAAATTATTCTCTATACACTTCTCTGTGATAACACTTATTAAATACGTGTTGTTAAAATCCATAATTATAAGTCACTTTCCAATTTCTCGTCCAATTTCATTATTATTAATACATTTTCAATTAACAAAAACTGAAACATGTGTTGAATTTAAATTCCTGTAATCGTTTTTTTAGGTTTATAATTATATAAAGCAACGAAGATATCACCAATTTCCTCAAGGCATACTTCATTTTGGAAGCAATATTTAAGTTAAGGAGCTCTCAGTACGGTATTCAATTATTTGAGGGAAAATCCTTCTAACGATTCTCGTTACAAGTTTTCGCTATGTGTATACATTAATATTTTTAATTAACGCATTTTGTTTCATGGCTTCGAATTGTTGCCATGTTTCTCCTTCAATCTGAGAAAATTATATTCTAATCCTCCTTTTGGCGTCGTAAAAGGCGGAGATAAAAATTTTGATCCGCGATTGTATTTATGGCACCAGATTACTTAATATTTACAATAGAATTGAAATGTGGAAAGAAATATAAGAAAATTTCTACAAATCTAACATGACTAAATTCTATAGATTTTAAGTGGAAAGAAAATTATTCTTATGTAAGTTTCCACTGGATGAAGATTTATTATAAATTGTCAATATAACATAATACATTAATATACTTATTGCTAAATGTACATTCTATACATATATCCAGAACTTTTAGGATATTTACTTGTCTAGAAAACAAGGTTTGATCCCGATTTTATTTTCTTTGCTCCCAATACGGGCAACAATTGGATATTTCTTTGACGAAGTCATTATGTCTGCACTATCTTAAAAATTTATGATAATATTTTTAATATGGCAGATGTTTGGGAAAACTTTTCTGTAAGTTGCAACTATACTGGTAGGACCAATGCCTTAATAGGTACGGTGTATAGTCATATGTAATTAAAGAGCACAATTTCCCCTGAAATAATTTTACCACCTTGTATCGAATCATTATAATTCATTTGTCTAAATAAATACTAATATATAACATAACTATAATGTAACTACTTAAAACAAACTCAAATTAATAAAAACTGGGTACTTTTTAGTTTTTCAATAACAAAAAAATGTTGATTAACGTTGATTTAACTTAGCGTGAACTTCAGTACAAAGTCAACTTTATTTTATAATTTATTGAAGTAAAATGTAAAGATACCCAGTCGCAGATAGTCACAACGTGACCTATGTTTGATAGTCACAACGTGGAACAAACTTTAGTAGGAAGTCGAATTAACACAAATGTGTTTTATTCAATTCCACTACACAGAAGTGGACAATGTTTTAACAGTATGTTTGATTAAAGATACTAAAACGATTTCAATAGCCGATTTCAAATATTTCTTTGACGTTCACTCTTCGAATGATGTTAAGTATATCTGCACTCCGGATCCAAGACATTTGCGTTCCGGGAATAACGTAAAAATGGTCGACTCCGCCGACTTCACTTTGTCTGACTAGGAAAATCTGGTAAAAATTTAAATTCATCTAGTATCTTCTAAAAATATAATTTGCTCACACGAATTTCATAGTAAGCTTGAGGAATGATGGACCTTAACCCAACTTACTTGGAAGGAAGGAAACTTATAAAAGTTAGTATAGAAATGTTTCTTCAGTTTCTTACGTACTATCTCTCTACTCCCTGTGTACGTTAAAATATTAATAAATGTTGAGAACAGTGTCCTTCAAATCGGATTTAACGTTATGCGCATATTTTTTTTTAAAAGGAGTGATAATTATATATTATTTTCTTAAGTAAACCTAGATACTAAAATAATTTCACAATAGCAGTATGATAGAGGGTAGGTGGATAGAACCATGTATCGTCATATAGTGATAAATAAGAAGTCAAAAATAATAATTAAAAGCTTTTTGGATTTAATTTTAAATTTTATATAAAGATATTAATTTGTTTCGTAAACATTTGTTGCTAGAGTACATTAATAATATAACGTCTTTTACTTCTAAGGAATATTATATAATTTTGTATATAATAAAATACCGTTTACCTTAATAAATATACTTATATTAGGATAGTAAATTCACTTATATCTTTTAATTAACAAAATAACGGTGTTCAGAACAACGGTTAGATTAAAAAGCGAATATGTTATATTTTACCAAACCCAAAGAGTGGTATTGTGTGTTCCTGCTCTCCCAAAAATGTTGAAGTGAAACAAAATAAATGTAATTTTGAAGTTTTCAACAAATACGTGCATTAAAGTTTTTTTTAAACGTTCATTACCACGGACTATTTTTACCACCGAGCCGTGGCTGAAAAATTAAACGAACGGGATTTATTAAACTTCTAAAATTAAATTCGTCGTAATCGTTAGATGTCTACATTATATATTGAAATATTAAAACGGACTGGCAAATTTTATGACCTTTTTAAATTCATAACGAAATATTAAATTTAAAAGTTTACATATCGAAATATTAGACGGGATTCACAAATTGTACTTTGGCGAAACATTATATTTTGAAATCGCTTTGAAGTTTAATATTTCGCAAAAGATATTTTAAAAATTAAAAATGGTAAATTAATTCTACCATTTTCAACCTAAAAACAAACGACAAACTCAAACTGTACCATGTAATGATATTGTGTATTATTAAAACATTTCTTTTCACACGAAACGTCTTAAACGCATAAAACAATCAATATCGAGAACCATCCAGTTAGATTTATGTGCGGCGGTTGTCAACAATGTTCACCGAGTAACGCCTATGATTGAATTAAAAAAACAAATTTGGTATTTTTCATACAATAAAAGCTTTTACTTCCAAGTAATAACAATAGACTAAACCTCTCAACAAATAACAATAGACTAAACTCGTTAAAAAGTTTGAACGGAGCTCCGGTCAGCTAATGAATGCTTGTCGGGGATGCTTGCCTGAAAGATCCGCTGAAAGCTTGCTAGCGTCGCTGGGACAACACGCGTCTAACGGCAGAACAAGAGGAGCAATATATGGTATAATTCAACTTAATGGTTCCAGTAATATGGCGATAAGTTTACGTTGCCATTACAAGGTTCGGAATTAGATTCACTTTTGTTTCCAATAAGTTTGTATTGATAAACCTAATATTCGATCAATCAGTTTATTTCATAACCCAAGAAAATTATTTAATTAGTGCAAGGATGTATATACCGTCCTCTATTTTTCAATATTTAAAGCATTCTTGTTATATCAATTGATTGAAGTTTTTCAGAATATTTTTTCATTGTATGAGAAAAGCCGCGTATTTTCCATTGATTTTCAGGGTATAATGCCGTAAGTTGGCTGAAGTTGGGTTAACGTTGCCTACGTCGTTAACTTCGCACAAAAATATGAAAAATGTAATATTAATATTATTAATATTACACACAATAATATTTATATTACACTGTTCTCACTATTAGTATAAGTAGTGAAGGAATCTTAATTTTATAAAAGCATCTTAAGTGGACTCAAGTATATCATTTGGCTGAAACAGAAAATATTAAGCGGTAATTGTTAAAAGGTGATTAAGATATAAGTCTATATAAATATATTTACGGAGAATACATAAATATACAACAAAGCTGTTTTAAATTTTGAAACAAATTTAAAATAGCTATGTTATATATTTAGTACATCGTTTCGTTCACTTTTTAAAAGTGTTTAATCAAAACTCGGATTGATTTCTTTTGTATTAATACATGCAAAGTGAACATTATCTATGTTTGAAGATTATAAATATTTATATGTAATATTTAAATATCGTAATATGAATTTTATTTTGCCTTAAAATTAAGTTCCGTAATTTTATAACTCCATTGTCTAGTCCATTCAATTTAATTGAAAACCTACCATATTGAATATAATTGAACATTAATTACGATTTAAATTAACTTCATTTGTATAAATATTTCAAAAGTATCTTGAAAATAAATCGAATCTAATAATTATATAGTTTATTAGCTTGTTGATCTAATTGTGGGCAAAAATCTGTTGCACTTACCCCCCTGGACGTAAGCCCCAATGAATAATGTTCTTAATATTTCGCAGTTAATTTTACCTTTCTGGTATTCGATTCAGGTTTTGGATACTGAAAGTTCGTTTTATCTCAACCAAGCGGTTGGCACTTGCGTATGTGATTAAGCTATCTCACTCACTTAGATCAGTAATGGTAATACTTACGCAATTGCGTTTTAAAATCAGTGATTGTTGACCAAAATTTACTTTTAAAGCAAAAACGTCGGTACCTGGCGCAAATCCATTTTATTTAACGTAGATCACTTGAATGTTACACTAACTGTTATTGAGTAAGCCCACATCGACTTATATATATTACAATAAAACATTTTTCAACTTTCGACAACTTTTCTAACAAAGCCACAAACTTTTAGCTAAAAATTTAGTATTCAACCGATTGGATAGCAAATTTTGACGACAAAATTTATGAATGTAAACATTGTGTAAGATCAAAGATATAAATTTATCTCAAGACAACTTAGGCTTACTGAGAATATATATATATATATATATATATATATATATATATATATATATATATATATATATATATATATATATATATATATATATATATATATATAGATATATATATATATTAATTTCCATTTCGATCTATATCAAAGTAAATGGTTCTTACTTCATTGTAATACAAGTCTGGAAAATTTTATATCACGTAAAAGTATTGATATAAAACAACCAACATTTATGAGTGTATGTAACAACTTTCAAAATTATTATAATCAGTAACATGTTGATAATGTATATTTCATCGCTATAATTTAACTATAATTTACTGCATAAAGAAACTATTTGCCATATTATATTGTCTATAAAAAATATTATATTGTCTGTCAAAAATAGCTCTTAATGAAGGTCTAAACGATTAAAATTCGAAGTAAAATGATCACGATATAACTTGCATGACAATGTGAATCATAAACTACTTTATTTTTTAACTAGTTTATTTTTTGAAAAAAGATATTAAAAATATATTACATTTTTCAGAGGTCTTTTTGAAAGAAAAGTTTATGCAGAGCCCGGTCAATGGAAATAAATTTTTAAGAACCAAAAGTTGCACGACCTAAACTCATTTCTTTGTCTGAACAATTAAGTAAATTTCCTATCTTATTACAGGTTAGATTTATTTTCAAGATATATTTACATAAAAAAACTCTTCAAATACTCATGATCACTATTAAATTGGATTTCAATAGTCGTCAACTTCAATAGTCAACATCGTCAAATGATCTGGTATCAATAAAAAACTGAAAAAATATAGCGCAGTAAAATAAAAAAGGGGTAAATAAACGCATCTCTCATCTATATATATATATATATATATATATATATATATATATATATATAACTCCTACCATTTTTGTGTATCTTTTAAATGTTTTAAACAACGTAGTACACTTCAACACAACAAAATAATGTCTAATAATATAAATCATATTATTATTGGAAATTTAATTGTCCGTCTTGAAATTTAAAAAATATAAAATAAAACACAAAATGGGACAAGAACGTATAGGGGAAAAAATTTATATTCCAAAAACGTGTTTCATTTATTTTTCAATTCCCTCTCTGCAACTTCAGCACGAGCCTTCGCTTTTCGTGCTTGATTTAATAAAAATTCCTTGCGGATTTCATGGAACTCGTCTTCTCTTCGTTGACTCTACTCCATTTCATGCCTCATGTAATTTCTTTTTAATTCTTCCGTCTGAAACAACTGACGTTGGCTGAAAGTAAGCCGTATATCCGAATGCTGTATGATAAATGTCTCTTGCGTAAATACATTCGTGGCCACGTCCAACAAGGTTTCCTCACTCCTAGGCTGACCAGCAGGAACATCTTCCGTTGCCTCAGTCGATATTGATAAAGTTTCCGCGGCTTCAGCAAAAACTTCACTTCTATTCGTCGATTGTTGCTCAAACGGGTCTATATATAATTGACTACTTAATTCAAAATCAACTCATGAATATTACACATTTTCAAATTTTAATTTTCAACACATTCTCGCATGCCACTAGAAATAAAACAATATGACAGTCCAATTGGAAGGTTCTTAAATGAATTTTACAATTTGTAATTTTAAAGGTGATTCAATTACAATCTACTTTCCTTTGTAATACTACTTCATCAATATTAAATCTAAATTCGAATAAAATTGACTTCAAATAAATTAATCCAAAACTTATAGTGCTTCGTTACTAAATAAATCAGTTCTTAAAAAACACTATAAATAAAATATTAATTGTACAGTTAATTACCTCGATTGTATTACACACGTTGTTTACCTCGATCAAATTGCTGGGCAAAATCGTTTGATGGGACTTCCTCAATTAGCCCTGACGCTATCAAGGAAACGACTGGCTCAATTTGGATGTCACTAATCGCGTTTCCTCCGCCGCTGGTCATTCGCTTCTGCCAATTCTTTGCCTATTCTCTTCTCTGCTAGGCTTTTAGATTAAAGGTCAACACAGTTGACTTATTTTTGCCTAAGGAGACAAACAAGGTACAGGTTTCTTAAGCAAATTATTAAAAAAAAAAGAAATTATATTCATGCAAACACATTAATTCTGTATTCATCAAACAAATTAATTCTGACTTCATCTTGGAGGTGAGTATAGATCCTATGAAATCCCACTACAGAGATTTATTTCGTTATCATTATGGAGAAAAACTGCTAATATATTATGTGTATGTAAAACCATATATTCGCATGTTAACACTCAATTCAGATTCCATATCCATTACAGAAATGATTCGTACTACAAGTAAAAAATAATACCTCTTTTTATAACCCCATAATTCAAAAATGCGATATTTTATCTTAACATACGTCCTAGGTAATTTTTGAATCGAAAATATTAAGATTTATAACGAAAATACAAAATATCTTATTTATAAATTAAAACCAGCTACGATGGAATTAATGTTTTGTTTAGTATGTAGAAAATAATATAATTCTAAGTTAATACCAACTAAATGAAACTATTAATAATTAATAATATATATTAATAATATATATTTCTACTTTCTTTAAATTCTTTACCACGACCAAGGTTTCTTTGCTAATAGCCCACTTGAAGATATTGTAATACAACGAAACCTAGGTCGTGGTAAAGAACTTAAAGAAAGTAGAAATAATACTACATCACCTAGTTTCATTTAATACTATGTTCTATGCTATGTTCTTTTCATTGTACATCTACGTGGCTGTTACTTGTTTTATGACCCTTTCAATAAATAAATAAATAAATTTTCTTTTCATTATAAATATGAAAATTAGACTGTACTTACCCTTCCATTTATAATACCACTAGTATTATATAGGTATCTTAGCATTTTTGTCATCTTCACGTTTGCTCCGTCGGTGCATTTATTTTCAGTTACATCTTGGTGAGAAACAAATATATACAACAATAGCCTTTCCTCTATCTCCGACTTTTCTCTGTTTCTCTGTCGCAACAATAGCCTTTTCTTTGTTAAACGTAATACTTTCAGTCAAAACAAACGACGCTTACCACTGTCAGTAAATAATTTGATATATAAATTAATAATGGGCCTGAAATTAGCTCATATCTCATTTTTTAAAGCTCTGAACTACTGATTTTACTACTCAGAAAACTTCATACCGGGCGCTACATACGAAAATCGATTTTAAAAGAGTAAACTCCAAAAAATGACTCGCTGAATGCAGGTAGATGTGACAAATTAAACAATGACTATATTCAATAAAGTGAAAATCTGTTTGTAGGTTAATCTTAATTTCATTTGCAATGACAGTCAGTTTGATCAATATATTTTTGTAGTGTAAAAAACGTAAAATAATTCCTTTCACTTAAATTTTTCATCGGGTCTTGTGAAGTCGCCTTGATTAATTTTTCGTAATTATCTATTTTTGAATATATTTGTGTCTAATAAATACTTATTGTCCTTGACCTATCTTAGATTAATAATTATATTAATAAGTTTATCGAATAGAGTTGCATTGTTTTTCATAAAATCTCGTAATATCTTTTGAATTCTCTCTTTTATCCTACATGATATTTGTTTCTGCTTGTATTTTCTATCTTTTAATAAATTTATATAATTACTGGCAAGACCGAAAATATTAAAGTAAGTTAAATTGTTTAAGTGTATCTTTTTTCATCTGTCAGTCTTAACGTGTAATAAATGCGTATTATCAAGAGCCGAAGGGCGGATTAAGGGCGGATTGCCTTATTATATTGTATTGTATGATTACGTGCAAAAAATTGTTTTTTAAGTTACTAATAATCATCTACCATTAAATTATTTTCTGTTCAACATTATCTGAACCTAAAGGATTGCGCAGTTTTTGGTGTATTAATTTAATACATTATGACATTTTAGTTTACCAGCATATAGAAGTATATATCCAGTATATTGAGTGAGTGTATATGAATAGCGCTATGTGAGAAAAAGTGTTCTTTACGTTATTAATTATTACCCATCAATACATTATTTTCAGCTTCACATCATGTAAACCTAAATAAAGTACTAATTTATTGCGTTACGGCATGTTAATTTATCAGCTCTGACACTGAATGCAAGTACTCATAGCTATGTATGAAAAATTGTTCTTTACGCTACTAATTATATCCCACCATTCAACTGTATTGAGCTTTACATTATGTGAACTTAAACGACTGCTCAATTTGTAGCCAAATTGTCACCAATTGATTGCTCAATTTGTCACCAATTGATTACGTTACGATATTTTAATTTACCAACATTAGCACAGATGTTTATATCCGGTATATTAAACTGATGTATGAGGAGTATGTGCATACATATGAAAATTTGTTCTTTAAACTCCTAATTATCATCCATTATTCACTTATTTTCAACTTTACTTAGTGTGAAGCTAAATAACTGCGTAATTTATGAAGCACTAGTGCCCGCACATGCCGTTACTGCGTAATGGCATGTCAATTTAATAATATTCACAAACAAATGTACATCCGATATACTAAGTGAGAACTCTTGTTGTATACCGTCATTATATTTATATTTAGTTTTTTCGAATATAAAGAAAAACTATATTTTTGTTTTAACACATGCTATAGTAGTAAGTAATTAGCCAAATAGCGGAGACTCCTAAATAACACCAGTCAGCCCAAAATAGACAAAAGCTGGCTGAAGTTTAATTGCTGGGCTCTAGGTCACTTCAAGTGAAGTTTAATATATTCATATTTTACCGATCCGCCTAAATACAGTTCAATCGTTATACCCACATAGGTGTTGAAAGGGTTTACCACTTCAAAAGATTTCAGCAGGTATTCAATATATTTATTTAGGTATTCGTATGTTCTCCCCATAGAAATAAAATGGATATCGATAAGAGAATATGTTATTACAGCTTATTTGAAAAGATTTACAATATAGCCTTGTGAGTCTCTTCTCTTTTTAATCGTGATATTTACATCATATACATTTATTTCAAATCACGTATTAATGTATTAATATTTGTATTCTGTAATGGATAAACATATCATTTCGATATCATTTTTTGACTCAGAAATAAGTAGTGGGATTGGAATAACCAATCTAGAGATGAGATTCCTAGTCACTTACATAGATAAAACTATGGAAATTACTTTTGTTATTAAAAGTTTGATGTTATCCATAGCGGTAATAGAGTTATTTCAATATAAAATTAATATGCTCAAGATAATTATGTTGAAGAAATTTACAAAATATTTGCACAGGAAAGTCGCGAACATTGTATTTTCTTAATATTTCCATAATGATACCAAATTTGTAGAAAATACACCCACAATCAGACTAGATACTAGTGGCGTTCGTAGAAGAGGATTGTTTTTGACATTTAAAAAAAACTGGTAATGAGTACATTCGTTTATACCCACAAGGCTAATACTTGTTAATAATTTCAAATGCTTAACCAGCATGATACACTGGCTTTGACTACAAATCACTTTAAAGATGATAGACAAATTGTACGACAAACATATTATAAAAAATGCAGTTTTTGCATAAAAATTTCTTTAACGATATAGTGCCGCATTTATTGATTTGTCATTTAACCGTATTGTAAACATTGCTTAGAACATTTTAAAACTACAAATATCCTTCGATGGCAGCACTCTTCAATACTTTGCTATGTTTTTAGAAATGTATTTTCTTGTATAATATACTTTTTAATAAATGTTGACGTTTATTCTTTTTAACGGATGTTAAATGATGAAGGTGCATTTCGAATCAAAGCGTAACAATATATTTGAAAATTTAATTAAGCTATGGGAATCCATGTCTATTTAGAGCAGTCTTAAATTTAATTATAATTGTTTTAATATGAAAAAAAATTTAAAAATAGAAATTTTTTTACAACTTTTTTCAACTTTTACCATATTACACTACGATTAGTCAATAGTCTCTTAAATCGATAAAGTAGCAAAGAACTTAGATACAATATTTTAAACAATTCAATTTCATGAGAGTTTCTTTAGATTACAAAAGTGTTTCAAGGAGGTGTAAATGCTACTGCATGAAATTTTTCGAGGTTTATCAAATTCATGAACGAAAAATTAGATATTATATATATATATATATATATATATATATATAAATATATATATATATACACACATATATATTATTTGAAATTGGCGCATATAATGCTAAAATTATAGTAATAGTGTATAAATTTTTATGTGTATGTATTTTTTTCGAAATTCTTTTCATGGGAACTATAAAAGACTCCACAAAAACCATAAAAGTAATTTAAGGTTAAAAATATTTCAACAATTTCTTCAAAAACTTGAGTGTTTTATTTTTTGTTACGACAAATCTTCAAACTCCCAGCAATTGGATCTATTTCACGTGCAATATCAAAGCCAGAGAATAATATAAGGTTAGATACAATTTTAATTATGTTTAAAAATATTCAAAGCAACTTAATTTCAAAGGCAGCAAATGAGCAAAAGTTGCTGCCCTTTTTATCACATATTTTTAATGGTGCCGCGTCAGGGGAAAATGTACGAGTACGAGGAGCGATACATACGGTTTATTCGTTTATAGGTAGTTCAAAAAATATTTTGAACTGACAAGATCACTTAACATTTCTTTCTCAATTTATAAATCGTTTAGGTCAAAATTGAGTTATGAAAAGTCTGTCAAGAAATGTTAAGTGATCCTGTCAGTTCAAAATATTTTTTGAACTACCTATAAATGAATAAACCGTATGTATCGCTCCTCGTACTCGTACCTTTTACCCTGATGCGGCACCATTAAAAACAATATGGAAATAATATGTAGCTTTAAAAGTTTACAGATGCCCAAGTGTGTTCGGAATCGTTCCATTTAGGGTTTTACTTGTATTTGGGAGGTTTTATTGTATCAGAAATTGTCGCGGTATCAGAGTTAATGACATCATTGATTTAAACAAATTTGTGCCGTTAAAGATTACTTTTATGAATTTTGAAATTTGTGTAAGCAATGCCTTTATTTTATAAACGACCGAGAAGCGTGATGTTGCAAACTGAGTCGATTAAATTCAAATATGAAAAATGCTCAAGCAAACGACAGAGCTAATTTTGGTTGCCTCAAAGCGAATGACGTATGGTGCGGTATATGCAAAAGATGTAGTTAGGATTACTCGATGGAACTGAGTATGTACCCTTTGAATAATAATTTCCGTAACTCATTACCTCCATTTCGATGCATTCATATTAGGCTAAGTACGAGTATCTTTTCTTTCGTAATTAATATATGAAGATCAACTACAAATAATGACGCTTTTCCTATTAACCACTTTATAGAACATCATACTCGGTTTTATAAACTTTGTCTGCATATATATTTATTTAGTTCGAATATATTTTAGTTTCGGGTTTTTTTTCGGTTTGAATTTTACATAGACCAAATTACGTTTCGATCAACGAAGTACGCAATTCAGACGGCATGCAATTTTGAAGAATAATATAGAATTAATATAAGAAATTATCGTTAGCGGTCCTATCGCGTCCACACAGATCATTGAATTAAGGTAAAATGGTATGAAGAGTATTTAATGAGGGATGGAGTATCGTCTAAATTATTCACCACTGCTCATCCCAAAATTCACGTCTACTATATTCCACACACCTACTACTAAGTCAACATAATTACACAGACATTACCAGGCCCTGAAAAGTATTACAGATATGTTATTATAGATAATTCGAAATGTATTCATTCACAAGTTTATGATATTTCTACGTGGAGAAACTGGACGTACAGGGAATGTCCAATAAAGGCAATATCTGGAGTAAGAATATGCTACTTATAATTAACATAAAAATACGAAATAATAAGTTGAATATCACAAACAATACTTAATTACTTATAATAAGTTTAGCATGTAAAATTATATAATACTTTTCTTTTCCAGGCAAAATCGACGTGAGATTAAATTTCAGATAAACATCGTACATAAATTTATAACCAATAATGACATTTATAAAATATTATTAATGGTAGATAATTTTTCCCATAACCTCCCTTGATAGTTTTGGTAGGTAGGTTTTGTCTGTAATATTTAAGGTTCTATCAAACCTATATTTCTATCATATATTTCATTTAACTTTGTTGTTCTGGGGATATCAGTATTAAATAAGGATGTAGTATAGTATAAAATAAAATTTTAAAAAATATACTTGAATATGTGGTTTAGAAATCAATAATAACCTTTCTAGTTCAATAATTATTTTATTTGATAGCTTTAAATTGAACATTATCAATATAAACGTATCTAGTTTATCAACAAAAGTAAGTACATAGTTTGAAATTATATTAATAATAAATTTACCGTATCTAAACTAGGAATTTTGCTTTTTTTCGATTTATGGTGTTAGAAACGATTGAAATTTAGCGTTCATAAGCAGAATGTGATTACAATAATTTGGATGGTTATAGATGAAATATTTACTAAAAAAACATTAAAGTCTATAAGTAATGTACAACGATTACTAAGGAAACAAGGTCTAGTATATACTAGACCTTATTTCCTTATTAAATTTACATACATCTAGTATATACTAGATGTATGTAAAATTAAAAAAAGAACTTTCACTTCAAATACAAATTAAGATACTCCATTTTGTCAAAATGTTCAATTATACTACTACAAAAAAGAGTCGGGAAAAAAAATAAACATTAATCTTGCAGTATTCATATGTGATGATAAAATCAAAAATTGATAAATATTAAAATGCTATTTAACTCACCAGATCAAGTATTACATGAACATATAGCATAAGTATAGCTCAAAAAAAAATCAATTTTTATTCATAAGTTTGGAGCAGTTTACTTCATAATTAATTATGCAAATCGAATCCATTATGTTTCGTAAGAAATAATTTTATTTTCAGAGAAAAGTTTGAACTCTAAAAATTTATCGATGCACCATATAATTGCAGATATATTTGAAAAGATAATATCGATAATAGTTCATGCGCCTTGTTATTCAGCACTAACGTTGTCATATTGTAAACAAAACGAGATCGACTGGAAAAAAGTTTGAAAAATATTTAAAAATTGATAATTCTATCAAATCTTATACTTACCGCTGATATGTGATATCACTTCTATCAAAGTTTTTGTTTGCGTTATTGTTTCTACATACTAGTCCTAAATAACTCGACATTTAAAAAAAGTTTCGGAACGATATTGATGCGCCGCGATCAAAACAAGAGTGCCGGCAATGTTTCAAGCGTGGTCGCGTGTAATTTCTACTATAGACTTTTGACTTAAAGTCAATTGACTAATGATGAAACTATTGTTCTTAGTTACTTAACTATATGTGAATGGAAATTAATAGTTAATTGAAGATTTTAGCATTACTAAAGAAATTTTGTTTAAATTTGGTGTGGTATAAGCATTAAAATTCTATGTAAATTGCCGATATACCTCTTGTTTTTACGATAGATAATATCTCTCCATAGAAAGTTATATAATTTTTAACGTATTGTTATCATTATACCGTTATTGTCAGAGAGGTATGATTTTATAGTTAATTAGGTTTTAAAGGAAAAAACCTGATAAAAAAGTGAAAAAGCTTAAATAAAGAAGTCAAAAAATTATTAACCGAAGTAAATTTTTATTTTGGCATAATACTGAAGCTCTTAGAATTTGTTAAACATCAAAAAAAAATATCTCGGTAGATAATAAGTATCGAACTATAAGGCAAAGTAGTAGAACATTGGCTCCCGTACCTTAGTTAGGTTTTATTCGAGTCAGTCACACAGACAATGTGAACCTGGGTTAGGTTTTCATTGTGGACAAAATTTAATTTAGTACAGAAAAGAGTAAAATATTTTGAAGTGTTGTTTTCGTAAGTGAGTCGCAAATGTTGAATTCTAACCTTATTTCTTCCTAACTTTAGTGGAATATGTATATATTTATTTATGGAGGATCAGCAGTAAAATGTGAACGGATTAAGGACTTATAATTAAAATTTTTAATTCCAGCTTGATTTATATTGCCAACTAATTATTTTTCTTAATGATAATAACAATAAGAATATAGATCCATAATTCCATATTTTTCAAAATTTAATAATTTGAAATCAAAATATATTAAATAAGTGAGGGTTTTTTAAGTACGTACAAACACACACACACACGCACGCACGCACGCCTACGCGCTCTCCTATATATATATATATATATATATATATATATATATATATATATATATAAAATATAATATGGGATTATTTTAGCTATAATTACTTATGAGTTATCCGCTGTGTAGGCCCAACCTCGCATTGTGCGATTTGTATTTTTAATAAGGGTTTTCATGCACCTTAAGGTTACAAATATGATATTTCTATTAAACCATTTATAAATAATATTGTTAATTTTCAACATGCGAATACATAGCTTAATATGTTTTTCATGGGCCTATAATTATCGTGAATTTATCAAAACTGTGAAATTAATGTTATAAGTATATATAAATTTCGATAAATTTAGATAAGCTCCTTTTAACGTTGTTTTTCTTTCATAACTTAAACTTTAGCAGTTTTAGAAATCGAAAGGGGAGCGGCATATTTTATGTCCAAAAACAGTTCTGGAATCCTTATAACTGGGTCTAAATAGATGGTGACAACGTATAAATTGAAAAACCATATCTGTAACGTCACCTTCCCCACGTGGATAGCTATAATTTTGTTTTACTAGTAGATTGAAAGTGAAATTATAGCAATAACTATTTCCATTGCGGTGATTTAATTATATTTTGTGTATATATTGTGTTCATAGACATCTCGTCTGCGTAAAATTATTAAATGTATTCACAGTGGGTGTTTCCATAGCTATCGGATCAGAACACAAATGTGAGGATAATATTTACCAAGGACCAGATTGCCCAATGGATTTTATAAAAAATAAATATATTATTTTCCATAATAACCGTTTCTCTCTCGTGTAAAATATTTTTTAAATGAGTAATATAGAAGGGTGTCCCAAAATTCACGCAAGAAGTAATTTTGATAGAAAACACAGGTTTATAATTAAAAATTGTAAATTTTGCTCAACAATAAAAATGCGTTGTTCTTTTGTGTAGCGCTCCATTTTTAATAACCCTGAACTGTCAGCTGTCACGCTGTATTTTTTTTTGGTTGGCAACACTTTACCGCACAAATGACGCAAAATTCAAATCTTGCGTGAATTTTGGGACACCTTTATAATCATCGACACCAGTAGTTCTTTACAAATCGTGAATATATCACATATGGATGGAATGGGAATTCCTGAACGAAACTAATAATATTCATATTTTAGTAATTTGTAAACGCAAATATAGATGCTATACTCTTCATTTTTTATTACTACTTGGTGGAGATGGATCGTACTAGGTATTTTTGATACTATGTTTAAAACCTGTCCAGACCAAGTTATTTTTTAAGAGTTTTAAATAAAACTATCTTTCCAAATTAATTTTAATTAACGTTTTAGTAATTTGGAAATGCAAATATAGTTACTACATCTACCATTCTTTGTTACTACTTGATTGAGTTGGGTCTTACTTGATATGTTTGATACTACGTTTAAAACCTGTTCAGACCGAGTTATTTTTTAAGAGTTTAAATAAAAATATTTTTCTTTAATTTAATTATAATTGATATTTTAGTAATTTGTAAATGCAAATATAGTTGTTACGCCCTTCATTTTATGTAACTACTTGATAAAGGTGGATCGCCCTAGGTATTTTTGGTACTACAGTTTAAAATAAAAGAATTATAGAGATATTTTTGAATATATCGCCATAAAACATATCGTCTCCCTCTCGATTTTTGTCGATATTAATCTAGAGTGACTATTTTAACCATAAATTTCAGTTTTTGACAAATTCACTATAATTATACGCCTGCATAAAACGTACTAGGACATATATTGGCATGACGAAAATTAATAATATTATGTATAAATAGTTTAATAGAAATATCACATAAATAGCTAAAATAATATATATATATATATATTCATCTTAGTATGCATGAAATCCTCGTAATGAGAATTCTTCTCGTATTTTAAAAGGCTTTATAAGGCGTAATAATGGATATTTTTAGAATAACAAAAATACAGCCGATTAGTAAATTTGTAAATTATTTATTGTTTTTGAAATAGTCTCCGTGGTATGTTATGCATCGTTTCATTCGATGTACTCACTAAGAAAATCAGTCAGCACATTTTTCTTTGGAAATCTACCACGGCCTTGTCGAAGGAAGATGAGAATTGCTTTTTCTATGCCCGGAATTGTATTTCTGATAATTTACCTTTTATAATTAAGAAAAAATAAAATTTGCATAAAGCGAGTGCCGGTCTATATAGCGGATAACTCAAAATGTTTACACCCGACTCAATAAGCAGAAGCATTGTCGTGATGAAGGAGGATTCCACTGCGAGGGCGTTTCTTTTTATCCAAACCAATACGCAAACATTATTGCAAAAATTACTCTTATACAAGTTTGCCGTAATATTTAATAACATAAGTTTGCGGTTTCATGTTCCATAACAGTTGTCGCATGGCAACTCGTCCGTTCGAAGAACGAAGCGACCATCTTTTTCCCAGCACTTTGCCCGTTTGCCAGCAACTATTCAGAAGGAAACACCCAATATGCAAACTGCCCCTTTGTTTTGAATTTCACTTTGCCATCTGTAATGATGTCAAATACAATCTTTGAGTTATCTCCCTCGAAATTTTCTGACATTTCTCGACACTAATGAATGTGATCGCGTTTTTGAGCTTCGGTCGAATCATGAAGTATCCACATAGCACAAAACTTTTTGATGCCCAAAATTTAGAAATTTCTTGCTTGACTCAAACCAATGACTAAATTTACTAAATTCTATGAGAAGTTACTCTCTTTTTAGTCTTTATGGTGAGTCGCAGAGCAACGCTATTTTCAGTTGTCGCTGTAGAGAGACGTACTTCACTCATATCAAAAATGCAATTAGTACGACTACGTTTGAGTTCCTTAAGCTAGTCGTAAGCAATAATGCAGGATAGGGATTCATTATAAAATGCCTATAAAATCGATATTACATTTTCTGGTATTAAATTCATCTTGACGGGTATTACCGATTACTGGCAATTGTTTTGAAAACGAATGATAAATTTCAGCAAAGTACCTCAATGAATTTTAACAAAGAGATAAAATTCCCAATCATGGCACTATTTAATTTTTATATTACTTTCCTTATAAATAACTTGTTTTAGGAACTTTCACTGCTACCCTCGAATTGTCTGAGAAGTTGTCGTGACGTAGGAATCCCCTTATAGAGTTAAACTATTTTACACCCCCAGTGATCGATTTTATAAGTTCTAAGATATGGAATTGAGGTTTTTATAGATTGTCACAGGTCGCAAATAAAGTTAATGATATACAAATATCAAGCGTGAACAACAATCGAGCAAACATCAGAGGAAACTTTGGTTCCCTTTAAGCAAGTAACAACAAGTGCGAGATGTGTAGGATCCTGCAACAGTCCAGAACCTTTAAATAATCATTTCTAAAACTCACTATCCACTGTCACCGTACATTTATTTTTGAATAAATATTGCAATTTTTTTTCATAATTAATATATTCATCATTATATATTAATAAGTTAATATCGAGATTATATATCGTATTTTACAGATTTCGTCACATTGCATAAACTAAGTTTCGTCATGAAAGTACGCAATTTAGAAGACGTGCAATAGTAATAAAGTGTAAGGAACTAATAGAAGCAATGAACGCGCGATTTTATTGCAATTATGGAAATTTAATTCATAAATTACAACGATTTTGGTAGTGTTACAAAGATCCAATAGATTCGTCAGACAATTTTCACGACGATAACTTCCTTTAAAAGAAAGTTATATATTTTTTTGTACCGATATCATTAAATATCGTTAATATAAGATAAACAAGGGTATAATTTTAAATTTAATCGAAGTTTTTTACAGCTCGTGTACGCTCTTTAAAAAGGAAGCTAAAAAATTAATTACCGTACCAATTTTTAAATTAGCATAAAGCGACCGATCTTCGTTAAACGCCGGAAAAAACTGTCTCCAAAATATTCATTATAAAGCGTGAAGGCAAATCAGTGGGACACTTGTTCCGATACATAAGCTAGATTTAACTGAACGCTTTACAATATCATTATAATTTTATTTTGTTCATAAAATTTTTATTTAGTTCATAATTTTAAGTTTCTTAAATCAGTTAGAATTGTTGAAATATAAGCTTTATTTCTTCCATACTTTAGTTAAGTGTAAATAAGTTTAGGCATTGGTTATCGAAAGCGAAGTGTAAATGGGGAAAATTTTATTATTCAAAATTTTTTTAATTTCATACGATAACCTTCAAAAATCTCCAATCATCGAAAATTTCTGATATAAAATTCATCAACCTTATTTGGAAGTATTTCCAATAGTAATTTTAGAATAGAAGAACAAAAACTTATCGTAACCACGATGAGTTACGATAAGTTTTTGTTCCTATAATATTAATCTTGTAATATTAACCATTTTTATTGATCATATTAATTGATCCTATAATATTAATCAATATACAACACAAGTTGGATCCAATTTTTTTCAAATTCGACCGTTAATATATAATTATAATATATATCGTTGAAATAATATTTCAGTGTTTTGACCTCAAATTTTATTCGTTTTTTCGTTCTTTTCTTTTAGACACAATTCATTCTGCTCTATTATATTACACAATTTTGATTAGCAAAAAAATACAATTAATGCTATGATATGAAATTTCATTAATATTATTTATCCTTTCGAAACAAAATAAGAGAATTGAAGCGCAGTTATTCGAAAATTTTCGGTGAGATATTTTTTTGGGGAGGTTTACTATCGAAAGTTATTATAAAACTAGAATTTAATATTTAATTACGCGTATCGTACCTATTTTATAATTTGAGAGATTATATGCCCAAAATATATATAATAGTTCTAAGTGACGTCGGTACTAACGAAGTATTTTACAAATTTTGTTACGTTTAGGTAATTATATTGAGTCCATTCTATAAATAAAAATATTTTCCGAAAATATACCAAATGCTAGCAAGAAAAATGCTAAATATTCGCCCACATTTAAACATGGAAAAACGTGCATTGGGTATAAAAGGTAACGATGAACAGAAATATTAATCCGATTGCGTAAAATACTAAATGAAAGTAAATAATCGGGAAGTCCTAATTAAAGTCGTAAATTAACTTGTCAAAATAACTAACGAGAAACTGGCGTTTTCTCTACGTGGCTCTATGCGGTCCTATACTGTGTCTCGATTCTTTATGAACTTCCCTTGTAGAAACGATCTACAATTAAAAATAATTTTTTGGATTAAGAAAACTGTAGTCAAATATTCTATTCACTACTTATTTTAGTTTTAAATATAGAGAAAGAGAAAATAGGATTACATATAACTGTGCTGAATATATTTAATTAAACATGTTTTTAAACAATTAACAACCCCCAAGAAATTGATCTTACTCATTTTAATTGTCGAAATAATTTTAAAATCCCTAGGCGTAAAAAAATTAAAAATTGTTGTGGAACCTATTAATAAATATTATACACATAATTCACATTTATTTCTTTAATTATATACTTACATGTAACAGCTACGTATTAAGTCTAACTGATGTTTCTTCTTTTGAATTTTTTCAAATAATAAAAAGGTAATTAAACCACAACCTAACCTTTAATAAAGAAATTCAATCAAGGAATTTTCGAATATAGTATAAAACCGACTTCAAAAAGGAGGGAATTTTCAATCAGACGCGTAAATTGTATTTATGTACGTATAACATAATGCGGAGATGCGTTAACTGTTCATTATTCTTTTTTTGGTTTGGCAGGAAGTGGTTCCAGAGAGGTTCCGTATAAATATGGTAAAGAACAGTCATTATACTCTGCAGATATCCTATGAAACTCTTCATCGAATGATAGTACAAGGAATCTTTGAGAACATTGACACCGTGTTTAAAATCATTTCATATTTCTTTATAAGTACTTTGGTCATAGATTGTGGTCAGGGTCTAATGACGGAGATTTATTGAGTTTGGGCTCATTTAACTTATATTGACGAGTTCGTTAGTCACAAACAGCGATGAAAATCTTACGATGGAGTGGGAGAATGGTGACAGAAATTCCTCAATGACGAAGAGTAGCATCGTTATATTTACAGGAGATTCGCCGTATTTTTGTTTGCTTAACTTTTCTTCACAAGTTTTTTGGTCACATGTAGTAGCCGGGATCTGATGATTGATCCAAAAGTTATTGATAGTACTTCTCAATGATGAGAAAAGGTTTCAACGAATTCAGGCTCGTTTGACTAATCTTAACCAATTTATTGATTACAAATGGTGAAAAAATTCTAACGTCGAAGTCGAAAATTGGTGAAAAGAAATCCTTAACGCCGAGTCTTGACAAGTGTTTTAGTCACAAGGATTATTGAGCTGAAATATGATAACAGGTCTCCGTAATGGTGAGAAGCAGACAATGGAGCCGGACGGTAAAAACAGGAACTCCCCAAGGGCAAGAAATATATTCATCATATTTTGGCTCGTTTGGCTTGGTTTTATGAGTCCTTTGATCATAAGTAGTAGCCAAGTGCTCTCTGGAATTCCTAGCAATGAAAAGAAAGTTCATGGATTTTGAACTTAAATTGACATGAAGCAACTAAAAAACCAAGAAAGTAAATAGGCATGAAGCAATTAAGATTATATTAGGTAGGTAAAAATATACGTACAGGTATATTCAAAGGCAATTGCCAGGGTGAAGTAGGCAAGTGATTAAAGACTTAAATTACAAGGTTTGTAAATGTATACAGGTACATATGAAGATATGACGTAATTAATTTTTGTAGAAGAAAGAAATGTACTTTACTAAAATTATCTTAATCTTTCTATATCTGTTAAACATTTGCGGTTATGTGACTCGATAGAAATATGTTTGGTACTAAACAGAGCAAAACCTGATTGCGCCATCTATCGCTGAATCTGTTTAGTAGTACATTTTTTCTAATGACGATGAAATTAAAACAGCGTAATTTTGTTGAGATGTCCTTATGTAGTGGTTATGAATGTCTTTATGCAAGGCTATTTGTACAAAGGCACCTATAAATAAATTCATGTTCATTAAATGCCACAAATATCTATTCCGATTTCAATAAACAAAAAAGTACAAAATAATAATACCACAAGTATTAATTTTAACTTTTGTGGTAAAATATTGTTTCAAAAATTAATAAATTTGAATAATACTGTCACTCTTAGTGATGTTTCTAATAATAAAAATGAGAGAATTTAGTTAAAACTTTTGGGTTAAAACATTGTTTCCAAACGTTAATAAATTTATAAAATATTGCTATTATTAGAGAATTTTTAAGTCAATGTTATGACGTCGTCGTCAGTGCAATATTCTACAAGGTAATAATACTCTCTCAATCTATTGTGGACAAAACTAACATAGACGCGACAGTATCTAGTTTTAGTGCACTGCCGTATTGTCTTTGTATCGTCAAATACCGTCCGGAAATCGGATACAAACCAGCTAAGTGTGAAAGCTCGATATCCTATTACGATGGCTACTTGATTCTGGCCGATTCCCACCAAAGACGTGAGTCCCAATACATCCTAAATGTATTACCCATCCTAATATTATTATACATCCTAAATGTATAATTGATCAAAACTTTGTATTTCATCACAATATACTCATTTATCATTAATTAATATGTAATGATAATACAAATTAAATGGTAATAAAATATTCAGCAAACCGTACCCTCATTAATAAATACTAAAGTAACATTTTAGATTCATTAGACTCAATATTATAAGCCGATTAGTATCATTACGAGCGTCAAAATATTTTTAAATCAAAATATGCCCTTTTCTCTTGTTCAATTTATTAAATGGGAAAATATACATACAAAGCTTGGGTCATATCTGAAAATCTTCACGTGGAATATATAATTCATCCACAGTGCATAGTAATAATTATAATCAATATTAGAAAAACGTCATAAATTAATAATTAATTTTAAATGTTTTATTTTCGGGAACAAGATTGCATTTGACTATCGATTTACTTCTTTGCGATATTCTATTAAAATTATATTGGAATTATTAATGTGATGTTTACAAAATGTTTTCATTAATTTTCGACTTTCGACTTCAGTATCGAATAATATTTCATAATTTAGATCAGTGTATAACGAATGCTTGTAGTGAAAAATGCAATGTTTCAGTTAACAAAGCTAAGAAAATTCTTGAATCATAAACAAACGATATGTAAATTTAAAAGCAAGCATTGTTTTCAATATTTATGTGTAATCATAATATAGACAAATATTAGAATAATAATGTACTCTAGCAAGGCATATGGAAATGTTCAAAATATGAAAAGATATATTAATATCAAGTTATTTTTCATGATTGTGTCGATGAAGATAAAAGATATGACTGTGACTTTTTTTCCTTTTGGCGTACAATATTTCTCCATTAGTATGTTTTTGTTCCCGCCAAAAAGAGATCACGTACCTTTTCGATCCCTTTTTCCAAATGTCTGTTATGCGATAGTGCAATTAAAATTTACAAAAACCACACTCACTGTATAAAACAAACGAAGAGCATAAATCGTGCAACAACACACAGCTCACGAACAACGTCAGTAAATATTATTTACGAAGTAATGCCAATGAACGCGTTGATAGAGTTTTGTGATTGTGCTAAACAGCAGAAATCCTCAGTACAAAGTGACCTTTCTGAATAAATTGCATTGGAATAAACTCGTTACTAAGTGGAAATTCTAAATTCTTGTGATGGATTCTAGCCGACGACAACCGACTTGAGCACACGTGGTAGTGTTACGTTCTTACAGCTATAGCATACATCTAACTCGAAAAAAGAGGCACCGATGTTATTGTACAAATGCTTCCATCAGTATGGCGGAGTCTATTGTCGGACTATGGTTGAAAACTGACCCCCTCTAGCGTATTATTGTATTTTTTTTATTTGTTTATATAACTATCATTTGGTCATACATTGATATGTCATAAAAGCATTTAAATATAATATTTTCCAAATGTACGGCTATTTGATCAAAAACAGAGTGATTCTAAGCAAAAATAGTCCCAGAATTATATTCACTAAACTCAGAGAAATTATCAAGATATAATTAAAGATCAATATATTTAAAACCCTGCGTCCAATACTTTCGTTAATATTAATATCGTTTTCTCGGAGTTCCCTCTAGGCGACGTTAAAAATTGAAATAAAATTGAAGATAGATAATACGTTGAATTTAGGAAAAAGATTATAGAAGCTATAAAACAGAAGAGTAATTAGTTTTATAGATTTGTTGGGTATTCTCTTATATATAAGTTTACGATAAAGTATGGCACAAAGCATTTTGTTTTGTGGAATAATTAATTGTATCTATTCTTCACGTATTTGCAATATGAGGAAACAGAAAATGAGGCTTTATGCATGAGGCCAAACGAAGTGACATTATCACAACATAACCACAAAAGTCAGTATAAAATAGGACGTAAGTGCCAAGAAAGTAATAGCTTTTTTATTATTAGCAAATAATAAAATGATTCATATATTTTTAATATATGCGTGCTTTATTCAGTTTTCAATTTATTCAGAATTTGATAAATGTGAATTAATATTATTCTGAAATTAATCCATAGCGCAAGAAATAGTATCATAGTTCTGAATGTACCAAATAATAAGGGTTGATGTTAGTAATATGCTTATAAAATGGTAGTTATATTTTGAATTTTAGGTAATACTATATTAAACATTTATGGATTAGCCAAAATTTTAATTTTTTTGTAAATTACATAAAGTACATAAATTCTGAAGACGTAATGTTTGTACAGAAATCACTCAAACATCTTCTTCAACTTTAAGAAAGTACTCTAAAATGAACCCATATAATCCGGGAGCGACAAAAATAAGATGGGGATTTTAAAATTTTAATTCAAATATTCTTGGAGTCTTCAATGGTTCAGCTACTTAAGCTGGTTATCACATAGCATTATAAAGATTGTACATCACTATTCAGTGGAGTCTAAGAACTTTTCATCAACACATATTGGCCGTGAATTTATTAATGTTGATTATTAAAAAAAGCAGAAATTAAATTACAGTTAATATATTTCTAAAATTATAAGACACTACTCAGTTCTCTTTTAAAATAACGCACACTATGGTTTTGAATCATGGATCCTAAACTTGAAACTGCAAAACTTCGTCAAAATCAGTTAATTTGTTTTTGCGTGGTGTCGAAAACGATAGGGAAAGAGTCGAATAAACCAACATCTAAATATACAAACAATTATCTTAACAAATACTTTTCGAGTTTAGAAACCTACCAATAGACGATTCCAAACACTTTTTTCAAAAATATATTCCAGTTCCAATTCCAAGGAAGGCCTCAGTTCCAATTTCATAATGATACAAATTATACTGACAGTTCATGTTAGCCCAATAATCTCAATAATACTTTGTTGATTGTGAAGATAATATAGAGATATAAGCTAATTAATGTCATAAAAAACTAAATTTTAATCAAGATAAATTCAAAGCATTTTTTTTAAATTGATGATATAAGTGTACATGATTATTAATGTTAACGATGGCGGTGATTTCGGTACGCATTTTTCTTATGCGGGATGAAATGTAATTGAATTACAATTGAGTTCCTGAGCAATGTTAGTGGAACATTTGCTTTGAAATAATAAAAATACATTGTTTCTCTTCCATTGTGATTCTCCTATTGTGCTGCCGAATGATGTTAAATATCTCTGATTTATAGTACTACCTACTTTGGCAATTGTTGATACGATGATATTAGGACCATTTTGTGATTTGGACTTGTTAATTAAAATTTACTTGGTATATAAAGAATTACTTGGTATATAAAGAAGCTTAGCAAATACAAAAATCCACGCAAAAGATATCACGGGTACAATTAGTGTTTAATAAATTAATATTCATGCGAATGTTTGAAATCATACACAAAAGTTAACATATTAATTATATTAATATTTTATAGTGACAGCGTTGTGCTGGTAGATCGGTAGAATTTTTCCCACATCTAGTCATCTCTTCATTATGTATGACAACATCTTCAGGTGGGCATTTTGTAAAGATCTTACAAATTGCCCACCTTAAGATGTCGTCACACAACGAAACCTAGGTCGTGGTAAAGAATTGAAATAAAATAGAAATAATAATACATCACGTAGTTTCATTTGGTTGTGAAAAATTAAATTAAAATTAATTTCTACAAAATTAACGCCAAATATATTGAAAATATAAAATTATTAATAATTGTTATCTGACCGTCTTCGAATGGACCTGGCTTTCTTCAGAATTGACTTTTCAGTTAGTGAACACGTAATTGTGTGACCATACAGAATTCCAAGTCACAACACAATCAAGTCTAATACACAAAGCCAAATTCTAGTAAATTATACCGCAATATAGTCCAATATATAGAGCCAAACTTGTTAGTACGTGATTAACACGATTACGGAAATATACACTACAAACGAAGGAACATAACGTACTGCGGTATTGTAGCGTGCGTGCATGGGCTACTACCTAGCTAGGGTGGCGTCGCTAACCATCTCACTCACACTTGGCAAAATGGCGTCTCTATCTCTCTCACTCACACTTCTTAAAAGTGGCGTCACTATCCGTCTCACTGACACTTGGTATAATGGCGCCACTATCTGTCTCATTCACAATTGGTAAAATGGTCTCACTAACTATCTCACTCATATTTGTACCTTAACATTAGAACTTAGAGAAAGCCTAGCATGCATCAGTAGCATTATCACTAAGTACAAGAATTAACTTCAAATCAGGGTTCTTTGGAAAAAAAATTATAATTTTTATTTAAAGAAATAAACCACCAAGTTTTATGCTGTTTTGGAATCTGGACTAATAGTGCCAATTTTTAAAGTAATCTGTCCAAAATACATTTTTTTCAGTACGGTCAAACAAAGTTAGGTAATGGTACAATTTAAGTGTATGATTGGGCAAAAAAGATTTTTTTTAAACCTAAGTAGTTTTGTTTTCATTTTAGACTGTGATTAACATAATGGTTATACAGGATTAGGGAACAAAAATTATAATCAAAAAAATGAAAATTTATAGTCACAGTACTTGAAAGAAGTTGATGCATGACCTAGGTTTTTCTGATTGTTCCTAGAACTGACATAGCCTGGCCTTATCATTTGTTTTCAGCTTGAAATTTAATTTTGGGACAACCTGTATGTATGATTATCGAAAAGACATGAAGTTATAGATATTAAAAAAATAATAGTACAATATTATTCACGTGTAATAGAGTTATATGGCCAAACATGGTATTGTTTTTACACGCGTAACTTTCTTGACCCAATCGTCTGATGTCTGATGCTTCTACGTAATTAATATAGTGCAGTGTCAGGGCGGGGAGTGCAAGCATTGCTCCTGTTGCATTTGCAAAGTCTTTATTAAATGAAAAAAATAATTTAGTGATTATTACTAAAGTATACGTCTTATGCAATCTAAATGATCTGTCAAGAAAAAAAAATTATACAAGCGATAAAAGTAATTTTGTAATATAAAATTATATTCACTGGACTTAGTTTGACATTGTATGTATTATGCAATGCTATAGTTACACTCTACGTAACACACACGGGGTCGTATAATTACTGATACTAGCAAACTTAGTGCAACTCGATACTCTTATCACACAGTTCACTGTGTTTATTCCTAGTAAGTTAACAAGTTATCAAATGACAAAGTATTACCTATTGCAATGTGCAGCGAAAGCATCTATAGTATTGTAAGAATATCGGTGCGGTATTGTTACAATATTAATTATGCTTCTGTATTGTGCAGTAAAAGTGCAATGGTTGCTCGCACTTGTGGAATTCTCATTTATAAAACCTTTCAAACTCTTGAACTGATCCTTCAGATGTATCCATAGGTTAATATTATGTTCTCACTTTAAAGCATATATTTACTGTATGTAAAATATATGTTGTAAAATTACTATAAAGTCCAAACGTTAACAAACATTTTTTTTTCTGTCTAATTTCATTACTCCAAATTTAAACGTATAATTTTTTTCTTTCATAAATACCATATTCATTTTTAATACTACAATTTCTGTATATTGTTATATTTTATTAACAACTGGTAATAACCACAAGTTAAAGATATTTTTAATGAACACTTTGTAAGTAAAATCATATTAATTATACAAGTTCATGGAATTGTGATAAGACTAAATTAGTAGGGCCTTTCATTGGTTTCAAAGTGAAATAAAAAATAACCTCTAATATTCTGTTACGTTCTTCTCGTTACGTTCTATATCACAACGTTATACCTCTTAGTTTAAGATCAATTTGGAAATACAGAATTACTAATTCTCAATGTGCTTAATTTCAATTGTTGAGCTAGATTAAAATTATTTTTAGGTGAATTTCTGTCAGAGAAAGCCCCGTAAAGATTACTAAATGTATTCTTACATTTTCCAACCCAACCCTACCCTTTGAGATCTTTATGGAGTAAAATATTTTTAATAACTCATTTTCATTACTCGGTAGCACTTAGGCAACGTTGTATGTTTAGAGGAAGCACGTGGCGTCTTTATTCACTTAAATAATAGAATTTGAATGCATTTAAACTTTCGTGTATTCAATATTTTATTATATTGCGGTACACAATTTATTTCAGTTCCAGGTTAATATTGAAAGTAACAGTATGAAGATTGACTTCAAATTTCCATTTCAATGTTTTAAAATATTATTTCAAAGCTCGTATCACATACATATACACTTACACATATACACTTATCATATACAGATATTGGCTAATTGGTATATTAAGATTTTATCGCATTTATCTCATATATATAAGATGAAAATAATAATCTATAACATTTTTTTTGGGTCCTTAATACTAAGAAATGAGTGATTTTTCAATTACATTGTAATTTTCAACATTTTATTGATCGTGATTATACTTAAACCTTTCATTTTCATAAACAGAGTCACAATGAATAAAACAATTAAGAAACAGAATGCAATCTCTTTCAGTTTAATAAATTTTTCTTTCTCTCAAATAATACTCGTAACTTGCGGGTTTTTAATTCAAACGTGTCGTTTTAACATAAAAAAAGACACGTTTAAATTAAAAAAAGACGGGACAAGTGTTAATGTTTTCATATAAACTCTTATTTATTGACTTTTAGTTGAGTATTATACTCATCTGAAAATTCTCTCATGAATCAGTGTTGGAGGAACATCTTGTGTTGATTAGATTCAATGTTGTAAACCGATTATTGTCTTTAAAAGGAAAACAAAAATATTTTGAGTCATTTTTTTTTCATTCGTCGATATTCGAGTCATTTTACTGACAGTGTCAGCGATGCAAGTTACTGCAAAAGGAAAATATACTTACGTAACGTGTAGAGTATAATTACAAAATATGGCATATGAATATGTCTGTGATCGAATAATTAACCATTTATATACCGATATTGATTAACGGTTATAGCAAGATTTCATACAGTTAGATCTTATGGTTTATTAACAAATAACAAAACTGTACTCAAAAAAAACCTTACAATTTTCAAGATTACTGCATATTTAACTTCCCAAAAAAAATACATATTTGTATTTTACCCCTACAAACGTAGGTTTTTTTAAAATATTCTCTCTACTCCGTATGAGCAAAAAGTAGCAGTTTCAAACGTGAGTCAATGTTTTGTAATACTCTTCATGATGTTATTACGAAATCGTTTCCTCTTCGAATAAATACTAATTTTACCATTGCACTGTTTTGATTTAAGTAACAAATCAATATAGACTTGCCAATTATTTTAATACTTGGTTATTTAGGGCGCATTTCCAAGTGTCATAAAACTCAGTTATTACTTCTTTATAAACTAAGATTACCGCACTGACTTTTGAAGTGCTTGCATTGCAATACGAATTTTAGAGTATTTTTTTTTTATAAATAATTGCATTAGACAAATTATTTATTATCGGTCTTTGGAAATAGGTTGAAACTACGCCCTACGCCAACTGACTTTTGATCGACATAAGGATAATCATATAACTTTGGTTAATTAAATATATTGACAGTTTAGAATGAATTTTGAATTATTTTCTTTTGCACCACGCACTCACCTTTTTGCTTTGGAATTCATCCCTATTCATGTAAGATAATGTTAATATAAATTAGGAATATATGTTTTTGTTATAAGTATATTATTTTGGACAAATATTTTTTATGATTAAAAAAATATAATTTAACATTTAATTTAATTAAGTTCCAATCAAACACAATTACTTATTTAAAGGAGCAAAACATATGACGTTGAACAAATTACAGTAACATTTCGATACCGTCTGAGCTCAAGTGGTCACGAATAAACGAATATGGCAAATCACCATTCAGAGCCGAACGCGAGAATAATTGTGTACAACTGATATTTGTTTGTGTGTGAGCATCATTGATCAATCAACTCGACATTCAAAGACCTTTTAGTGAATCGGCTGATACTGCTTGCGTTTCATATTCTGAAGGTGACTCTGGGACCCAACTGAATAGGTCGTTAATTCTACGAGTCTTATGCGGTCGTGGCGTGAAGACGGGAATGCTTTTAGTAAAATTATGTTAGAACTTCAGTCCTAATAACAGAAATCGCTTTGATAATTTGAGACTAGGTACACTTATTTTAGGGTCTTCATTGTGTTTGTTGGTATTTTACTAATATGTCATAAAAAGGAGGGTTAATTAAATATACCTACGTAATATTAATAAGTATATAAAAAGGAAAGATAGGATATATAAATATACCTACCGACATAAATAAGGTAATATTTATTTATTCCTTCCTCCTCAATCACCTCATAAGTAAGAGATCTCCTTAAAGGGAAGTGGATTTTACAAATCAAGGAAGTAAAAAAGCAATATAAATGAATATTCTAATCCCATGCTAGGGCCTAAATTTGTATACAATTTTCTAATTCATCCGTAAAAAAAGTAGAAGAAGGACATATTTACCAGTAGTTCGAATCATACAGCGGTTCGCAGTTTAATATTTAGGAAATGGGCTAAAGAGATAAAAAATGAGAAAAAACCATTTATTTTATTACAGAAGTACCTATTCAATCACAATCTAGTCTGGTATGACTGAAAAAAATAGTCTCCAATTTTTACGGGTAATTAAACAAACATTGTGAAATATATTACATGTTTAGTCAGATATCCATCTGAAATATCTACACGCACATAGGTTTGAAACTATAGAACGAGTGAAGCGTTCACGGATAAATCGGTGAACTGATTTTACGAAATTTTAAAAATTCCTTTTTTAGCTTTTAAATTCCAATCAGTATCCAATCAGAATAGAAAAAACCTTGTCTAAATAAAAATTAGAATAGTGTTCCCTATATCTGTAGATTTTTTATTTAATTTTTAAATTACATAAAAAATGCATTACTAAATTCAATTCTCTCTCTCTCTCTTTATATATATATATATATATATATATATATATATATATATATATATATGTATATACATATAACGGATGCGATATTAATTAATTTGTTTACATTAATATCCCAATACAATACTGAGTTAGTAAAATTAGGGTGATCGACTAATTTGTGCGTATAATAATATTTATACGATTAACCCAAATACGCTCCCTGACCATTTTACGTATACAATCTACGTACTAACATTCGATATAGTATACAAATTTGTTCTCCCGCAGTATAATTTTTATCACGCATATTTATGACGCTGTTTGGGCGTAGAAACATTTACATCTAGTACATGATAAGAATTTTCATTTTTTTATCAATTTAGGATTGTAGACAACACGCACGTTATCCGAAATACATATGAAGATAAAATAACTATATATATATATATATATATATATATATATATATATATATATATATATATATATGTGTATTATATTTCCTACTAAAAAAATAAACATATCGTCGATTAAATTAAATTGCAGAATGTGAATGTGAAATCATATATATATATATATATATGTATACACACACATATATATTAAAAAAAACCTTAAATTATCTTTCATAACTAACTTAAATTGTATTATTTACTGGCTTCACGAAAGAAATGAAGTTAGAAGCATCGTACAAAACATACGTAACAAGCCAGGACGACATGTAGCGCCACTCAACAATACTCACGGAGCAGCATCAAATGATTCAATTAGTGCAGCAAAGTGATTTCTCACATAACAACAATTACACGGGTCGCATGGCAAATTACGTTGCAGTAAATTCGTTAAAAAGTTTGAAACAACTCAGTTGGACTAATAGTATTTTCTGACGATACCCGGTTTGAGAATTTACAGATAGTGTAGCGTTGTTGATATGATCATACAAAGCTGTCTTGGAAACTTAATGCATAATGTTATTAAACAATTTTCATTTATTGCTATAAAAGTAGGGTAGAAGGTTTCCATTACTAGCCCAGGACTTGATATTAAATTCAATCTTCATAAATTGCTTTTTACTTGTCCAGGTTCAACAACATCTCCAATTAACTATGTAAATTGCCTATTTGTCAAATATGCAATAATTTATAAATATTTAATGGTAAATTAATTACTTAGGCTAAAAAGTTGAAATAACATTTATAGTAAATTATATTCGTACACAAAAAAATTAGGTGAAAAACAAGCAAATATAATAAAGTTTCAATATAATTAGAATGTTCATAATCATTACGAAGCATACATATATTCTGATATATTATCATATCTATGGATCAGTTCACGATAAAGGTACTAAAAATTGCATGTTTGTATTTTAATATATAAAGAATACCTAAGAAATATGATTATTAACTGTTAATATTTTGAATTTCCTAAACACTTCTGTATGAAATAATTTAGTATTTACTTTATTTCTTAAAACACCAGTTTTCAAAATTGAGAATTAGAAGGCTGTAAACTATTTTAATCATCATTTTAGAAATTTTCTCCAAAATTCTCTCTCGAGAATATTAAAAAGTAAACTTGAAATACTGGAGATCAATCTAAAGGCGTAAATTGAAACCTGAAGGATTTTAGCGACCCTCAACTGAAATTTATTTTTAGACGCTTTGGAATTTCTCATTCAGTGTTTATCTTGTCTTATATTTATCTTATTACTTATATTTAAAATATTTGAGTGCATTATACCTTCTTACCAGCCTTTTTTAAATAGATAAATTGTAAGTAATTTTTTACGGTGAATAGTAACTTTTTCTTACAACGAATTTAGTATTCAATTTATTGTGAATTGAATATAAAAACATTTTTTTCTTCCCTTTGATTTAATAGAATGTTTCTTCACGAATTTCTACATTTAACTTGCCTAAATATAAATTTGCTTAAGTTTATTCAATACTTCGTAACTTTTTGCAGAGTTGCTTAAATCGTTAACCTTTCTATATTGATAAACAAGCTTCGAAAATAAGCGTGATATTTATTTCAAGTGGACTGATCTGGTATTGTAAAAGGTGATATAATTTTTCCATTCTTTTAACAATTGACCTACACGATGGTCAAAAACCTCCATTGACACTGTAGCTAAAAGCTCTACGAGCTGTGCCACGACGTATTCAGGTTGTATATAGGATATACAACCTGAATACGTCGTGGCTGCACTATTTTTTTATTTTTTATAATAAGCGGATTTTTTTTTTAAATAAGTAAAAAAGAAAAGTAAACGAACAAAATGTTTGTAGGAAAGTGAAATTCAAATTTAGATTGTAAATAATGGAATTCGTTAAAATTATACAAATTAAATAATTCGATTCGTTCAAATTTTCTTAAGGTTTATATGTCAATATTTTTAAATTTCAATTAAACATCATTTCAAAGACACCGTATCTTATTCATGTGCTATAACGTAAGCTCGACCTGAATGATTATAGAAACAGTTTGAATCCTTATCGGAAGATCAATTTTATAATAACCACCTTTATTGTGTATTTATATTCAATCAAAAGCGACAAGACATACTAAAATTTTCATTTCTTGGTGACAACATGTATTAAATTTGTATTTCTACAACAAGCAGGTCAATTTCCATAATTATTAATTACTTTTCAATTCATGACCGTACATTAGGATTGGAAATCGAATTTGACAGTAATACTAAACAGATTTCATTCCATTGCAGGAAGCATATGGCTAGGCTGTAGAAAAAAATCGTATGCTCCTTGGAAATTATCGCAGAATTAAATAGTTTTCTGAGATATTTTCATATTTTCCACCTGAAAAAGAAAGCATAATAGAAATATATTTTTGCGAGTAAAAAAGTGGGTATTATTTATTTCATGATAACATCAAGAATTAGAAATTAGAATTGCTGATTTACTTTAAAGTATTGGCAGTCGCATTAGGTGGAATTTCCGTAAAGACATAATTATATATACAGCTTCCTTCATCTTAGTGGCGTAACCCGTTATGGCGAAAAATGGCAACAACCTTAAAAATTGACAACTACAATTGATATTTGCTGGGTGAATCTATCGAGTTAGACTCACTACCTCTAGTTGTTATCAATACTTGTGATAGGTAACATTTTTAAAAGAATCCTATAGTTTCAACCACTTACAATTTTAGAAGATAATAGAAACCAACTCGTCAAGTATTTAACGATGTATAATAATCGATTAGGAACTTTGAAGAACATCAATTGGAGAAAATTAATCGATATTCCATAGAAAATTTTCAACATTTACAATTTTTTCTTTTTTGAAATCTACTTTTATATTGAAAATAGCTACCTACTACTATAAGTACCTGTAACGAATACACCCAAATATGATCATCGGTCAATTTATTCGAAAGAGTATCTTATAAAAAATTGTAAAAATGAATGCGTATGAAATCATCTTCAAGCAATATTATCAACGTCAAGTGAAAATTGAGAAAATGATTTTCTTGATAATGATAATGTTGCAGAAACTCTTTTATATACTATATAATTTCAATCACTCACTAATGGCTGCAATATATAGTTATCGCCACTATCACATTAATGCTACAAGCTTTAGTGTCAATTATAAAAGAATTATTATATTGAAGCAATAAATTTCGTAAGTAATCATTAAAAGGGGCTTTTCAAAACACAATCGGTTTTGTGCATTGTATGCCGATGGTTACGCATACGCATGTGTTTTTACTTTTAATTATGTCTTTATCTGATGTGTTAACGAAGGATGTAATACTATTGAATGTAATATATGATGTTACGCAATATATCAATTCCAACTTATTACTTCAAATTTATTTTAATACTAAACATTTCAGTAACGATAAAGAACTAAATTATTTTGTGGTTTCTTAATAAAGTATTTAATGAGGCTACGCTTGTTTTTATGACAGAATTTTACATTCTACTTATTACGTGATATAAACTCATTAACAAAAAAGAAAGAACAAGGCTCCTACTTTAGTCACAGAAGTAAAGATAGTGCAAAGTGTTGTGAGCGCCGTTTCGTGGTAAATAAATGGACATTTAGTTACGGTACTATCATAATTTCGTGTGAAATACCCATAATGTATATATAAAAGTGTATTCAAATATTTACATAAAATAATTTTAATCATCATAAAAACAAACACAGTGTTTAGTTTACCAAAAATCGAATCTTTACATTCAGTGACCTTTACTGTTTTATGTCGCGCACGTACAACTCACGTCTATTCAAGTCTGTGTTGTAATGTACTCGTAAATATTGCTGTTGTATTTCAAAGTAAAACCATTTCCCTCAAATTTTAAATAATGAAAACTCGTTTCGCAACTTTCATAATCTATAATTACGTCGTATCGCATAGGATTTTAACAAGATACGATTTTAACAAAGTGTTTATTATAGACATTAGTGACTATGGTTAGAAATATAATTTTTTATTCGAAAATTAAATTTATAATATCAGCAACTTTAAGCAATTCCATCTTCTTATTTATACTTATTCATACTTAGGTGATAAATGGCTCAAAACTGTGTTTTATCATTGCTTTAAAACAAAAATACTGCACCGATATCAACGAACACATAACCGAAATACCTGCTCATTTCTGTCCACTTAAGGCGCTCTACGTTTCTTCTATGGTCATAACACAAATAAATGAGCATATATATTTACCAATTATTTATAGTAAGCATATTACTTAACCATTATAGTAACTGCTTCTGCATTCTTGCAGTCGAGCAAAAAATTTTTGATTGATCCAAAGCAAGTAATACAATATCCTCAGATTAATAAAAGCTTGATGACAAGTTAGAAAGTTAAATAATGAGTTATCGTCGGTTCTAACTAAATATTGATATTCTTTGTTTTCTAACTTTCCATGATTTGCTGACTGTTTGCTGGACCGTCAATGAATTTAATTTTAGCCACTCTTATGAAATTCAGTAAACTAAATTAATACGCCTTTATAAATCACTGATTTGAATGTTCCGAGAACTTTTATGGGAAATAAAAATGTGTTTAATAGCAAATAAATTGAGTTTAATATATTTATATCATATATATATATATATATATATATATATATATATATATATATATATATATACATATATATATATATATATATATATATATATATATATATATATACATATATATATATATATATATATATATATATATATATATATATATATATATATATATATATATATATATATATATATACATATATATATATATATATATATATATATAAATCTTGATTAAATATTGTGATTATGCAGAAGTAAGAACTCTATGAATATATCAAAGCAAAACATGCTAAATTAAGGGGCGCCTAGAAGAATATAATAAAATTATAAATTAGTTTATATATATAACGAAATTGACTTTCATTTAAGAGTCTAGAACCATTGATAATTTTAATAAATTCAAATGTAAATGAATTTATTTCAGTCTCACGACACAATAAGTCCACTTGTATTTTTGTTTAAAGTTCCGTAGCCAAACTAGGTTCCGTTGTAATTTCACTGTCTGTCTGTATGTCACAGCCGTTTTACTCGCAGACTATTAGTACTATGAAACCGAAATTATTATAAGTATTTATAACGCCTACAAAATTATGAAATTTTTTAAAAAATTTTTATCGTATCTCCCATACATATAAAGTGGGGATAATTATTTTTTATTCGAATAATCCATTGGATAAAGTATCGTTGAATAGGTCTTTCAAAATATTATAAACAGTGTATTCATACAGAGATTCGTTTACGAAATATTAAGCTTTCAAATTGTCCGTTTTGTCAGAGTTAAATTTTCCCACGCCGTATTAGCTAAACCGTTATTTTTTAATATCGGGAATGTATTCACCATACTACACACATAAAATTAAAAGAAAAATTAAATCACAGTTAAGTAGGCTCTACTAGTTTATGAGTAATCATCGACTAACTTACGGCATGTAGTTGAGTCAAATGACTTCAATAAACTGTAAAATTAACTTTGTATTTTAAAATGTATATTTATTGTATCTGTGAAAAATATACTAGGCAATATATTCATGTACTTACTTACATGATGAGAAGTATTATTTAAATTTATAAATAGTTTGACAGACATACTACATAGGCTTACACGTTTATACGTGCCCAAAATGTGTGCAGAAATCCGTAGTGCATACCATACCAGTATATAAAGAGTTTTTAACAAAATAATGGTATGTAGAATTGTAACGTTTACACTAAAGTAAAATTTACATTTAAATATGTGAAAATAAAATAAAACTGGCCACGCCTACGCGCCATGAGACATGCACAAAATGAGATTCTATATTTATATATATATATATATATATATATATATATATATATATATGTATATATATATATATATATTTATATATATATATATATATATATATATATATATATATTTATATATATTTATATATATATATATATATATATATATATATATATATATATTTCTATTTTATATTTCTTAAAATTGCGGATTCAAGTTAGGTGATACAATTTTATTTAAAAATATTAATAAAAAGCTAGAAATTTTTTTTAATTGAGCCATGGCTGAAAAACGATAAAAATGGAATGATTTATTAAACTTCAAAGTGATATTTCCCGTCACTTTGGAGTTTGTATATTGATATTTTAAAACTAATTAACAAATTTTATCAGGTTACTAATTAAACTTGAAACGAAATACTAAATTTCACAGTCATATTGTACGTCAATTTGAAGTTTAATATTTCGTTAGGTGAGTTTAGAAACAAAAAATCATAAACATAAATCATATAATTGTGGTAAAATTATGTTATTTATATTTACTATAAATAATATAATTTTGTAAATATGGAACATAAGTATAATTTTTAAAGAACTACCCAATGGGTCCTGCTCGATGAGATACGCAAATAAAATCGTTCCCTTTTTAGGTTTATGGGAAGTCACGGTAAAAAATTAGATCGTTATATTAGTAATTTTCTTGCTATATTTAATGCACATAGATCAAAAGCTACGAAGATCTGAGAGACATGAACATGCAGGCAGATGGGCGGACAAGATGGAATTAAATAAGTTCCGTTATTACGTTGTGTGCATTTGCCTAATGTATTTTAAAAATTAAGTTTTTACTTCCAAGAAATTAATCTCTAACATGTAAAGAGTTTGTAAATTATTGAAAAATATCTTTGCAATACAGTTCTTGAAAAATAAAGTACGAAATTTACACACGATACATAATTAATGGATAAAACAATGGACGTCGAAAACCATCCGGCTAAGTTTACGCGCGGAGCTTATCAACAAAGTTTACCGAGTGACGCCTATGATTGAATTAACAAAATAAATTTGTAATTTTCCATACAATAAAAGCTTTCAACTTCAAGCGGCCCTCTCAAGCAAATAACATTGGAATTAACTTGTCAAAAAGTTTGAATGGCGTTTGTCGGCGATACCTGGCTGAAGGGTTCATTGAAAGCGTAGCGGCGTCTTGAAATCACACAAATTCGACGCCAGAACATGACGAGCGATGTCTTTGCACAATTTTCCTATATAGTTCCAGTAATAATGACGGAATGTTTGTGTTGCCACTGTAGGGTTCAGAAGTAAGTCACCTTTGTTTCTAACTATCCAGCAGTTTCTTTTGTTAAATAAATTGTTTGATTTTGTTCAGACATATGTGACCATTTTTTTCCATCGTGTTCTTTAAGTGTTTTCGACACATCAATATAATGAATTTTATCGCAATATTTTTTTTATTTCCCAGAAGTTTTTTATTTGAATGCTGATTTCTATAGCTCTCATTCAAGGCCAAAAGTAGTACTCCAAATAGCCAGAGTGTATTATTTTTTAGTAATTTAGGCCCGAGGCTAAAGGCCCGAAACACTATTGCGCAAAAACACCTTGCACTTGACCGATGTTTTATTGAAGATACATATATGAAGATAAGTGATTTAACTTTGAAATTATTTTCTGCTACATATTAACCCCACACCAATATTTCTGACGTTGGTATTTCAGTTTTTATTGTTAATTAACGTGGCCAGTAAGAAACTAGCGTATTAATTCTGTTATTACTACTTCAGCATGAATGAAAACCTATGACTTGCTAATCAAATGGGAGAAGCAGAATAGTAGAGGTTCAACTATTTTGTTATTGAGGCTTTGTATTGCTAATTTTCTACTACCAATTTTCTAATATTACAGAAATTACATGAAACTTAAATTTAAAAATTGTCTATTTATATCGCACAATGGATCGCTTTTATAATCGCTTGCGCGAAAGTTACTCATAGAATTTCCTAACAGCCTTATCGCTACTTAATTTATATCAATCAGGAACATCAAACTTACTTATTTATACTCTCTTATCGTAATGATTAATGATCCAAGAAAGTGAGTGTATTGAAAAGCTGTTAAATTCTAACATCGTATTTGATTTTAGATGCTCCTGGAAAAGTATTGTTGGGTCTTGAATTTTTAGGAAAAAACGTATCTTAAAAAACAATGTATGTACTACTTAAATTTTAAATGTGACTCGTTTATATTTGTTAATAAACTAACAACATTTACAAAAATAATTTAAAATGATTCGACTTTTTGTACATGAAAATAGTAAGTTTTCAACTTCTCCTCTACAATCTAAACAGGATCATCCTTTTATAATCCTTAAATGTAGCTATAGAAAGTAGATAATGTATGTTTTCTAACCAATTACACAGCTGGTTAGAAAACATATACTATCGACTTTCTAAATTTAAATTCCATTAGTTTTGTATGAGTTTATGCAACATTTGTAGTTTTTTTTTCAGAACAAAATATGGATCTCCAGCATTACACACCACATAATTATGTAGTAGAAGTATTCAGGTTTTCGTCGAGAAGGGTTTGTAATTATAATTGTCGTTCTTATGTGTAGTATATTTTGACTTACCTAATGTATACCTATAGCTATATAGGTTATATATTTTGCATTAAATCTATATAAACCTAACATCTATTAGTTGGTTCGTTTTCTAAATAACTATTGCTTGACCCGGAGAAAAATTAACTTCTTAAGTCAGAGTGATGGCGATGATTCTATCAATGGAAGTCGATGTACTATAACTGGGAGAACAGAGTAGAATATAAGGACTGTTCTACTAAATGAAGAAAAGTCCCAGAGCATCTAATAGACTCTCCTGAAGATGTGGCCGATATTAAGAGGCAATGCACGAAATCAAAATCGTGGACTGAGACACAGAACTGTATTCTGTTGAAAATGCTCTTATTTTAATCGTTGACACGAAATTGACTGAAAACAGCTATAATATTTTGTGGAAATAAACATTTCTTTAGGGTTCTCGATATACTTTTCGGTATATACTTTAGCGAACGCATGAGGGTTAATGAACTAATAGTCTCTGTAGACATAAATTAATTTGTTAACCTCACTGCTATACGATTATTGAAGGCACAGGAAACTGTATTCGACAATAACGTACCGAACTAAAGTAAAGTAACACTGATTTTTAAATAAGGTACTGATGGCAGTTTTGGCTATTGACAAATATTTACTTTTGTTATCACCGATACAGCTGAAGACGGTTGAAAATCAAGTTATACAACAAAATCCCCATTCTTTATCTACTGCTTGTGGGGGGCATTCGGGTTTTTGTTGATTAAGAAAACTCACAATATGTCAATTAAAAAATTTAACAATATTAAACACCGCTAAATTTACAAAATCGTGCTATATTTGTGGTTCAATGCCTACTTAAATAAAAATTTTAAGAGTTCTGAGATACTGAACACCCAAAATTATTTATTCAGTATATTTTCTTTTTTTTCTTCTTCGAATTGCAGCCAGGACCGTCCTAATGCGTTTTTTCCATCGGAATCAAATGCTCTATGTTTCCGGTTGATAACATTTAATATTTTTAAGTCCTTACCGGGTGCGGGTCTTACCCGTTTCCTGCTACCCCCTGGCTTGTTGAGAGTTGATAGCTTGGTTGGTTTGTTATCGTCTGATCTAAATGAGTGTCCAAGATAAGTTATTCGGTTTAATTTGAGGGTTTAAACAATATATCTGGTTATTCATATTGATTGATAGTTAAAAGCAATTCTAATTTTCATTTGAAGTATTATAATTTTGTCGTGCACTATAATCTAGTTTTTTGAAAACGTCATTGTCAATACTAATACATCAAAAAATTGGTCAATATATTCAATTAAGATACATTCATATATCAGCCAAACACTATAAAATTATTTCTCCCATTTCATTTGTCAATACAAAAGAAGATTCACATCAAGAAATATATATCTAAATTATTTACTCAAGGTTACACTAATTATAAAGGTGATTTCAGAAAGGGCTAAAAAATTTTCTTTTAATACTTCAGTCATTTTCCATGTGATTGATTTTGTCTGAATAAGAAGCAACAGATGTAATAAATGTACTGATAGAAAATAATTATCAAATTTTACTGAAAAAAATTACAAGAACATATTTTGAGTAATATTTAAAACAAAAAAATGTATATATGCACACGGACGTAAGCACGCGCGCACTCACACAACGATGAAAGAGCGTACACCATAATCACACATATACTTTGACTTACATAGTTTTACAATGTCTCATTTGTCTGCCCACCGTTGACAGACAGTCATATTTTTCTGTCAGTTGAATAGTATATTGGCATAAAATTTGGTAAAAGTACGAAACAACAATAGAACCACTGAGATATAAATAAACTAAAATACTTGAAATGTTGAATGAAATCTGGTAACTTTTCTCTTATTTATCTAATCGAAGCCAAAATAGGTTTGAAAGTTATACAAGAACATCAGGAAAACTACTTAGAGTTTCATGCAAAGTTGTAAAGAATCCATCCGAAAAAAATAGATTACAAAATTTTTTTATCTTGCGTTTTTATAGTTCCAGGCTTAAGCTAAGCTAAATGCTTTTATTTATATTGATTATTTTCTTTGAATAAGAATATAATTGAATTAAATTTCACTATGCTCAAAAAAATTGTTAAAATTATTATATAGAATACAGTTGAAGGACAATTGTATAAAGTTCGACTTTATTACGTTAATCATAGATTTTGAGTGTTGATTCCATATTGTCTCAAACATCAGGTTCAGTTTAGTTCCAGTAATTATTTATTGGTTGTTTTATTCTTAGCCAATATTTTAGATACAATTTTTACTAATTCTATCTTACTTGGATGTATTAAATCAGTTTCGATAGAAAATTTTACAGATTATAACGTTTAATTATGAGCTACCCGCACATCGTTTGGCTTTTCCGGTATGAAGTTGAAGAGAGACTGTGTTTGATTTAAGGTGCAATTACATAATTAATTAATAAATATTAAATTAACTAATGACTTTCTAACTTCCACCTGTTCCTATAAAAAATTATTTTCAAATTTAATTTTTGCAACAAAATCTAATATGCTAACGATATTTCATCCATTACGTGTTGCCATTCGGTAAGCAGTGGCAATATATTTAGCATAAAGTGATGACTTAGTTTAAAAAACAAAATTAAAAGCTCTTTTAGGTCTTCCAAACTGTCGAATTTTTATTCTGTAAATTATTGCAAAGTGCTTTGAAAAAGCGATAGTCAGATATCGCATTGTCAGATGAATACAAATATTTTCAGTACTAACAGAATCAAGTTAAAGTCCTTAAATATGTACGTGTTAGGTTAATGGTTTATAGTTTAGCATTATTTTAGTAAAAATCAATACAATTTTGCTGGCTACAAAATTTATTAGATGGTCGATCTAAATTTTGACAAAACACATCTATCTGCACTTAACATAGATTCTTCTGCAAGTAAATCCCTATGAAATAATGCTCTTAATATTTCAACAAGAGCTAGTTTATCTTTTTTTATATTCGGTTCAAGTTTTGGATACCAAATTTCCGTTCTTTCTCAACCATGCCATGGCATTCGCATTTGTTATTAAGGTGTGTAACCCACTTAGTTCATTGAGAGTAATGTCAATAGTTTATCCAGTTACGTTTTAATCAAAACTCACAAAGTAAAAACTTCATTTTAAATTAATGTCTTTTTAAAATAATGAACTTGTGGCTTTGTTCTGTCATTAACTGAGCGCATTTTGGTATATTTGTATGTTATAATAAAATATTTTAGAACTGTTGGCAACCTTTCTATAAAAGCCCCAAACTCGTGGCCAACCAAACATAAGGATTCTACAGCATTGTTTCGTCGAATAAAAGTTTGCACCGAGACCAGTGCACCATTGTTCTGCTTCCTGAAAATGAAGGATAAAATTAAATCTAGGTTATTTTATTGGTGTATCGCTTTAAACTTACTATCTTCTAAACGTTTTATCAAGTTATATCAGAATATTTCTGACTTATTGCAAAAATATAACGAAACATCTGCATGTATATTTAAATGTCAAGGTGAGTTGTTCTTATTTTAGGTCTATAATACGAGTCATGGGAATCATTCCCATGGGGTAAAGATATTGGTACATGATATTTATGTGTGTATTGAAAATTGTCTTATTTATTAATAATTTTATGACAGGTGTTTACTTCCTGCTACTACTCTATAATTCAATAAATGAAGTTGAAGATTAAGAGTATCATATTAATGAAACAGTCAAACGCTCGGTGCTATCACCTCCAATAAAATATGAAGTGCTAGCAGCACTAGCCAACATTCCAATAAGTCGGCGACTGACGACCTGATTGATGAGCGACGCACGCAAGTAAAAAAATCAGCTACGCGCAATTATTCTCGTGTTCAGTACCAAGAAAGATTAGATCTGTCTGCGGAAAAGAAACGTTTAAATTGGTTGATAAGTGCCGGAGTTATTTCATAACATTTATGAAAAGAAAATATTCGAATTAAAAAGCCATTTAATTTTTTTAAGTCAGTTAAAAACAATATCGCATTTCATACATTGTAATTTAAGGTGGTTAACAGTTGAAGTAACTTATAAAATTCCTCAACACTGAACAGCACAGGTTCCGTGATCGAGTATGACCGATATAGTTTTAATGATAATATAATAAGATACAACAAAAGACGACATAAATTCGTTCTATAGCAAGATCAAGATAGATCGGTGGTGCCCGAAAATGGTAATTGAAACTCTTCGGTAAACTAATTGAATATTGACTCGTTTGACTTATTATGGCCTAGCAAGAACATAACATAGTTAATGGGTAGGTAAGTATAAACGATTATGTATGTGTGTGTGTGTGAGTGTATATATATATATATATATATATATATATATATATATATGTATGTATGTATGTATATATGTACACACAACCTAATTTCAAACTTCAATCCATAAATCCTGATTTGTCACCTACACTGCCTACCTAAACTATGAGAGCTGAGGAGGTGTGAGTCTCAAATACAGACTCTGTGACTGAACTTCGGTTTCTAATCATCAGTTCTGATGATTCAGGGATACTGTGTTACTTGAAAATCTACTTTTTTAAATAAGTGCTGTGGGTTACAAGCAGAGACTCTTTCATTGAACACCGGGTTCTAACTCCTCGATCGTGACACCGTAAGGGTACAGACTACCTTAATCGCGAAAATTGAGGGTCTTCTCTCTTTAAATTAGTATTAATGGTCTAAAAAAAATTCTGCCATTGAGCTCGGTGTACCAACTCTTTCGGTTGACGCTGCGGGTACACTTCCAGCTTAAGTCATGAAACTTGAGAATTTGCTGCCAGTTTGAAGTTAAAATTGTAAGCCTCAAGTAGTGACTCCGTCATTGAATTTCGGGTTACAAATCGTTAGTCCTCCTGCTGCGGGGTATTACTTGCTTAAATTGTAAGATTTGAGGATTTGCTATTTTAAAATTATTATTGTGGGTAAGAGAGACTCTGCCATCGAATCGACCAATTTGGATAATTCTTTTTTTTTTGTAATGTCATAAAAATCGTTGGAATTTTAATATGTAAATTGAAGGTACACGATAGAATATCTCAACAATATACAGCATAAGTAACATGATCATGTTTGTATAATGTAGATCTAATGATAATCTAATAATAAAGTTTCTGAAGTTTAACACAACTAAGGATGGTATACATTTGCCTTTTAACAAGATTAGGGTAAAATAATAAAGTCGGTGTCATGACAGAAACTTTTTGCTGATGAGAAGAAAACTTACCAAGGTTGAACTCATTTCAATCGTCTTGACATGAGTAAAAAAAATAATAAAGTAAATGGATACATAAATATACACAGGTACTCACAGGGCATAAAGTGACTAAACATTAGTACGTGAGTACGCAGGTAGTAAGTAACTTAGTACATTCAAGTATGTACTAAAATATAGCAACTAGAAAATTAGTTGGCAGACATAATATATATTTAGGTATATACTGGATTGATTATCTACGATAAAGCCAAAAGAGGGAATGTAATAAAATATCCCTATGTATATATGAAAGTATGTATGTGGGCGTATACAAATGTAAGTATGTCAATACATATGAACGTATTTAGGTTCCTTAAACGCCGCAAAAGTGTGTTTTGATTTTAATAAATGGGATATTATTGACATTCAATTCATCATAAGTTTCTGACATTCTAGGTAATATGGGGTAACAAGGGCACTAAATATGGAAAAACAAAAAAAAATTAACTAACTTTAAGTAACAACTGAATGAGAAGCGTACCAAATATATAAAATATTGAAAATACCGATGCTTACCTGGAATTTTTGCGGTACAATATTGGTTACATTTATTAATTAATTTATAAAATACTGAAGATTTTTGGAATCGGTGCCAAGTGCAATATAGCTCTTAACTGTATTTGTGCGGCTGTACATGTGTTTGAGAGAGAATAGAAGCGTCGATTGCGTGTTGATTGATTAAATTTTCATGCAAAGTTTGGAATGTAAAGGAAAATATGTATATCTATTTAAATTTTTTATGCTATTAGTAATGTGATTGACATTACTAACGATATTTAATAGTCTAATAAAAATGTTTACATATTTGCATATTTGTGAATCGTATTAAATTATATTATTATATATTGAATTCTTATATTTATTTTAAAGTTTTTGTGTTAATCGTTTAGTAATAATGTTACTCAAGTGTGAAGATGAATATTTTTAATTGTCTTAAATTATATAAAGAACTCTATCCAGCCAGTCTCTTTTCTAAGTTTGACAATTATTTGAATATTGTTAAGTTTTATTAAGTTTCTTTGTAATATAAGATGTGCATTTTAATTAATTATTTATTTTCACGATTTATACAAACTGAATATTGAGAATTATGTGAATAAATATGTGATATTACAATTGCGCTAATATGTATACTAAGTATGGACATTAATATTATTTATTGGGTAATAATTTATTATTGTTAATAAAATGTTTACCTACAAATATGCTATATATATAAATGAAAGAAAAAATAATAACTGATGGTAACGAATTTATTTACTGTTTTTTCCATTAATTTATTGCAAAAGTATCTTTGAACATTTTTACAGTGTATAGAAATTTTATTCCAAATATTCACACGGCATTTAGGAATTTATTAAACAATTTGTATTTAGTCCCTTCTTTAGTATATTTTAGTTGGCCAAAAGTGTTTAGAGCAGACGAAAATAATTAGGTAAAAGGTTCCTTCACAATATTAGTTCACTTGAAATGGGCAAAAGCTTGGATAATTGCTAGCCATAAAAGTACTTCAAACGAAGTTAAATAGTTCTGCTTATGTCTCAGATTATTTGGGTTCAACCGGTATAATATGGACAGGTCTTGAGAGTCAATTTAAAAGTGTTACATATATATGTACATGTATATAGACATATATATATATATATATATATATATATATACGTATATATATGTGTGTGTGTATATATATATATATATATATATATATATATATATATATATATATATATATATATATGTATACTACATGTTTTTACATTTTCACATCTTCAAGAGAATATTGCATTATAGATGTTAGTGCCAATAAAATATACTCCTTTACTTGAAATATTTTACAATAGGACATTGTGAGTATGTCGCCTTTTCAGTCTTTCAATTTTCATGAATTAGTAATGTCTGTAATCTATTAAAATGTGCACTTGTTATTTTTTTGGCTCACAAATATATAATGAGATTGTAATACGTAATTAAGAGATTATCTGTGAAAATACTGTTTCCTTACTATCTCCATAAAGATATTGAACACACAGATAATATACCTATAATGAGACTAGACACTAGTGGCCTATATCGAATAAGATTATTTCTGTAAAAAAAAACAAATTCAGTTTTCTGTTATTAATTTATATAATACAATATTGGTAGAGTAATAAATAAATGACAATTTTACAAAAGTTTTTGGAAATCCATCACAAAATTAATAACACTTTACAAAAAACGAAAACACGTAACCTTGTTTAGTAATACCAAATAACTATCCACGTGAGATTCTTTTTCACATGCGTGTAGTACCAAGCACTACATTTTTTTGTTGAAACAACTATACACACACACACCCACACATATATACATGCTTAAAAATATGATGGTGGGAGAGAAGCAGAGCTAGACCTTACCGGTTGTATTTTGTCTCTCTTTTACTCCATCTCGCTCACTCATATGCGCAACAATACGCTCTACCCAGCCAATGAGAAATGTTTCATTGCCGCGTTCATGACGTTTCACCTTTTCTCAGTTAAGGTCCCAATCCCAAACGTCTGTTAAGAAGATTTGTTTCTTAATAGACGTTTGGGATCGGGACCTTAACTAAAGAAAATGTGTTTTGTGTACCTTTGTTTATACAAATGAGCCTAGTAATTTGAGATTGTAATAGTGCGGTGAATTTAACTTCAAGTAATTTTACAACTGACAGGTAAAAGTAACAGCTTGAGATAGATCGAAGATATTCTTTAATGACAGAGTGCCATAGTATTATTAGATGATTTGTCATAATGTAATTGTTATAATGACATAATGTTAATGGAGTATTTGTCATTTTAGCTTGTTACTAGTGATTTCGGATGAAACCGGTGATTTTCCACTCTAAGCGGATATACTGGCATAGCCATACCTTCGATCGCAGTTTCATAGTTTCTAGTTATAAAAAATATCATTTCATGTATAGAAAAATGTTTAAAAAAATTAAAATGACTCCATATACACCGGGTGTGTATACGGAGTTATTCATAAATAAAAGTCAAATGGGATACAAAATTGATCAAGCGGTACACTTTATGATGACGGTTTTGTAAAATCGTAAATAAAAATAGATCAATTGAATTAAAATAAATATAATAAAAATATGCTTTTTACACATTCAGTTGAACGTTGAATTTTGCATTTCCGTTTGGCACTATTTTTGGGGCATTTGTATGTACATGCATCACAACATAATTGCGTTTTCATTTTAAGAAAGATCGCCGTAAAATTTTGCAGAAAGATCTAGCACAATTATACAAAAAACATAAAATTAAAGAATAACTAGGCTATTTTGCACAGTAGGTACTATGGACAATTCATGGCAGGTAGCTACAAAGATAACTTAGTTGCAAATACTTAGAGCTAATAAATAGAATAAACTGTTTTAACATTATTCTAACGTCATAAACGTTCGTTTATTTTTTTTCTATTTTACTTTGTTTCACCGTTAAAATAATTTGCAATCTTGCAATACCATTAAGCCATTAATCGCTCATACTAAACATGCGCGACTGAAGGGTCCATTGCAACAAAAGAAGTAAAAGAAATTGTTTTTTTCTGTTCTTCTCATGTATTCAACATGCATTCATAAATATTTAAAGGGAAAATTGGTGGGCTGATATATGTATACACCTATATATGTATATTTAAAACAAAGCTTTGAAACTAAAAATTCCATGTTAAATATATATATATATATATATATATATATATATATATATATATATATATATATATGTATATATTTATATATATATTTATATATATATATATGTATATATTTATATATATATATATATATAAGTATATATTAACGGAATATTTAGGGGTATGGTGTTTTTGACAGTAAAAATATTTAACAATTCTGCTCACTCTCCCTTGGACATATCTTCCCCGGTTTCGTAGACGGTTACCGTTCCTTCGGCTTCTGGGAATCATATTCTTTGTAGTTTCACTTTTATTTTTGGGAAAAAATAGAAATCGCTTGGCTGAAGGTCGAGCCTGGATGGTGGATGTCTCATAATTTCTACACTCAACGTAGTCAGTATTTCTCCAAGCTGAGTTTACAAAGGCATTGTCTTTATGCAGGAGGAAACTAGTGAGAAGACGTTGCTCTCCAGTTTTTTCCAAAACAACATTGGCAATGGAGAAGATAAGCTTTTTTGTAGCTATTTAATTATATTCAAATTATTTTTTTCAAACCACTCAATTTTTGTTACGATTGTATGGGTGTTTTTCGTATATAGAATATTTATTATCTATTATTTTTTTCTTACCAAAATTTGCAACATACTTATGAAAAATATTTTTTTCCTTCATTAAACTTTTAATTCTAATAAAGCTACGATTTAGCATGAATCGCCTGCAAAACCATGAAAACGTTTTAATCAATTTAATTATTCGAACCAACTAAGAAAAGGACTAACAGAAAATTTGAAATAACATTTTTTTTTGTCTTGCTTGTACCAAAACAAATCGTTAAAAAATTTGATGTATATAGATTACAGGTTTCAATAAGATGTCTTTCCAGACAAACCTCTTGTGGCATAGACAAAGGCAATAACATAAACTTTTCCCCGAAACACCTTAATGACTAACGATCGAGCTTTCCTTGAGTTTCTATTCGTTTACTTGCGAGTTACGTAATGGAGGGCTAGTTCCCATGAACGGCTTAATCACTTGAGCCCAATGGAGTTGCCGCTGTTAAACTGAAATGTGTTCATAATTTGCTCCGAGAGAGTATATAGAATACTTGAGCGAAACATGAATAATTTACAATCTATTTATATCGTTTGACGAGATCTTGTTATAAAACATCATGTTATTTATAATTCACCCATAAATTATAACAGGGAAAAGAGCGGCAGAAATGTTGATGTAATAGAGAATTTATAAAATTGCCTACTACTATTTATATCACTCCGATTTTAATAACACAATGTCGCCTTTAAATATTATCGGTCTATAATTAAAATGATTGGAATTTTTCATAACTACTTATTCTTGTTATGTTTTAATTACTAAAATACAATACTCCTAAAAACAAACAAACAATATTTTTAATTCTTTTTAACTATTTTCATTTGTTCAGCCCTGATATGAAGTCCCAAAAACGTTAAGGTGAGTACGCAGAAAAGTTATAATATTAAGCCGCATAACTTCCTAGTTTTAGGATGAATATAAATATAAAATTAAAACATAGTATCCGGAAAATTAACCGTGCATGCATTAGTGAGCACGTAAGCGCGAAGAATAAAGTATACGTTTCTGCGTACATGCATGCGTTCGTGGGTTTTATTTTCGCGTGTGCGTAAGTACGTGCCTGCGTGCATAATTTTGTGCGAGCGTTCATCGTCAGAGGGCAAAAACTGCGTTTCTTAATAATTCCGACTAAATCTCAAAAAGGAGACGGGCAAAAATGGGCCTGAGATATAAAATACAGTTTTTAAAATATCTGGTATTATTTGGAAATCAAAAAATTAAACAATTCAGCGATTGACAATCATGTAAGAACTAAGAATAAAGTATGATTTGTGTTTTCAATACAAATAAAAAAGGTATCTTCATTATACTTTTAAAATATTATATTCTTATATAATAATTATGAAATACCAAGAGTTATTTGTAATTATTAATGGGGAATAAAATAATAAAGAAAATCTATTAGAAGATAGTATAACTTTTTAGAAATGCCGCTTTCTTTTTTTAATGTGTAGCCATTGCTTAAATTAGTTAAAAATAAACTGTTAACTAACATTGACAATGGTTCTATTCACAATTAAATGAAACTACGTGATGTAGTATTATTTCTACTATCTTTAATTTCTTTACCACGACCTAGGTTTCGTTGTACTACAACATCTTCAGGTGGGATATTAGCAAAGATCCCATATGAAGATGGGATCTTTGCTAATATCCCACCTGAAGATGTTGTAATACAGCGAAACCTAGGTCGTGGTAAAGAAATTAAAGATAGTAGAAATAATACTACATCACGTAGTTTCATTTAATTGTGAATAATGGATTTCTACAAAATTAACGCCAAATATATTCAATGGTTCTATTGATATCAAAATGAATAGCTTTTTCGCTCTTTTCAAGGTTTATGCAATTTTTTTCGCGGACACTTATCGAACATATGAGTTTCATGGATTTATATGGAACATCTATAAGAAGATATAACGGGATGCAATCTGCACTTTAGTTTATCTCGCTAGTTTGAAAAGCTCCGTAGATAAAACACTGAAAAAATTATTATGAAAGTTAATCTGATTTTTTTTAAGTGTAAGATTTTTTATTGGTCTGATTGAGGAATTAGTTAAACTTTTAAAGAGCTTATTTTTTTCATTTTCTTTATATAATAGTGTAATTATATTCTTGTAACATGTGCGTCCAATACTCCTGTCAGTCTCCTTTGTCTGTCAAACTTGCCACAGCAAATTTACATAAATATAAATATGTATATATATATATATATATATATGTATATATATATATATATATATATATATATATATATATATATATATATATATATAAGTATATATTAACGGAGTATTTAGGGGTATGGCTTTTGATAGTAAAAATATTTAACAATTTTCCCAAAGTTTTCCCAGTACAACCATATTTGCTCTACAGTAAAAAACCTGCTTTTTTCTAGATGAACGAAGATATTATTTTATTTATTTTTATTTATTTTGTCTTGAACATAAAAACATATTTGGCGAATTTATTGCCACCCGAGTATATTTATTTTAGTTAACCTAATGTTAACTAAATTAACAAATGATTTATGTTTGGTACATAAATGGACAGAGAAAAAGGATAGAATAGGAGAAGAATAAATAGGATAAGGAGAATGTATCATGATCGGAATAACCTTTTTCAGAAACCTTTTGAAAGTGTAAATCGATATTGCCTTTGTATGGCTGCATGTAATAATATGGCAGCCAATAAGTACTCGTTGAAGACAGTGTTATATTTAGAAATAAGGAGAGTGAGGACATGTTCCGAAAGTGATTCAAGACCAGGAATAGAGTTAGACTAATGACTGGAGTCAGCGTGCAAGCTTTAACTTTGATCTAGAAATATAATATAGGATAAATATAATATAGGAGAAATATAAAATAGGATAATACGGACTACAAGGATTCTTAATATATAAAAAAGGGAATTGGCTGATTACGTATTTTTGTTCATTTGAGAAATAAGATAATCTCAGAAACATGGTCACATTATATCAGACCAAATATACAGTAAATGCATAATTTTTGGAAGCGTTCTAATTTATTTAACGTCAGCTAAATAAATTAAAACACCTTCAACATTAAATAAATTAGAACATAAATATATTTTCCATAATGGAGCAAGGTTACCAAGAATGCTTGACAAAGATTAATTTTAGTTTTGGATGGAATATATTGTTGAAAATGCTTTATAGAGTATAATTTGCTGAAAATTTGACGACTAATGCAATTTACTTCCGGCTGCCAGCTAAGACGTTGATCTATTAGTAAGTCAAGGTTGAAGAAAAATAAATCATATTATCATTTAGTATTAGCTGTGGCAAGTTTGACAGACAAAGGAGACTGACAGGAGTATTGGACACACGTGTTACAAGAATATAATTACACTATTATATAAAGAAAATGAAAAAAATAAGCTCTTTAAAAGTTTAACTAATTCCTCAATCAGACCAATAAAAAATCTTACACTTAAAAAAAATCAGATTAACTTTCATAATAATTTTTTCAGTGTTTTATCTACGGAGCTTTTCAAACTAGCGAGATAAACTAAAGTGCAGATTGCATCCCGTTATATCCTCTTATAGATGTTCCATATAAATCCATGAAACTCATATGTTCGATAAGTGTCCGCGAAAAAAATTGCGTAAACCTTGAAAAGAGCGAAAAAGCTATTCATTTTGATATCAATAGAACCATTGTCAATGTTAGTTAACATTTTATTTTTAATTAATTTAAGCAATGGCTACACATTAAAAAAAGCAAGCGGCATTTTTAAAAAGTTATACTGTCTTCCAATAGATTTTCTTTATTATTTTATTCCCCATTAATAATTACAAATAACTCTTGGTATTTCATAATTATTATATAAGAATATAATATTTTAAAATTATAATGAAGATACCTTTTTTATTTGTATTGAAAACACAAATCATACTTTATTCTTAGCTCTTACATGATTGTCAATCGCTGAATTGTTTAATTTCCAAATAATACCAGATATTTTAAAAACTGTATTTTATATCTCAGGCCCATTTTTGCCCTTCTCCTTTTTGAGATTTAGTCGGAATTATTAAGAAACGCAGTTTTTGCCCTCTGACGATGAACGCTCGCACAAAATTATGCACGCAGGCACGTACTTACGTACACGCGAAAACAAAACGCACGAACGCATGCATGTACGCAGAAACGTGTACTTTATTCTTCGCGCTTACGTGCTCACGGATGCATGCACGTTTAATTTTACGGATACTATGTTTTAATTTTGTATTTATATTCATCCTAAAACTAGGAAAAAAATAATTTGAATATAATTAAATAGCTATAAAAAAGCTTATCTTCTCCATTGCCAATGTTGTTTTGGAAAAAACTGGAGAGCAACGTCTTGTTACTAGTTTCCTCCTGCATAAAGACAATGCCTTTGTAAACTCAGCTTGGAGAAATACTGACTACGTTGAGTGTAGAAATTATGAGACATTCACCATCCAGGCTCGACCTTCAGCCATGCGATTTCTATTTTTTCCCAAAAATAAAAGTGAAACTACAAAGAATATGATTCCCAGAAGCCGAAGGAACGGTAACCGTCTACGAAACCGGGTAAGATATGTCCAAGGGAGAGTGAGCAGACTAATCCTAATAGTTTCGTTAAATAAAATTATGCACAATGAAATGTGGAAATTATTTTTAATAACAATATATAAATAAGCAATATGCAAGTTTGTCCTATTTCTCTTATCTTAAAAACGAATAATGTTACTCATATTATTTTAATATTGAATATTTTTTTCTATGTTTACATCTAAATAATCCGATAAGTTAATATTAGTTTGTTAAAATTAATTATTAATTAGTTACGCAGCACGCAGCAGTAACAGTTACGCAACACGAAAAGGAGACTTTCCGTAGAAAATTGTTTACAAAAAGTAAATTGTAAAATTAATTATAAACACATTATGGTAAAAATGAATAAGATTTAATCTAACAGTTAAGGAATCAAGAGAAAAATATAATTACTAAAACATTTTAATACACTCTAGTAACTTAGTAACAAAAACATTCATTTAAAAATGTTAAGGAGGGAAAATTGAGTGCTCGAAACAATTTTCTTTACTTCCATATATAGTGTAGATCATCGATAAGGAGCTAGTTTCGAAAAAAATATTTTTAACACCCTTATGGTATCAAAAATATTTATTTCATAACTTTAAATATTATATCATCCCTTAGTTTTAAAACTACTGAAACCAATATTATAAAAAATACGGCTTTTTAAAAGCCCACCAAAAATTGTACGAAAACTATAGCAAGGATTATAAATGTCACGATTTTGTAAATTTGCACCATTTTTTTCACCTATGAAAGATATAGTAGACAATACACATATTTAAGTTTTTCTATATTCAGAGCTGATTTTCACTGAAATCATGCGATGCAAAAACTTTAAATACGTTTATTAACCCATTGCATTAGCCAACTTTTTTAAATATTCAGAAAAAAATTAGAGAAGAGGTGAATAAAGATTTAAAACTAGTAATTTTGTACGCCATATGTGATATTACGTGATCTGCCCCGGTTTTTTCCGAAAACGGTTACCGTTTCTTCGGCTTCTGGGTATCATATTCTTTGTAGTTTCACTTTTATTTTTGGGAAAAAATAGAAATCGCATGGCTGAAGGTCGAGGCTGGATGGTGGATATTTCATAACTTCTACACTCAAAGTAGTCAGTATTTCGCCAAGCTAAGTTTACAAAGGCATTGTCTTTATGCAGGAAGAAATTAGTCAGAAGACCTTGCTCTCCAGTTTTTTCCAACGGAGAAGATAAGCTTTTTTGTAGCCATTTAATTATATTCAAATTATTTTTTTCAAACCTCTCAATTTCCATTACGATTATCCGGGTGTTTTTTGTTTATAGAATATTTATAATCAATTATTTTTTTCTCATCAAAATTTCCAACATATTTATAAAAATATTTTTTTTCCAATCTTCTATCTTCATTGAACTTTTAATTCAAACAAAGCTACGATTTAAAATGGATCACCCGCAAAACCATGGAAACGTTTTAAACAATATAATTATTCGAACCAACCAAGATAAAGACTGATGGAAAATTTGAAATATAATTTTTGTTTTGTCTTGCTTGTACCCAAACAAATCGTTAAAAATTTGACGTATCTAGATTAAAAGTTTCAATAAGATATCTTTCCAGACAAACCTCTTGTGGCATAGACAAAGGCAATAACATAAACTTTCCCCGAAGCATCTTAATGACTAAGGATCGAGCTTTCCTGGAGCTTCTACTCATTTCCTTGTGAGTTACGTAATGGAGGACTAGTTCCCATGAACGGCTTAATCACTTGAGCCCAATGGAGATGCCGCTGTTAAACTGAAATGTGTTCATAATTTGCCCCGACAGAGTGTATAGAATACTTGAGCGAAACATGAATAATTTACAATCTATTTATATCGTTTGACGAGATCTTGTTATAAAACATCATGTTATTTATAATTCACCCATAAATTATAACAGGGAAAAGAGCGGCAGAAATTTTGATATAACAGAGAATTTATGAAATTGCCTATTACTATTTATACCACTCCTGTTTTAATAACACAATGTCGCCTTTAAATATTATCGGTCTATAATTAAAATGATTGGAATTTTTCATAGCTACTTATTCTTGTTATGTTTTAATTACTAAAATACAATACTCAAATAAACAAACAAACAATATTTTTAATTCTTTTTAATTATGTGTCCTTGTTTAGTCCTGATTTTAAATCCCATAAATTTTCAGGTGAGTACGCATAAAAGTTATAATATTACGTCACGTAATTTCCTAGTTTTAGAATAAATATAAACATAATATAAAAAACATAATATCCGGAAAATTAAACATGGTGACATTTATTAAAAAGTTAAAAAAGTCGGCTTCTAGTTTTCCCTGTTAAAAAAATATTGTCAAATTACGGTCGGTAAGTTTAAATAAGTAAATCCATCTACAAAAGGGATGCATCTTGAACGTCTTTTGCCTGGTTCACTAGCTATTAAAAAGTAAATGAAAATAAGTGTTGTCAATCATCATTCTGTTATTGTTTGCCAAACATGTGGGAATTGAGTATATATGTAACATCACACATTTTCTAAACATTCTATACATTTTTACGAATTTTGTGACCCAGGAAAAAATAACAATAATTTTACCTCAGACAGTAAGGCAATACTTTTCGCACAATGTACCGGTCGGCGATGTCAGCATATTCTTGGCGCCAGAGGGCATATTTTACGCTGGTGCTTGCATGTATTGCTCAAGGTGAATATTATTTTTTCTTCACTTGGTAATCGGCCCGTCATTTTCACACTTGATAGCCACATTGTCTAAAAAGACTCATATGAAACATTTATATAATTTGCAGAAAAATCGATATCAGCATTGATATCGATTTTTTTAAAAGCAATCTATTTTAAACACCGATGTGCACCAATTCCAATTCATCAAATGTATCCGCCAATTTATTTTATATTTAGTTTTATTATATGCCCTGATTTACAATTTTAAATTTAGCCAAAGTATTATTTTACTTTAAAAGTTATTATTACTTACTAAATGACTTTGCTTACAAATAGATAAATCAATTTATATATCACGACTTTTCCTACGTGCGTGTATACCTGCATGCGTGCGTACATGCATCCGTGCGCGCATAAGGGCAAAGAATAAAGCACACGTCCCTCCGTACTTGGACGCGTTTGTACGTGCTGGCGTGCGTCTTGTTTTCGTGCGTGCGGGGGTACGTGCCTGAGTGCGTGCGTGCGTGCATACATTCGTGTATGCGTTCATTGTCAAAAAATTCAGGGCAAAAATGCGTTTCTTAATAATTCCGACTAAATCTCAAGCTTTCTAAAAGGAGACCTGCGAAAATGAGTCTTAAGCTACATACATAGAATGTAATTTTTTAAAAATATGGTATTATTTACCAAATTAAAAAATTTAACAATTCAGCGATTGACAATCAGGTAAGAGGTAAGAATAAAGTATAATTTGTGATTATAACACAAAGAAAAAGGTATCTTTATTATAATTTTAAAACATGATATTCTTATTTCAAATTTCAAAAGATATTAATGGCAAATAAAACAATAAAATAAATCTATTGAAATATATTATAACTTTTCAGAAATTATTACAAAACTAGTCAATACCGTTTGCTTTTTTTTAATGTGTAGCTCTTGTCTAGATTAATTAAGAATTAAATTAAGAATTAAAAAAAAAATTAAAGTGTTAGAAAATAAACTGTTAACTAACATTAACAATGTGAATGTCTATTGATGTCAAAATGAATGGCTTTTTCGCCCTTTTCGAGTTTTACGTAATTTTTTTGGAGGACACTTGCCGAACCTGTAAGTTTCATGGATTTATGTAGTACATCTATAGAAGGAGGATACAGTCTGCAATGTCATCTTGCTAGGATAGTATAATAGAGCATTACTTCAACAAACTTTAAGAAAATCTGACTTGAAGATTACAAAAAAGCCATAGAGTATATTTTTAGTTCTTAACTTTTCAAATATACACCACGTTTTAACGACTGTAAAATATATGACAGTACTTACAGTGTTATAAATAATATTTGTCAGAAGTTTTATATATATATATATATATATATATATATATATATACATATATATATATATATATATATATATATATATATATACATACATATATATATATATATATATATATATATATATATACATACATATATATATATATATATATATATATATATATATATATATATATATATATATATATATATGTAATATTTTGGTGAACCATGTTTTAACGCCTTTCTAAAATATTCATAAGTGCTTAAAAACGTACAGAGCCCGCGAAGGACCAATTTCACTTATACTTGACCGGTTTATTTCGAGTAAAATCTCCTTTTTTCATATTGAAAGCGATAATTTGTAAAATTACCAGAATTATGATAACTTCTATCAAATTCGAAGCTGGCACACTAGTTGGTAATAACACATACATACGGGGGGTGAGCAATATAAATGGACCAATACCAGAAGTATCCCTCGAGATTACCATACCGAAAAAAGTAAAAAAAATTGTAATATAACAGTTATGAAGAAACAGAAAAAAATTTTAAATGTCAATTGTATCAAGTAATATTGAACAGAGCTGCAGAATAAACAAAAGCAATAGGTGTTATCTAAAATTCGAACTCCATTCAACCTTACCTAAAAATCTTGGCCAGTCCAAATCGACAACCTAATCCAAACTAACTTAACCTATTCCAATTTAACCAAATTAATCTTAGCTAACCTAACATAATCTAAACCAATCTAACCTGACTTTATCTCAATCTTATCTGACTTAATATGTATTTTATTTAAAAAATATTCTGATGTGAATTATGTAAAGAGCGCACTTCTAAGCTATCTTCACCCTATTATTTACACTTTTCTTTAAGTCCCAAAAGTATTTTGAATGTTATTAGCGAAAACGGTATAAAAGGTTTAAACAATTATTTTGACATACCACAAAGGAAAAGTAGTAAGATACACTTCCCGATCCTTTGATCCCAAAATTTAGTTGACATTTTTATGAAAGTCTCAACTAAATTTTGGAAGCTCGCTTTAACTAATCGCATCTTTGCAGGACTTTGATGGCGAACCAGACTGGCGCGTATGCCTTTACGACAAACGGTCACAAAACTCTGTTGTGGGTTTTCCGAAGAAATGTAAAAAAAACTCGATATGCGATTAGTTCTAGTTAATCAGTGGGCATGGGATAGCTAGCCTGAGATTCTGCGCATTAAATCGAGAGGGCATGATCCGTTTATGACAGCAGTAGTAATTTCTTGTAAATATTTCTGGTGTGTACTGAGTTCTGTTGATATTGGAGGTGGTTCACTTTCTATTTTCTGAAATTGGAGCATTTCTCGCATGTCTCTAATGTTTCTCCTCTTCGACCTACAAATGATCTAGGTCCTGCAATAGGGCTATCCAAATAGGTAAACAAATGCCTCAATGGCAATTCATTGGCATGTAAGAGGCAAATTATCCATTGCAATAGTCTCCATTTTCCAGCAGAGGAATCACGCCTCCTACTTTTCCTGTATTTGTGTTTGTGCCATCACAGTCAACAGCCGTTAAACTTTTGAACGATATCTTTTTAGTTGTTAAAAATTTCGGATGGCTCTTTCGATATTTCTTTCAGTTCTAGATGCTGGAACCAAATACCTAACATAAAAAGGATGGTGGTTTAGTGGTTTTTTTTATAATTGATAAATAGTATGTTCTTTTGTACATTTCGTCTAAATCTCTCTGGTCCTTCTAAAATAATTTTAGCGGTTATATCATTCCTTCCATCAAAATATAATGCAGGAATTTCTGTTACCCTATCTTGTGTTAAAATTTGATCACGCAATTTTTATTTAATTCTTCTTAGTTTCATCCTATCCACGAAGTTAGTTGACTTCTTCTCAGAGTTGGTATCGGAAGCAGAACACAGCACAGATTATACGATAGTCGCCGCAGCCCGGACTGATACTCCGTATCCACCGCATACAGTCGTCAAATCAGAGGAACTAACATCCGTGAGCTTAATAGGTTTTTGAGAGACTTAGCTTAGAGAATAGTTAGCGTCACTAATTGAAACAAAACACTGCAATTCTTAGTTCAGCACGAGCCGCCCTCATCTCTTCGTCCAGCACGTTGCCTCTTTGGTACAGCGCCAAAGTGTAGTGAAATAAAGAACTGTTTGATTGCAATAGCTAGTTTAGTATATACATATGTTTTTTGATAAATGAAACCGATTTTAATAAATTCTGTATTATTTTGTAGGCTACGAAAATAACCCCTAAATTGATATATTTTTTACATTTTTGATGTCTCGGCGGAAGCTCTTACCAATGTTTGTTATTTTTTTATATTTTTATGCAGTTTATTGGTGGTATTTGGCAACTTTTTTCAACTATTCCAAAAGGAAAGAAAGTTCTAGAAGAAGAATATAATAATCACTATATATCGTTCTTTAAAGGCATCATTCTATAGGAAATGAGTGTGTTTCTAATAATGTGCTTTCCATTCATCCTAGACAAAACCGGTTTGGCTGCTACAGTATCTAGTTAGTTCCAGCACGATATTGCTACACATGCACCATAAAACACTATCTGAAAATTGGATACAAACTGACTAAGTATGAAAGCTGGATATCCGATCGATTTCCGTTTCAATGTCCGGTGGTGTGTGTGTAATATTACAATTGTATTAAAGTGTACATTGTTCGAAAGCTTATCAACTAAACGTATATTCATTATATTCTCTTGTATTATTCAATACATAACAACTATATACATTGAATGATAATAAACTCAATATTATAAGCCGAAATATCATTACGGGCATAAAACGGGTTTTTAATAAAAATGTGCTCTTGTTTCTTGTTTAACCTATTAATTGGGGAAATATAGGTATAAAGTTTCAGTTATTATCAGAATTTGCGAAAGGAATATATAATTCATTCAATTCATAAATTAATTATCAGTGCTAGAAAAATATGAGAAATTAACAATTCATTTAATATAATTTTATTTTGCAGTACAGTATTATTTATTGTACTCCAAAATAAAATTATATTAAGTATGTATTTACTTCTTTGAGGTATTACATTAAAATTATATTTGCCTTATTACCATGCTCTTTGCAAAATTGTTTCATTAATTGTTGATATTAGATTTCGGGCATCATTCTGCAGCAAAATCTTGCAATGAGGACGATACTCCAAATGAGAGTGTTTCTAATAATGCGCTTTCGATCCATTGCAGACCAAACTTATTTAGGTGTGACAGTATGTAGTTACTTATAGCACGATTGTGCTGCGCTTAAACTCTAAAACACTATTCGGAAACCGGATAGAAACAGGTTTGTGTGAAAGCTTAGTATTTAACAGACTATAGCCAATGATAGTGAATAATAGAATATAAAAACATTCTACAATTCGTTACGAAACTTGAGTAATTTCTAATATCGTTGACAAGCGATCTGTGAATCCAAAAGTAGCACACTATTTAATATTTTTATATTTTCATAAAACAAATAAATGTTACGGAATTAAGACGATTGAATTGTTTCGATTGAAAAGAAAATCAATTTATTTGTGACAGAAATTGTGTAGGCACAATGAAAAAGTTACGATAGCAATTTTTTTCCTTTTACGTACGCAATGCTTCTCCATTTGTGTGTTTTTATTTCAATCAAAAATATCACTTGCTATTTATTTACTCCAAAGCATTATTATACGATAGTAAGACTAAAACTTTTCAAAAAACAAACCATATATAAAATAAACGAAGCGTTCATATATCGTGTAACAACATACAACCTACGAGCAATGTTTGCAAACATTGTTTACCAGACAATGCCAATAATTGCATTGACCGAGTATTTGTGATTTTGCTATACAACAAATATCCTCAATACTATGTAACCCTTCTGAGTTTATTGCATTGGAATAAACTAGCTAAAAAGTTTAAATGGTGCGTTGGTAGACTAATTCTAGACGACGATACCGGGCTGGAGCACTCGCGGCGGCGTGATGCTGTTGCCGTATCACGTACACGTACAGATAACTCGCAAACACAACGCCCGATATTATTGTATTATTTATCTTTATTCATCTGATAAGGTACGATATAGTATAGTACAGTCTGTTTTGGTAAATCAATTTTTCAAAATTGTATTCCACTCAAGCATATTTTCTGTCGCATATTTATTTTGTTCGTATTAAATTGCTTTGGCCATATTGCTTTGTAAGTATATATTTAACATTTACATAATTATTTTTCAATGATATTAGAATATGATATATAACGCTGTATTTCTAAAATTAGTTGCCGTTAAATAATTTGTAATATTGGGGTCAAACGCCTATACTAGGTACTTTTAACAAAAAGATTATAAATATCGCTTAGATGAATTATCTGTACTATTTATATAAAATTGGTGATGTATGTGCCTATAGTAACTCTGCAGTTTGTGCACTATGGTGGTCGCGCGTCGATTAATATAAGGGTGTGGAAGATATGGGGGTTGAAAGTATTCGACATCGAAAATATATGTCGAATTCTCACACACATTTATTGTCCTCACCCGTTTTCTTCGCTCCCGCAACCTCTTACCATTAATAATACATTGCAGTTTTAAGAATGTATTTGAATAAAATAATTTTATGTATATACATATATATATATATATATATATATATATATATATACATATATATATTTATATATATATATATATATATGATTTATGTATACTTGATAACACATGTTTTTTATGCAAAAAAATATATGAGATTTGAATAAATTTACGACCAAAAAACCAGCAGGGAAACCGGATTTAGCCGCTAGTTGTGTATAAAAATAATAATTTCTACTTTCTTATTTTTTGTTCTAATATTATGAGGAAAGAAATTATATTAAAAAAAGAAAATTGGTTGTCTGTAAAGTCGATTTACGGACGACAGTTTTACGTGATAACGTCATTAAGAATCATTGATAAAAAATTGCATACTTTTATGAATTAAATTGAATTATTATCACTGAATTATTATTATTTTGTGTAATACAAAGAAGGAGTTAATTGAAAATTACAGTTTTTTCGATAAATTAACATTTATTTACACTCGTTATTTCAAATAGTTTTTACTTAAATTATGCAGATTAATTACAAGTAACAATGTGCTATTAACAATTTATTTACAACTTATATACATGTGTTATATTTAAGATCTTCCAATCTGCGAGCAGAACTATTCGAACTGCTAGCTCTGACGTCACGCGAGAAGAGAGATAAATTTCGACGCTTGGGCTGATCGTGCCTCTCTATCACTTGTTCCGCGCTCTCGCTTGCACGCTCAGGCTCAGGCGGAACGTGACACTTTTTCATGCGTACAGCCGGTGTTAATCGATTTATAAGACGTTATCACGTCAAAAATACGATATAAATCTCACCTCCAGTGATTGACGATAAGAATAACCGAAATGGAGGATAGCACACGATATTAGCAATTTTCACTGAGAATTTTCAAAAATTAAATTAACCAAAAGAATCTACCATATTTTTTGCTATACACAAAAATCACCAGCATCAAGCAACCCTCTTTCAAATATTATATTGGAATAATCTCGTTAAAGTGTTTGAATGCAGCAAAAATTTTGTTGGGAAAATTTGCTGTTAGGATAACGTTGTCGCTACAACCGTACGCAGTTAAATTGAAATATCAGTATGCGGTGTGATACATTTTATATTACCTTTAGAAGTGTCAAACAATTTTGTGGATTGTTTCATTGCCAACCCACATATCAGATCAAGTGTCTTATTAAATAAATTCACCTCACAAATTGAGATACAATTTAATTATCCAATCCTACATTGATTTTTCAATATTTTCATACAAGTTTATACAGGAAGACAATTTCATAGTAAAGAAATTACAATTGAACCTGGTACAAAAATTACGTAAAACATCGATCAAACGCGTTCGCAAATTGATAATGAAATATTCTCCGTGAGGTTTGATCTAGAAATACAATAACTTTAAAAAGTGGTGTTTCAGTTCAGCAATATAATGGAATGTTAAAAAATGTCTCTTAATACAACAAAAAATAATTAACACATTAGTGATATTTATTTTTATTAGATATATTATTATTTTTTCATTTATATATATATATATATATATATATATATATAAATATATATATATAAATTGATAAAAACAATTTGTGGTATCTACTTATATGCCAAAAAGCTTAGCTTACCATACATAAAACACGTGACTTCATATAATTACCGGTACCGGCAATATGCTGCAACTCAATACATCAATCACACAATCCGTTGCCTATGGTCCATGTAAGTTTTAAAGCTGTCGAATGACAATAAATTATTTACTGAGAATATACAGCAATATCATTGGCGCGGTTTTGTTTTAAAAGTATTTAAAAGAATGTATTTTGTTATGTAAGTACAACGGTTATTCGTACTTTTGGAAGAATTTGAGTTTTTAATCGTAATATCTATTTATGGCTATTTCGTATAATAATTTTTATCTTTCAACAAAGTCTTTGGGTATTTCTACCACTTTAATAAATATTTATCAGTGGTACCATTATCTCTACCGAAATTTCACCTTGAATTTTTATGATTTTAAAAATATACTTCTGTATATTATGTGATTCAAATATAGATATTTATGAAAGAATTCCATACTGATATAGGATAAATAACCATAAAGGAAGTCAGATTATTTCATAGATTGATTCGTCAAGATATTTTTGTATCATATATCAATTTTCAATGTGATTCATGTAATGTCTGATCACTACAATTAAACTCAGAGAATCCTTAAATGATAAATAATAATTTCCGGAATTCTTGATTAAAACGGCTTAACGCTCTTTTATTCACTAAGCGTGGGCAACTGATCATGAAGAAGTTGAATTATTATTAGTAACTGTATGTGAGAATAATTGCACATGGCTTATTTATATTTAGCATCATCCATCACTCAGACCGAGAGTCGCCGATCTGACGGACAGATCTACAAGTCTAGAGCTTCATATTTCACTGGAAGAGACACCGATGAGCATCCAACTGTCTCATTAATACAGAATATAAGGCGATGAAGGAACGTTTCTTATAATTCCCACTTATATCCACCATAACCAGGTGAGATTCTGATTGTTTGTAAAACTTTTTCAACCGTCAACTTTAGAAAGAACTTAATCATCAGGCCTTCTTAGAAGTTGATAAACTTTTGTTTTACTTATATAGCTATATTAGATTTTTAACCTTTATTAAGATACAAACAGTATGTGTAGTACTATTCTGTATTATTTGATGAGTTTGAGCAAAGAATTTGATTGGTTTAACTGTCCTCTAATCTTTCAATAAAACCATATTCCTCTGAACAGCCCTACGGCATAAGAACAGGAGATAAATTTAAATAATGGTAATTATATTTACTTCTAAATATTAAAAGTGTTATTTTTCTTGCCATCAGTAACATATTCATAACTAATTCTACACATTTGTTTTTGTATTTCAATATCTTATTGACAACTAATAAGTACAAGTTAAATTTATTTTCGTTAGGCGTACTTAATCGCTAAGTTTTAACATACGGAGTTTGTTTTAGAATTGTAAGTCAAAAAGCAAACACGAACCCATATAATTTTAGTATATTTCATGTCACAATACCATCTCTTCCAGTTTTAGATCGACTGCGATGATATTTTACAGATAAAATGAAATTGAATTACGCGAACACTTCGCGTACAGGAAAATATTTTAACATTTTTAACTTTTCTTTGCAGACCTATGTCGAATATCGAACTTGGAAGCATGTCATATCGAATTAGGAAATGTTCGTATTATAATGAATTTGAACATTTTTCCAACACAGAATATTGAACAACAATATTTTTTTCTCACAATCTATATTAATTAGAGAATTTAATAAAAAAGGGGTCTTAAAGTTCAATCATAATTGTTTGCTAATATTTTTCTATACTACAGACCTTTTCGGGATATGAGTCCTCTAAAGGTAAATAGTTTAATTATACAATATGCGTACTAAATGTTTTATAAAGTCTGTATTTTATAAATTTCAAACTGGGAAAATGACTAAAAATATCAACATATTATTACTTACACGCGTATCTCAGCAACGCATGTTATTATAATTAGTATATACAAAAGTAAAGTAAATAAACTGAAATATCCTTTAGACACTTTTTGATAAATATTTACCTTCTTTTGCAGCACATACCGCTTATAAATTAATATACGAGTCTATTTGTTATCCTAGTTTATACACATTTTTAATCGAGCTTTTGTGTTTATGTTCAATTAATTCAAGTACGGTATATTTAAGTTTAATAATAATCATAAAAATTACTTTGTCATGAAAGTGTACAGTCACAGTATGAACTGAACTTTTACCAATAAAACTCACCTAAACTTATGAATTTCCCGCATAAAGAAGTCATGTTATCCTGGCTCAGTATTAATAAAATAAGGAAATAACAATAATTTAAAGCGTTTTATAAATAGTTATGGAGTTTTTCCGGAGTTTTTATTAGCTTTCCTCCGATTGAGATTTTTGTCCAAATATTTTCTGTAGTTAGTTGTAGTTTGTATTGATATTCTATTTCAAAATTTTAATAATTATCCACCAAAAAACAATATGGAACCTTTTAGTTTTTTATTCAAATTATCTTTGATGGCTCTTGACAGGTTAACTCAAATAAAGCATTCGCTAATTTGTTGCGCAATCTTTGTTAAAAATGTTAAAAAATTGAATTCGGTTCCACCACATGTACTTTCGTTTTTTTTTCTTCTCTATATTTTTATTAGTATTATTGTAATTAAACGTTCAAGTGATAATGAAAATATGTTCTAAAAATAAGGACAAATCTTGTGTTAGTTATATGTTTAAAATTAAATTTTTAATATAATTCATTCCCCCCAAATCATTTTGTGACCTGTTTTGAGGTGATATTCGGTGAAACAAAACGCTTTTAATGACTTAATTTCCTTACTAACATCGTCCATTCTAATACAATTTTATATACGTGGAAGGCAATCGAGAAATTTTATATATCCACATAAAAATATTTAGAAATGAATATCAACTTCTCTTTGAGAATATCAACTTTTATATGGGCCCAATAAACTCAATATCGGAAGAGTTCAACATTTAAAAACCAATGAAACTGTCAAAAACGATATAACCTGTGAACATGCTAATTGCCAAACCAACAATTAAACAAGATAAAAATACCTTCAAATAATTCACTAGCATTAATCGAAAAGTTAATTGATCATGATAATTATTCCACGTGGAGTTACGCCATAAAGAACATACCATCAATGTTAGGAATTTTGGACTATATCGGAAATAGTGAAAAAATTAATTTGAAAGATGAGAACAAACATTTTGTTAATTAACACGTCGCTTTATCACGAGTTTCTTAAATATGAACATATTCAAGAAACTCGAACTACCAAAGAAGTCTTGAATAATCTGACACGTGCTTTCCACTATTTCAGGTTATTATGTCGTGTGGGCCTACCTAGACAACTGTATACTACAACTCTTGCGGAATGGTCAAATATCGAATACTGCGTCAGAAGAATGAAAACCACGATACATAAATTGGGCGTTTTAAAACAAGGCTACTCTTAGGTCTGTCGGAATTATGGATACCGATGATTATTGCGATCGAAAGCTTGGGTATGAAAATAAGTGCGGATTAAGTCAAATAAAAAAAATTGCAAGACGTAAAAAAATTGACAGTAATACCAGGGCGTCCGCAACAAAAATAAATTTCAAAGGGAAGAGTCACATAAATAATTCTCGGAAAGGACACGAGTGTTTTAACCGTAAAAAAATTGGTCATATGAGAACAAAATACAGATCCAAGCAAAGGGAAAAGAAGAACTTAAATAACAAGAATTTAAGTTAAGCTACTGCTTTCAGCGCCTCAACCAATGACACTAAAGCATAGTATTTTCTCAATATCTCCAGGCATATGAAAAACAGGATCATCTTTTCCATGCAAGCAAGAACAGCCGTAGAAACTCCGCGTCAAGACTATCAAGACGATAAAAGTGGCAGATGACCAATAATTTTTTGTAAAAGGTTTGCTGGTCAACTGAACCTTGGCGTCTGTAATGATAAAAGTTAGTAAAAAACTCACACTTAAAATGTGTTAGATGTATCAGAATTATCAACAAACTCATTGTCGGCTAGTCAAATCGTTGAGAACGATGGCCAAGTGAATTTTAATCATTATGATTGACTTCTGACAAACAGTAAAAATAAATTTGTAACTTTTACTAATTTGATCAACAACAACATATTGAATATAGATAGTAACGAAGATTATATATCAGATATTGACAAATTCGATATTTTTCTGTGACACCAACTCAAGGTCATTTTTATTTCAACTAAATAATACTGACGGCGTGCAACTATCCAAGAACGATAATGTAACCAAAAAGTATTGAACTTAGTGCATTCCGGTATTTGTAGTTCGGTGGAAACTACATAACTCAATGAAGAGCGATACTTTTTTACACTCATAGATTACTTTTCAAAAAAACTTTTAATTTATTTTCTCCAAAGGAAATCGGAAGCATTAGAAAAAATCAGAGAATTCAAATACCAAGTTGAAAATCAATTAAATTGCATCGATAAATGTTATTGTTAAGACAACAAATTCGAACACATTAATAAAGAATTCTCGAATTCATAAAGAATGCTGGGATTAAACATCAAACAACCACCTAATGTGAATCCGAACAAAAGTGAGTAGCGGAACAAATAAACCGATCAAATGTTGACAAGTTAAATTGCTTCCTGATCGACGCTAATCTCCCAAAACAGAATTGAAGCAGTGTATACGGCCTCATATCTTATTAATAGAACGCCGACATGAACATAGGAATATAGAACTCAAGGAAAGGTTTAATCACTAAGAAACCAGATATCAGTAATTTTATAGTATTTGGGTGTGAAGCAATGATCCAGCTCCCAAAAGAAAGTGGAAAAGTGGAATGGCAGAGCTAGATATAAAACTTTATCTGATATTGTAAAAACACAAAAGAGTACCGATATATAATACCCAACTCAATAACTATAATAACGAGTAGATACGTGATGTTCCTAAAAACCACCGTTAAAAGAAATAAATATTCAGTGAATCTCAAGGAGTGAAAGTCAACCTCAGCGAGTCAGGTATACCTTGCACTTCGGAAGACTACCGAAACACATTAGTTTTGAAGGTTCAAGTGAATCTCACGGAGTCAAAGTGCGAGTCAGATACATCTTGCGCTTCAAAAGGCTCCCAAAACACATTAGAGTCGGCAAAACAGCGAGTCTAGCAAGGAAGACCCATCTCTGAACCAGTCCTGATCATGTCAAAGCTCATACTTGTCAAATATGAATGAAGAACCCTACGCATTTCAGCATGACGCTAAGACCAAGAAACAAAGAGACAGATTCCAACACAATCGTAGTAAATTGTTACTGTGTGATCTAAGTGAATTTAAATGGTTACTTTGGGGCCTAAGTGAGTAAAAGTCGTCATGTGACTTCAACGTAAAATGTAAAATTGTAAATTTGAAAGTGTAAAATGTACATGAAAAACCTAAACTCAAGTGAAATTTTATGTACAACTTTCTAAACTTGGAATATCAGTCAATGTGTAATTGTAATTATTGATGAACACGTGATATTATTGCAGCTTATGTCATATTAAGAACCTACACTTGACAAACTCGCTTTAATTGAGAGAACATATTAATATAGTATAATTATTTTAATAGATGTGATAAGTAAAATATAAAATGCGTAAAATGTCAATTAATATAGAATTAAAGACGGATATATGTAAACGTAGAGTAATACTCACCATGTACCCTTAACGGTACAGAAAACTTTTATCTATCAGGAAGAGTCTAAAAGGGGGTGTGCTAAAATATTTAGTCTATAGTAATGTCGCCCCTTTCTATATAATCTATGTAATCTATGGTGGAGGGTATATAAACCGTAATTTCTTCACTGCACTTCCTGCTTTATTTTTTCTGCTGAGTGATATCAAGCGTTGCGGTGGCTATTTGTCCGGATTCCTCATCAAGGAGTATCTCAACAATCATCTACGCGATTCCACCATCATTTATCGAATCATCTACTCGATTTCCATTTAACAATAATTTCAATAAGAATACATGAAACAGACGAATTTCATAATGGTCGTAGATTAATGTTGTATTTATTGAGTCAGGTAAATCTTATAAGAATAAACATAAATTGTCTATATAACAAACTTAAAAGAAGAAAGTGCAAAATAAATATTTTCGTGGAAATGTACCGTTTTACTTTTTAAGCTTATGAATATTAGCAGTATCTGAATGTTATACAATATACACCGATTTTGAAATCTACTTCTTATAAGATCATTAATATCAGCTGATATTTCTTTGTTTTAATTTATATGAAAATTTACGAAGTGTTTCAAGTTAGTTAAAATCATAGCTGTTCTAATTTGAAAAAAAAACATTTGAGGTTGTACACACATAAAAGGTAGACATAAAATATTTATTAAATGATTAATTAACTTTCATAATCAGTACGATAATCTCAATACATTTGAACAAAGTTTTGAAATGATACTATGGCACTCACTTGGTTATCTGAGAAGAAGATACTTTAAATACTTGAAAATATGTAACCTAGTACTATAAAAAGAGGATATAATTACCATACTTAAATGTGTATAACGAATATAATATACTAGCGGCGAGGTACGTGCTTCGCTACGTATAAAGTGAAATATTATAAAAATTTAATTGGAATATCAAATTCATTTATTCAAACAAAAAAATATTTTATTCATTGCTAGCTATTTTAAAACTTAATCCAAAACATTAGGATAAACTATATTTTTTGTTTTTTCCATTTTGAGCATGAATAAACAAACGGCTGGGGGTACCGACTCTGGAACAGGCAACATAAAATTGGCCATGTGAAAAACATGATTCCTCCAAATTCACACCACAAACGTTAAGTGTTTGCCCTTGGGCTTTGTTGATGGACATCGTAAATGATAAACGCACAGGATATTGTAATCGTTTGAATTCAAATGGCACATCAGTTGGAATCATAGGGATACGCGGTATCAAACAAACTTCTCCTTTTGATTTAGCAGTTAATATCGCAACTTCAATCAAATTTGGCAATAACTTTTTCACAGCCCATTACACAGGTTTGGTGAGAACCAACTTTCAGATTCAAGCAATGAGGTGGCATACCAGCCGGTTCCAATGAATTTAAAAATTCAATTGGATAATTCATTACCTCATCTTGATTCATAACACTGTCAATTGATTTATATGTCGTGACTTCACCTGGCAGTTTTGCTTGAATTTTAAAATTAATGGCATTGATATGAATGTTCTTCGGTGCTAAAATGGCGCGTTCTCTCAACCAATTATGATTTCTGTAATTCTGAAGAATATTCGGAAAAACACATTCAATCAATTCATCTATTGATTGCGCAATTGTACAAAAAATATTCGGTACAGCGATCAATCCGTTGGTACTGTCGATTTGTATTTTGCCATCGCCAATTTCTAACAATTGTTTTGAAAACTCATGGGCAGCTGGCTCATTTTGTAGGTGACAATTTTTGTACATATCTCCAAAGAACTGATGACTTCAAACAGGTATTTATTTCATCAACAGGAGTTGATCGAGGAACGACAGGCAATGTTTGTCGAAAATCCCCTTCATAAACAAATAACATCAAAGCACCACCAAAAGCTGTTGATTACCACGTAAATCTTGCATTGTTCGATTAAATGTTTCCATTGATTGATTCGCCATTGTACACTCATCCCATAAAATAATTGACGTTAATCGCAGAACTTTTGCCATAGCAGATTTCTCGAAATATTGCAAGTTGGAGTTTCAATAACCTGTACATTCAATGGCAATTTTAATGCAGAGTGTGCGGTCCAACCACCTTCTAATAATGTAACTGCAATTCCCGAATATGCAAGTGCCAATACAATTTTCTGTTCCGATCGAATAGTCGCTGAAAGCAATGATATAACGAACGTTTTGCCTGTACCACCAGGTGCATCCAAGAAATATAATCCACCTGCATTATTGGAAACGGCATGCATGATTGTGTCATATACATGTTTTCGCTGAATATTCATTTTGGTTATATTCGATTGTACAAATATACGCAAATCATTAGAATTGAATTCCTGCTCCCGTTGCAATTCACGATCCAACAAATCATGCATCTCACGATTTGGTACAGTCATACCCAATTGTCTTAATGCTTTATTTACAATCGTTAGACACATATTTTCAATTATTATCAAAGCTTCGTTGTACATTTCCAAGGTAATCAACAAATCAGGATTTCTTGTATTATGACGCATACGAATTAAAATATCTTCTGCCATATAATGTTTATATTTGTTCCATAATTCAAGTGGATTTGATATCATACATGTTAATAATATAATGGCAAATAGCATTCGTATTTGTTATGGATGAGCTGAAGTAGATGCATCTTGAAGTATTGAATCCCAATGTGCATCTTCCTCCAACAAATGCAAGAGTTGACATGCTTCACGATATGTTTGACACAAATGACCGTTGACTGTTTTCAATTCTTGAAATGATTTTGGGCCATTGACGTTAACTAATAACAATCTCAAATAAAAACACTCAGCATTATTTGGATGTACTGTACATATTCTCCCAATTGCATCTCTTTGGAAAATGCTAGGATGCCCATGGGCTGCTGTTCCCTGTTTCCATGTGTAATACTGAGGCACTTCAGAATATATCAAATTTATCGCAAAACTATCAGTTTCGCATAATTTGAAAAAAGCTGTCAACTTAGTCGCTGGTGCTGCTCTTTCCAATACATTTGCTACATTAAAATAAACACGTTGGCCATTCTCAAGATGCACAGCCAAGTGAACAACCACAGGATGTCTTTCGTGCATTAGAAACGACATAATCCTCCAGACAGTTTCATTACTGTTTCACCAGCAACACTTGCAAATATATTTAATAGATTTGACTGAATTACAATATTCCGCATTTATATGAGCATTGAATATTTTCGATGATAATGGACAATACGGAACAACCCAACGATTATCAACTTCAACGTCCTGGTTACGCATTCTAATGGTTGCCTTTTTGCCATTATCATTAGGTGATCTACGTCGATACAACGGATATCCGTCATTGCCCGTTTTTGTGTCTGAAGTCAATTGCCTTGGGTATCGTGTCCTTGGGTATGGTATGGGCGAATTCATATTTAGTTCACCGCACGGACCATGTATCATGTTTTAACGACAAGTTGAAATAACTCAGGATCAACAGTTTGATCAGGAATTTCAGCTGATATAACGTTATCGATTTGATCCGGAGTTATTTTATGTACCAGCCAAATTAATATATGTGCGTGCGGCAATACCCTTCTTTGCCATTCGATGGAGTACATATGGCAACGCATCTCTCCAAATACACATAATTTCACAATTAAATCCATAAGTGCTTTCAATTTTTGCCGAAAAACACGTGCTGTAATGTCATGACGATCAGTTGTCGACTATCCTTCAAATAAATTGTTTTTGATGTCATCCCACTGCAGATTACATGTAAATGTAATGAACAGATCCGGTCGACCGTATTTTCGTACATAAGACATGGCGTCTTGTGCATATTCGTTCATATTCCGTGGGCTACCAATATACGAAGATTGCAATATTGTTAAACGTCCGATGTCATTAACATTAACATCATTCGTTATCGCATCTTGCAAATGAATATATTCTTCGGATCTTAATGTTGCTTGGTTGAAAAGAATAAAATTAAGACGTTCAGTTCCTATTTTGGCATACATATCAACGATGTACTGATGATATAGTTTACCACATCTCAAGATATTATTTTGTTCCTGTGGACGAACCATCAATCGATACGAATAAAAATTAATGGTACTAATTTTTTTCTGTACATGTAGACCTGAAAATAAGTGCAAAATGTGACTTTAGAAATTTATACAAATGATGAAGTGTCAACACACTGAAAATAGGACAATTATTTACCTGTTCGTGGATCAATCATTGATATATTGATATGGTAGCCATAGTCACCTTTCCAATGCAATATTGGGTATTGTAATGAATCGTAACTACGATGAAGTTCCAAAACACGTTGCAGTTGCTCATTTCTGATATGAAGTACAATATCACGGGTTTGAAACTGATCACCAAGAATTACAATTGCAACCTCATCAATTGTCGGTGCATTGAATCGCCTTTCATGCTCTCCAAAAGGTGTTCTATCAGCCCTTATTGCGATTTTGTGATTATCAGATGGCATATGATCGAGAGCAATTTTGAACAATTGAACTAATGCGTTATGCTGAGAGAAAAACCTTTGCAGCTAAGGAATAATTTCTCGTCTTGTATTCAAAACAATTGCACAACGTTGATCCGATTTACGATTTTCATCACCAATAAAATAAATTTGCAAAAATGTATGATCAGCATCGGGGTATGGCAATAACCAACCAGCTTGATGATAAATCTGGCCCTAAATCTGTAACATGTATGCAATTTTATGTAGATGTTTTATCATAATTTTTATCATAATTTTAGGTACATGTTGCATCATAATTTTTAAAACTATCGAATACTTTATGATTCAGATTGATATAAACATGGGACAATCCTGTTGAAGTATTTACCTTAAACGTCGGCATAAAATTATCTCTAATAATTTTAGTAGCACCAAAAGAAGTCATTTGAAATGCCGAATTGTATTGTTGAATATGATTCAAAAAGTACTTCGACTTTTGAGATGTCCCAAAAATTAATGAATACAATGGTTCGGGTGGAGTTTCTAATGCTGGCAATCTCACTTTGCCAGTAGCACAACACATGCCGGGCGTTTCACCTGGAAAGTTAGCCACATCACAATGTTGACATATTACGTCCATCATTCCAATGTATTCGTACACACTATAATCAATCTGACTGTTGTAATTAAAAGCAGCACGCATCATTTCAGCCAAAACAGCACGACGTATTCGTGATCGCCGTGCAAGATTCAGTACAGGTACAGGGTCAACAGATCTATTTCGTGCATTACGTTCACTCTGCAATGCATTATCTTGTACGCATCATCTGCAGTCCGTGATCGTCTTAGTAATGCCACATCATTGCATTACGCGTCCGGCGACCTATATTTGTTCGTCTTGCTCGTGGCATTTTTCCTTCAATTAAAAAAGAATAAATCAAATTAAAAAAATAATTGCTACATTAATAGTGGTACACAATATATTTTTTCAAATAAAGAAACACACATGCATACATGTAATTCACTTCAACAGTTCAAAACTTACCGTTTGTGTAAATGTATGACAATTTAATTCATAGTACATTTGAACAAAAAATATAAACACAAAGCAATAATTATGGTTGACAATTTGATTTAATCGAACCACGTCCAAAATGAAATGACCGCATGAATGACATAACAACATGCTTTTACTGTCAACACTGAAAAAATTTTCAATTTGACAGCACAATCGCCATCTGAAAAAAGGTTCAATTTGACAGCAAAATCCCCATTTACAAAATGATCCGCCATTTATTGAATTCAGTTGTTACAAAAAATGTGATAAATGAAGAAGCACTCTACCGATTTTGTGCAAACTTCACATAAACCATCTACTAAATAATCCGAACAAAGCCTAAACATTTGGTTTGGATAGGTGAGTCTGTTCTTGAGTTATAAAATTACAACGAAAAGTGGCATTGATTTTTATATATATAATAAGTTATGTTTAAAATATTCATCAAACCTTATGAATGAGAACCCAAAAAATCGAAGAGAGACTTGGATAAATGTACAGTCATAAACTTTTACGTCAAGTGTCCTTAAAAGTTAAGATTCATTACAACCTCCGTAAAGTTTCACCTTTACTCAATATCTGGTGAGTACAGTAAAGGAGAAGTGAATGTTGCAAACAGTTCTATAAATTTAGAGTTAACATATGACACATTTGTCTACTTAAGTACTATAATTTGAAATACATAGAAACATTGGAGCATATAACATTTTACGTTATTGTTATATTTGCGACATGCCAGTGGCTAATTCACAAAACATGATTTTTTCGGCTTTCTCACAAATATATAAGATGAAAATGAACTATAATATTTTTCGTTTAGGTCCTTATAACTAAGAAGTAATTTATTTTTCATCTACAATTATGTATTAGCTTCAACATAATATAAGATCAGAGATACATTTAAATGTTTCATTTTCATAAAAAGGACCTTCAAAAAATCTTAACAAAATGCATAAATTGAATATTCTATACAAGAGTTTTTCAAGGTACTCGTATGCGCCGCTTCGCGTTCTATCGTCCTGAAGATGCCGCGCGGCGCCCGGTATTCATACAATGCAGGACACTTAACCCTTACGTTGAAGTAGTGACTCGCGATGGAGGTGAAAAAACTTTCATTTAATTTATTTTTAATTAATTTTATAGAATTATTTTACCTCCCACTGATTTTGTTTGTTAATTATATTTACAAAAGCATTTACATTTTTTGTAAGAAATCAATCTTGGTATGCACAATAATACATATATTTGAATAAAAAATCATAACTAAGACAGAGACGTTATCAATTTTAAATGTTCATACAACATGCCTATGTATTGACCTTCAGTTGACTAGTATGCTTACCCACCAGCTCCCCGAGAGAGGTATCTTACACCCATTAAACTTAATATTATAAGCCATTTAAAATATTTTGTACCAGTTTTATATCAGTTTATTTTGTACCCGGAAATCCATAGAACTTAGTTTTCTACACAATTTTTACACACAAAAACAACAGCATACACGCACGCATGCGCGCGTATCGTGCCAGCATGTACGCATGCACGTAGGCACGCACGCTCGCACACATACACGCACGCACGTTCACACGCACAACCGCACGCGACACACACGATCACGCGCATGCGCAAGAAACTTAGAGTTGTATGGTCTGGATTGTAAATGAATATATTTTGAGGTGATCTAACTCACGAACACGTAACATACAATTGGCCGTGTGAAAAGCATGTTTCTTTTAAGTTAACATCGCAGTATTGGAATGTTTAAACTTGTGCTTTATTGATGATCATACTGTAAGCTAACTTTACTGGGAATTGTGTTCGCTTAAAAGTGAAGGGCAATTCAGTTGATATTAAAGGTATTCGCGGTATAAATACCGTCTGCCCATTTCCTGTACCAGTCATTATATTGGCTTCAATGATGGATTCCGAAATTGCTTGATACAGAGTATTGTATCATTACACAGTTTTGGTGAATTTAAGTTCTACAGTAAAATAATTGGTGAACCAACTTTCAATTTGAGCCACAATGGTTCAAATGTCATACCTGAAATATTCAGTGAATCTAAAAACTCAGTAGGAAAGTTGACACTTTCATGTTCATCTATCATTGCATCTATCGGCATGTAAGTTTTCTCTTCGCTCAGAACCATCTCTTGGACAGTCCTATTGATGTCGTTAACAATGTCATTTTGCGTCGCTAGAATAATTCGCTATCATAACCATTCTGAATAGATATAAATTTCGACGATATTCGATATATTTCGGTTATGAGTTGTTCAGGTGTTTCAACAATGTTTCACAATTCATTTGTCATTTGATTTGGCCAGAATGTGCATATATAGGATAAGTGCCTTCTCTTATTTATAAAAGCTTATCAGAAAAATTCTTGTGTTTTTCGTCTCTTGAAATTTGTGCTCTCATTTTGTTATTAATTTAATTGTTATTACGTATTGCCCTATGACCAACTTTTCATGCAAGCATTAATTTCATCCGCTGGTGACGATATTGGAATGACAGGCAGCGTATGACGAAAATCGCCTGACAATATTGCAATACGCCTCCCATGAAACTCGTGTTATTTCGTAGATCCTGAAATGTTCTATTCAATGCTCCCAAAAACTTTCTATGAGTGATTGTGCTTTCGTCCCATATAATGGCTTTGCATTATTTCAATATTTGTCCACACGCTGATGATTTTGTTATATCACATACTGGAAATTCACGATCACCTACATATAACGGTAATTGTACATTTAACGGATTACGCTGTTCGTTCGCCATCCATAAGTGTAGCCCTATTCCCGATGATGCCAGGGCGAGTACTACTTCTTCGTTTACATGAATTTCAGCTATAATCAAAATAATTATAAATGACTTCCCAGTACCACCAGGTGCATCCAGAAATATTATGCCTCCTTGTTGTTTTTTTATAATAATCTATTGTCATATCATATGCCTGTTGTCGATTCTGATTTAATAAGGGTTTGTTGTATTGAATATGACTGCAGTTCGTCGATTTTAAAACTGTTTCCTTTAATAATTCACTGCTCATAGCATCAAATTTACTTCGTTGAAGTGGTTGAACATTCAGTTATATTAGTGTTTGATTGGATATCTCTAAACATCCATCTTCCAGCAATTTAAGAGCTTTGTTAAAAAAATTCCTCATTAAAATTGATTTCTAAGGCCGGGTTTTGTCGTCGTAACTCAGTCAGGATATCGTCGCTCATACTTGCTCAATATTTCAGCCATAGTATATTTGGATTTTATGGATTACATGTAGTTAATATTATTGCAAACAGTTCACGAATTTTATTTGCGGTTGCCACTTGTACCGCTTCTTTCATAGCTAATTCCCAGTGACATGCCTCTCGATATGTTTCATAAATATAATTATTGACAGTTTTTAAGTCTTCAAAACAAGTTGGCCCACGAATATAATGAAGCGATAGACGCAAATAGAAAATTTCAGCATTTTTTGGATGCACCGTATGGACTCTCCCTATCGCGTTACTTTTAAATACTCCATCATGTCCTTACACTGGCGTTCCTCGTTTTCGTCGGTAAATCTTTTTATTTGATGCATTCCATCTTTTTATTTGATGATTTTTCATAATGTTGATTTTTTATTATTCTGAACTCAGAACAAGTAAGATGACAAATATCATGTAAATAAGTCTGCCATTTTCATATAGACAATAGACACAATTCGATAGACCGCTTAGTTTGATAACTAGATTATCGAATTTCTGATTTACCATATATACTTTCAAAAACGTCTCCCGATAAATAATGTCATTGATATTTCACCGCAGCTCGGTATCACTTTTTTAGTATTTAGTTAAAATTGCACGATGAATCTCCTACTTCTACTGCACTAAACGATATTCGCTTGCGTGAGTAATCGACATATTTAATCCACTTCTCATTATAATTAGTAATTTTTTCCATCAAGCAAAGTAATAATATTTTAATGTGATTCAAGATGAAACTCTATAGAAAAAGAATCCGTCCCTTACTGCACAATATTGTTATGCCTCATAATGAAATACTCTGTAACTTTTAATGACTTTTGTAGTATTTTATGATAACTTCCCCGGTGACTTTCAAAAAAAAAAAATTATCTTTATTAGAGACACTATCCTATGAATTCCTCTTCTATCACAATTATCTAATCATAATTTTGTTTGCTGATTTTCAGCCCTAGCTCTTGATGGTCCATCATTTCAGCCCCGTCTCTCTCATCAGTAGCTTGGTACCTCTGAGTAAAGCAAAATCTTTGCAAAGAGATCTTCTTGGCATAGTTCAAAAAAGGTGTTCGTGCTGGTGGTCCCATTGTAACTTGTTCTGTTGTTTCCATTTTCTAAGTGGACAGATAAATGGACAAATGCTGGACTTCGATCACGTATCGCTAAACTCAAAATTCGCCAAATTGATTCATTGATATTAATATAACGACCCATTTGATACTGTACTATTTCATCGTACTCATTTTCTTTAATCACAGTAAAGGCAACCATCATCACCATCACTACCCTTGTTGATATACTTGCATACGTATTTGATAGATTTAACAGAACTAAAGTATTCGACATTGATATGGGCAAAAGTGGATTGTACAGAACTACCCATCGATTATTAATGTCAGTTTCTTCGTTGCCTGTATTTTATTTTTTGCCGTAATCCGTCTTGTTCTGATAATCGACGTCTATACTTTGAATATCCATCTTCGCTTTTTATCGTTTCGTTTAGGAATAGTTTTGGATAACGTTTCGTATAATTGGTAATTTTTATGTATGGAAAATTTCTACTTAATTCGCCACAAGGACCATGAATCATAATAACCATGGACCATGAATCATAAATTTTTACTATTATATCGTAAATTTCGGGATCTTCTTCCAGATTTGGAAATTAAGCTTTTTTGATGTTGTCTATTTGATCCAGTTGAATTTTTGTTTCTAAACCAAATTAAGTTTTTGGAATGTGGCAGTCCACGTTTCTGCCATTCAATCGAATACACCCAACAGATGAAAGCGTCGAATATTTGATTTTTAACTATGACATCTACAAATTTAATTTTTTCTACAAAAAACTCTGGCAATGATATCATGTCGATCAAAAGCCGCCTGTTCATATTGTAATTCTTCTTTGATTTCCAGTGAAGAATTGCATGTAAATGTTATAAATAAATCTGGTCGACCGTGTTTTCTAACGTAGGTTCGTATTCGTAACGTAGGTAACGTAGATCCTGACCATATTCATGCCTATGACGTGAACTTCCAGTAAATGTAGATGGCAAGGTTATCAATTTTCTCACGTTATCGACATTTTCATAATTCATTATTGCATCTCTTAAGTGGACATATTCTTCTGAACGCAGCTTCCGTTGATTAGGGTGAATAAATTGCAATTTACCCTATCAATTTTAGTATACATATCAATTATGAATTGCTGGAATAATTGTCGACAATTAAAAGTGATTATATTCACCATCTCTAATCATAATTCGATAAGTGTAGAATTGCATCGCTGATACTTTTTTGTTAGTTTTGATACCTGTAGTTGGATTGACTTATTGGATGTTGAAGTAATAACTGTCTTCACTTTACCAAAATGTTAGCGGATAGTGTAACGCATCGTAAATACGATGTGTTTCAGAAATTCATTGCAGTTGATTGCTTCGACGTTGAATAATGATATTATGATGACTATATCCTTTATCGACAATTACTACTGCAAATTCATGCACTAGAGGTGCATTGAAATCGTCTGCAACCATTCTTTCTAAAGAAGTCTTGAACACATTGATTAATTTATTATGGCTATGGAGTAAACGTTGTAATTCTTGAACAGTTTCTTTTGTCTTCATTTGATAACGGCCTATTTGATGATCAATTTTTGATTGAACCTTAAAAACTGAACTGAAATTTTCTTCGTTGCATATTGACAAAATCCCGAAGAAAGCTATTTGAAAGCAAGAATTGTATCGACGTATGTTGTGTAAAAAATGTTTTGATTCCTGTGCCGTTCCGACAATACAAGCAAATAATTCTGGTGGTTGTACTTGCATTGCTGATAATTTGACTTTATCACTGAAACAACACAAATTTTTTGGCAATTTTTTTGAAATACTTGCATACTTTGCTCATTTTTCCGGTATTTTTTTATAGGATTATAATTTAACGCTTGTAATTCTAAATTGTAGTTGTTACGTTTTTGGCGCAGAGACCTGCTTTGTTTATTTCGTTTATGTACTATTTGATGTTGATTAACTGATTGACGATTTCTAATTGATCGATCTGGAAGATTTCTCGTTGATCTTCTCTTGACCGCTGCTGAGAAAACACTGTGACGGAAACACGCTGAGCTCAAACTTATATACCATCGACGGTCGAAATTTTTGGTTCCAGAATAATTTTTGATTCCAGAATATTCGGACGTATTCGATGCTAAACTGTCGAGAATCGCTTGAATTCACTGATAGAATTTTCACTCTTGACTTCTAGAAATATTTCTCGTTGATATCCTCTTGACAGCTGCTGAGAAAACACTGTGACGGAAACACGTTGAGCTCCAACTTGTATACTGTCGACAATCAAAATTTCTGGTTCTATAATAATTTCTGATTCCAGAATATTCTTATGAAGATTCAAACATTTTCCAAATAATTTACGACGTTTGAAAATATTTGAAAACTTTCCAGACCGTTTTCAAATTTTTTGGAAAATTCCAGAGCATTTTAGAACGATCAGATTCAATTTCAAGTGATTCACAACATTTAAGAGTCATATAGAACTTTTCAAAACGTTTCCGAATTCCTTAGAATATTCCAGAGCATTTTAGAACGATTAGATTCAATTTCAAGTGATTCACAATATTTAAAAGTAATTTAGAACTTTTCAGAATGTTTTCGAATTTTTTCGAATATTCCAGAGCATTTTGGAACGACCAGATTCAATTTCAAGTGATGCACAACATTTAAAAGTAATTTAGAACGTTTCGAATGTTTCTGAGTTTTTTAGAACATTACAGAACATTTTAGAACATTCAGACTAAATTTCAAGTGATTCACAACATTTGAAAGTAATTTAGAATTTTCCAAAACGTTTTCGAATTTTTTAAGATATTTCAGCATATTTTAAAACGATCAGACTAAATTTCAACTGATTCACAACTTTTGAAAGTAATTTAAAAACTTTCATAATGTTTTCTATTTTTTAGGAGATTCCAATATATTTTAGAATGACCAAAATCAAGTGATTTACAATATTTGAAAGTAAGTTAGAATTTTTCAGAACGTTTTCAAATTTTTTACAACATTTTATAAAGCTCAAAATCAATTTAAAGTTATTCCCATCATTTGAAAGTAATTTAGATATTTTCAGAACGTTTTCAACATTTTACTTTGCATCATATAGGATTTATTATTCTAAATAATTCTGGAATAATAAAGAATATTTTAGAACATATTAGAACATTCTACACCACAGCAGACCATAGTGGAACATTTTAGAAATATGAGATTATCTTGGGTCTTTCTACAATATTTTGGAATATTCAAGATCGTTCTCGAACATTCTAGAATGCAATGTATTAGAAGAGGAGAGAAATAGTTTATTACGTTTTTGCCACTGGTGCCCACCCATTTCCAGCCACCGGGACCAAACGTCGAGTGGGTGGCAGTAGGTAGTCATGGTGAAAAATCGGTCTTTACCTACGTACAGTCTTCTTATATAAATATTTTCAATATATATGTGTTTACTATGGCTTGAGTTCTAGGGCTATCTTATACGAGTCTATTATATAATTCTTTATAGTCAATCGTTGAAAATATTGAAGAATACTGTCAAAATCGATATTATTGATAAATAGATATTATTGATATAAATCAGGAATCACTACCTTTTTAGAGTGTAAGTATTTTTGAAAAAAACCTTTTAATGTTAAAATAATTTAAGTTTAGTATGCAAATTAGGTAAATTCTTATCCAAAACTACCATTTCTTTAAAGTAGCGAATATAATAACCTCGAAATAAATTATACTAACCTTTTGGTACTGATTGAGCACAGATGGATACGAATAATAGACGCATATCTCGAACTCCAATTCAGACCCGAACGCGGGAATAATTGTGCTCGACTTATATTTTAGCCAGCGTGAAGTATTTAGTGGACGCCCGATTTGACTGGCTACTATAATAAGTATTTGGGGGATACCGGATTTTACAGGCGACCCTTGACAATGTGAAGTATTTAATGGATTCTGGATGTAACCAACATTTAAACGCGTTTACTAAGTGCTTAATATATTATCGGCGCTAGTAATAAAAAAGTTAAATACTATATAATAAACATTGCATCTAATTTCCGAATGTTATTTCTCAACGTATTATTTTCAATGTAAGTAGAGTTGGCATTTGATTCTGTTTTCGTTAAAAATTCTGACTAAATAATAAAACCTACAACCAAAGATTTAATTGAAACTAATTCCATTATTTCTTAATTCGCTACTTTGTAAGGATGATTTGAGTTTTGGCCCAATTTTTTTCTTTAATCAACTAAAAGTACGAAATGTTTCATTCGGAAACTATTTTCTGTAAATATCGTTTGATCTGGCTAGCAAAGTTTAGAAAGTACCTAATGACAGAATATAACCTAACACTTACGTGCCCATAAGGTATCTTATTATTTCACGAAAGTTCATCCATTGTCCATCCGTATTTTAAAACGAATTATTATTAAAACTTGACAGAAAAAATTGCCTCATATCGTATCCCTTTGACACTTGCCTATACGAAGTAACATCTTTATTTCGTTATATCGAGTGTCTTTTACTAGATATAAACAAATTTAATAACTTGATATTAGTGATTTGCCCTGCCTTTTTGGCTACTGTCCATCGTGAGAACACTAGTGGCACTACTTTCGCCACACGTTATCCTGAACTTTCTTTGCCATCAACTCCTTAACATCTAGCTAGTTTATCCCACAAAAAATCATTACTTACTTAAATTTCATTCCCATTTTTCGGCATTGCTTATTCAGCCACATCGCCTCTCCTTAATTTTATATAGTCTCAGTTCTTATGCGGACTTAAGGAAATTATACAAACCCTATATTTTTTACTGACTCTCTGAAAACTGCTTTACTTGTGATAGGTACTCACTAAGATCGGCTCCACTTGAATATTTTAAAATTTACATTATTTTTGTTGAAAAATAACAATGGCAGAGACTTATAGTAATTCCATGGTCATGGCAAACACTTTTAAGTCGCAAAAAATAACTTTGGGTATTTTAACAAACCTGAAATTTATATATTTGGTCAATAAAAATATTATAAGCCTGTATTTAGAACGACAGACATTTTCTGTGGTTCTAACATCCCGACAGATAATGGAACATTATCTCTGGCATACCCATACGTATGTATATTACTATCGCACTCACTCTCATTCACCATCCTTTTTCTCTCTTTGGCTAATATTCGGGTTTATACCTAAATTCCATATTACCCTTAACAATAACACATCTCATGTAGTAACTGTTTTATTTTATATTGTTAGTAGAAGTGTAATTAATTATTATTTTCAAATACATATTATAATGAACAACATAATTCAATAATAACATAATTTCATACCTTTCAAAAAACCAGATCATTTTACCATATTGTTAATAAGTTTTATTCAATACGTTGTCGAATGATATGTTTTAGTATTGCATGTGCGTACTACAATCGCTATATATATATATATATATATATATATATATATATATATATGTATGTATATATATATATATATATATATATAATACATATATAATACATATAGCTGTCCGTTTGTTCAAGTATTCAGGATGTTCAAGAATTGCTAATTCAGTTTTAGTGCGGTTTTCGCTTTCGAACCTCACATTTTTTTTCTAGGTTGAATATTATTTGACGAGCAAACCTGCTGATAAAATTGCTCATTGTAATTTTTAAATAAGATTATGGTAAAAAGTTATTACAATAAGATTGTTCTTAAATTTCCACTTATATTTATTTTAGGTTTAGACAAAAGTCGGTGTATTTTAAAAAATATCACAATATTTTCAACAGTTTTACTTAAAATGTTAAAATCCAGAACTATTTAATCTCCCTTTTTAATTTCAATTTTAAAATCAATGTTTATATTAATAGTGGCTTTAGATGCACGTGAAAAGTTAAACGCCGAGTTATACTGATGTATTTTTTGTAGATGGCTTTTCCAACTAAACTTCCAGAATCGACGTAATATTGAATCAATATATTCACCCTTCAGTTAAAGATAAAGAACGGTTTCTACGACCTAAAGCACCACAAATTGAGTAGGTAAATTAACTCTGGACTTGATTAAATAAGATAAGATTTTGTAAAAAAAACGAAGAATGCAAAATTTACGGAAACTTTCTTTTATTTTTTTGCAATAAATTAATTCATCTCAGTTTTTGAAATTATTATTTATATAATGCAAATAATGAAAGTATAGAATCAAGTATCATTGAAGATTTATGTTGCAATTTGCACGAAGAATCAGACAGCAAAATATTTACCATGCATCTGGTATAGCTGATCAAACAAATATTGTCGTCAGAGGCTCTGATACGGAAGATAACAATGCTTGGTAATATGCTATATTTGAAAAATACTTCTTCCCCTATCTGGGTGTTCACAGGAATAGAAAATGATAAATTGTATATTGACGTTACAAACATTTTGGGTGAGTTACTTAGTAAAAGCTGAATTGATTTTCACACTTTTAGCGTTTGCGATTCAGTCCTGCTTTTTCTGATGAGAAAAAAATAAACTTTCAACTAACTAATAAAAGATTCAATACCAACATGCATTAGTAGCACTTTGTGATGTTGGTGTAACGGAGGATATGTTAGAAAGAATTGCTGAATAATTGAAAAGTTTACTTGTGAAATGTGAAAAAGTCAAAAGCCTTCAATGATGGTAGGTTCCAGCTTTTCATTAGTTGTTACAAGATTAAAGATGTTAATAAAGATTACAATAAAAAGTACACAATTATTATGCAAGCTTACTGTGTGATACACTCAGTAATTGAACTTTATCAACAATTGTTATAATTGCATTATATCTCAAGAATTTGGAAAAAATGCTTTCCGAAAAGACGCCATCTCGTTAAGCCCACTGGAACATGGTTATATCAAACAAGAAATGTGAGCAATTTAGATGATAAATTTTCCAGTATTTTGGTTTTAAATAAATCTATATTCTCTTTATTATTATCATGATTTACAGTTAGCTCCATTTACATGCTTAAATGTAATGTTTACAGAAACCGATCCATTGGATAATGAAAACCAATTTAGTCAATTTCAGAATGAATCCGGTCATGATACTGCATAATAAAAAGACATAGGAATATAAAAATATTATTTTTTGAAATACTTCTTTATCTAATAAATATAGCCTTGTAATATATAACAACATTTATACACTTCACCTTTGTTAAAATATCTTAAAATGTCTTTTGGTACTTTCGAAAGTATCTGTCATAACCTTGGGACCGCACTAACTGTCTACCGTTGTTATTATACGATAAAAATAATATGAAATTTTAAAATTTTCAAATGGCAACCTTATTACTATAACTTAAAGCCGGTTAAATTTTTACTTCTTTCACACATACTATGGGAACAGCCGCCGAGCTTAGTAAGTCCCTTTGTGTAAGTGAGATGAATTATTACATATTACAATAAATATAAATCTGGCGTCGACATTATGGATCAATTGATTAGTGGATATACGATAAGACATTGCATTTTGAGATGCCGCCAATTATATTTTTTGACACATTAGATATTCACTAGCTTCATATTTACTTTTATACATAATATGAAGCTAGTGAATTTTTACATACATAATAATAAGATGATGTCAATAAATATCAACAGGGAGGCTATTTATGTGTCAATGGAACGAACAATCAACACTCATGGGATATGATTATAAATCGAATTTAAAACTTGCAGTTATGAGAAATTTCATCAACAAAATCGCAACGTGAAATAAGACGAGATATATTGCGCACATCATTCATATTATTTATCCCTCAGTTATTTTCATCAATCGTTAAGTTATACAAAGGGCAATCATAGATTATGTATGTGAAATTCATTCCATCTTTTATTCGCACATAATTATGGAGAATACAAAAACTTTAGCAAGCAACCCAAAAAATTGATATTTACATCGATAGGACAGAAAAAAATACGTCATTTGTTTCCCAGAATGCCGAAAATATATTCGACCATTTACCAACTCTTAATATATCTATAGTTACAAATCAGCTTAGCGTGGTTTAATTTGTTTAATACGGAAGTAAAAATATGTGATTTCCAAAAGCTCGTCCGTCGTCACGAACGTACGTCAAAAAAACGGCATGGTACATATTTCCGTCATTATCACTGGGCAATTTCCTTCCAGGAGTTTAGCTGGTTTTCAGAAAGCTGTTCACCCATGTTAGAACTTTCAAATATTTCTGAATCACTAAGAAGAACCGACATCTATGTATACAAATTTATAATCTGCGTCAGTCCAAGCCATTAGAATATAGGAGAACTTCATATAACTGAAATATGAAAACCCGGAACCGTCCGTATATGTTTTCTATCAACCGCCACAATGACATTTGAAAAATGTATGCGGTATGAAATTCGTCAGCAATGTTAATCCAGTCTTCTTCTTGTTTATTTGCTTTGATATATATAATGGTTGAAGTATATTCCATATTTGCTTACATTTGGTTTTAGTGACATTTCTTACCGTAGATGCACCAATCAGATATTCAATCGATAGCACATTGAAACTAGCTTCATTAGCCAAATATCGGTAAGAAATAAGTTTTCATTTAATGTATTCGTATCATGATCGTGAACAAAACAGGAAATATTAAAAAATACAGCAATCATGGTATAAAAAGTAAAATAATAGAATGGCTAACACTAAACCCGGTAAGGGGAGTTTCATATACATCTAAGCATTTATAAACATTTAATGGTACATAACATTCTTAGTAAACTATTTACAAAATTTTAATTTTTCAGAAAGAAAAGATATTGCCGGCTATAACTTTCACAAGCGCAGATAACGAAAAAAAAATATTTCTCATACAACAACTACCCGGTTGTCTAATATTATAATAATATTTCGGACAATACCCGGATGAAGAACTTATTGGCAGCATAACATTGTTGATATAATTACACGAAGTTATCTGGGATAGTTAGTGCATAATGTCCTTATACAATGTTCCTTATACTTTTATAGCTCTAAAAGTTTAATAGAAGGTTTATGACGTTGGTCCAGGACTTTAAATAAATTAGATCTTCGTAAATTGCCTGTATATAAATATACCATTATATAAATATACCATTTGCCTGTATATAAACATACCATTATTTAGAAAAATTGTATAATATATGAATTACTGACGCTAAATAGTTGTAATAATATTTAAATTATATAGCACTAGGGGTCCGGTACGTGCTTCGCTACGTATAAAGTGAAATATTAAAAAAATTTAATTGGAACATCAAATTCATTCAAACAAAAAAATATTTTATTAATTGCTAGCTATTTTAAAACTTAATACAAAAGATTAGGACAAACAATATTTTTTGGTTTTTCATTTTGAGCATGAATAAACAAAAGGCCGGGGGTACCGACTCTGGAACAGGCAACATAAAGTTGGCCATGTGAAAAACACGATTCCTCCAAATTCACACCACAAACGTTAATTGTATGCCCTTGGGCCTTGTTAATGGACATCGCAAATGATAAATGCACAGGATATTATAATCGTTTGAATTCAAATGGCATATCAGTTGGAATCATAGGGATACGCGGTATCAAACAAACTTCTCCTTTTGATTTAGCAGTTAAGATCGTAGCTTCAATCAAATTTGGCAATAATTTTTCACTGACAATCTGATACCATTACACAGTTTTGGTGGATTAATATTTTGCAATAATATAATCAAAGAATCAACTTTCAGATTCAAGCAATGCGGTGGCATACCAGCCGGTTCCAATGAATTTAAAAATTCAATTGGATGATTCATTGCCTCATCTTGATTCATAACACTGTCAATTGATTTATATGTCGTGACTACACCTGGCAGTTTCGCTTGAATTTGAAAATTAATGACATTGATATGAATGTTCTTCGGTGCTAAAATGGCGCGTTCTCTCAACCAATCATGATTTCTGTAATTCTGAAGAATATTCGGAAAAACACATTCAATCAATTCGTCTATCGATTGCGCAATTGTACAAAAATTGTTCGGTACAGCGATCAATCCGTTGGTACCGTCGATTTGTATTTTGCCATTACCAATTTCTAACAATTGTTTTGAAAACTCATGGCAGATCATTTTGTAGGTGAATACGGATATTAATGTTCAGTGTCAATTTTTGTACATATATCCAAAGAACTGATGACTTCAAACAGGCATTTATTTCATCAGCAGGAGTTGATCGAGGAATGACAGGCAATGTTTGTCGAAAATTCCCTGACAGTAATATCAAAGCACCACCAAAAAGCTGTTGATTACCACGTAAATCTTGCATTGTTCGATTAAATGCTTCTATTGATTTTTTATTCCCCATTGTACACTCATCCTATAAAATAATTGACGTTAATCGCAGAACTTTTGCCATAGCAGAATTCCTCGAAATATTGCAAGTTGGAGTTTCAATCACCTGTACATTCAATGGCAATTTTAATGCAGAGTGTGCGGTCCGACCACCTTCTAATAATGTAGCAGCAATTCCCGAAGATGCAAGTGTCAATGCAATTTTCTGTTCCAATCGAATAGTCGCTAAAATCAATGATATAACAAAAATTTTGCCTGTACCACCAGGTGCATCCAAGAAATATAATCCACCTGCATTATTGGAAACGGCATGCATGATTGTGTCATATACATGTTTTTGCTGAATATTCATTTTGGTTATATTCGATTGTACAAATATACGCAAATCATTAGAATTGAATTCCTGCTCACGTTGCAATTCACGATCAAACAAATCATGCATCTCAAGATTTGGTGCGGTCATACCCAATTGTACTTTATTTAAAATCGTTAGACACATATGTTTAATTATTATCAAAGCTTCGTTGTACATTTCCAAGGTAATCAACAAATCAGGATTTCTTGCATGATGACGCATACGAATGAAAATATCTTCTGCCATATAATGTTTATATTTGTTCCATAATTCAAGTGGATTTGATTGCATACATTTTGATAATATAATGGCAAATAGCATTCGTATTTGTCGTGGATGAGCTGAAGTAGACGCATCTTAAAGTGTTGAATGCCAATGTGCATCATCCTCCAACAAATGCAAGAGCTGACATGCTTCACGATATGTTTGACACAAATGACCGTTGACTGTTCTCAATTCTTGAAATGATTTTGGGCCATTGACGTTAACTAATAACAATCTCAAATAAAAACACTCAGCATTGTTTGGCTGTACTGTATATATTCTCAGAATTGCATCTGTTTGGAAAATGCCAGGAATCTGTTTGGACTGCTATTCCTTATTTACGTCTTTGAAATTGTTTCGAAGACACATTCCATGTGTAATACTGAGGTACTTCAGAATATAACAAATTTATCGCAAAAGTATTAGTTTCGCATAATTTGAAAAAAGCTGTCAACGTAGTCACTGGTGGTTGTACTACTCTTTCCAATACATTTGCTACATTAAAATAAACACGTTGGCTATTCTTAAGATGCACAGCCAAGTGAACAACCACAGGATGTCTTTCGTGCATTGGAAACGACATAATCCTCCAGACAGCTTCATTACTACTAATATAGCACCCCATTTAATACTGAGTAATTTCATCATTTCTATTATCATCAGCAACAACGAAAACAGCCATATCGCTCCCTTTATTTACATACTTGCAAATATATTTAATGGATTTGACTGAATTACAATACTCCACAATTATATTAGCATTGAATATTTTCGATAATAATGGACAATATGGAACCATCCAATGATTATCAACTTCAACGTCCTGGTTACGCATTCTAATGGTTGCCGTTTTGCCCTTATCATTAGGTGATCTACGTCGATACAACGGATATCCGTCATTGCCCGTTATTGTGTCTGAAGTCAATTGCCTTGGGTATCGTTTCGAACACTTTTCATCAATCATATATGGCGAATTCATATTTAGTTCACCGCACGGACCATGTATCATGTTTTTAACGACAACTTGAAATAACTCAGGATCAACAGTTTGATCAAGAATTTCAGCTGATATAAACGTTATCGATTTGATCAGGAGTTATTTTATGTACCAGCCAAATTAATATATGTGCGTGCGGCTATACCCTTCTTTGCCATTCGATGGAGTACATATGGCAACGCACTTCTCCAAATACACATAATTTCACAATTAAATCCATAAGTGCTTTAAATTTTTGCCGAAAAACACGTGCTGTAATGTCATGGTGATCAGTTGTCGACTGTCCTTCAAATAAATTGTTTTTGATGTTATCCCACCGCGGATTACATGTAATGAAAAATTCATGGCAATAATTTTTTTCTGTACATGTAGACCTGAAAATAAGTGCAAAATGTGACTTTAGAAATTTATACAAATGATGACAGCACACTGAAAATAGGTCAATTATTTACCTGTTCGTGGATCAATCATTGGTATATTGATATGATAGCCATCGTCACCTTTCCAATGCAATATTGGGTATTGTAATGCATCGTAACTACGATGAAGTTCCGAAACACGTTGCAATTGCTCATTTCTGCGATGAAGTACAATATCACGGGAACAATTGAACTAATGCGTTATGCTGATAGAAAAACTTTTGTAGCTCACGAATAATTTCTCGTCTTGTATTCAAAACAATTGCACAACGTTGATCCAATTCACGATTTTCATCACTAAATTATCATTAAAAATTTATGATCAGCATCGCGGTATGGCAATAACGAAACAGCTTGATGATAAATCTGACCCTGAATCTGTAACATGTATGCAATTTTAGGTAGATGTTGTATCATAATTTTTAGAACTATCGAATACTTTATGATTCAGATTGATATAAACATGGGGCAATCCTGTTGAAGTATTTACCTTAAACGTCGGCATAAAATTGTCTCTAATAATTTTAGTAGCACCAAAAGAAGTCATTTGAAATGCCGAATTGTATTGTTGAATATGACTCAAAAAGTGCTTCGACTTTTGAGATGTCCCAAAAATTAATGAATACAATGGTTCGGGTGGAGTTTCTAATGCTGGCAATCTCACTTTGCTAGTAGCACAACACATGCCGGGCGTTTCACCTGGAAAGTTAGCCGCATCACAATGTTGACATATTGCGTCCATCATTCCAATGTATCCGTACACACTATAATCAATCTGACTGTTGTAGTTAAAAGCAGCACGCATCATTTCAGCCAAAACGGCACGACGTATTCGTGACCGCCGTGCAAGATTCAGTACAGGTACAGGGTCCACAGATCTATTTCGTGCATTACGTCACGCTGCGATGCATTAGCTTGTGCGCGTTCATCTGCAGTCTGTGATCGTCTTCGTAATGCCACATCATTTGCATTACGCGTTCGGCGACCTATATTTGCTCGTCTTTCTCGTGGCATTTTTCCTTCAATTAAAAAAGAATAAATCAAATTAAAAAAATAATTGCTACATTAATAGTGGTACACAATATGTTTTTTCAAATCAAGAAACACACATGCATACATGTAATTCACTTCAACAGTTCAAAACTTACCGTTTGTGTAAATGCATTTGACAATTTAATTCATAGTACATTTGAATAAAAAATATAAACACAAAGCAATAATTATCGCTGACAATTTGCTTTAATCGAACCACGTCAAAAATGAAATGACCGCATGAATGAGATAACAACATGCTTTTACTGTCAACACTGAAAAAATTTTCAATTTGACAGCACAATCGCCATCTGAAGAAAGGTTCAATTTGACAGCAAAATCCCCATTTACAAAATGATCCGCCATTTATTGAATTCAGTTGTTACAAAAAATGTGATAAATGAAGAAGCACTCTACCGATTTTGTGCAAACTTCACATAAACCATCTACTAAATAGTCCGAACAAAGCCTAAACATTTGGTTTGGATAGGTGAGCCCGTTCTTGAGTTATAAAATTACAACAAAAAATGGCATTGATTTTTATGTATTTAGATTTGGATACACTAAATTTAGTAGAAAACAAAACAAGAGAATACAGTAAAATTTCAATACATGATAAATGTGCAAAAATTTCATGTATTTATTTTAACATATGAGGAGCTCGTAAGTACTGTGATTATGAAATATTAATGTTTTGAGTTTTCTAAACACGTATATATTAAATTTGTTTAATATTGACTTGATTAATTAAAAACCGATTTGTACTTATTTACATAAGACATATAAATTCCAAGCGAAAGAAAAATTTCAAAACTTTCTCAGAAAGTATCTACCATACTAAAAAGCAATCCAAACAAATCTAAACAAAGATAACACCATAAATTGACATCTGAAGTGTTTTAGCAACACTCAAATGAAATGTTTTTTCACGCATTTTCGAGGTTCCCATTCAGTGTAGTTTTAATCTTCTAATCTCATTCTTATTACTTATATCTAAGCATTTGTCTACATTATACCTACTTACGAACATTTATTAAATAACATTCAATTCACTATTTATGATTTCTTTGAATTTGAATCCGGAATTGCTACACTCCACTTGTTTAAATATAAATTTGCTTGAAATTATTCAATATTTCTTAACTTTTTGTGGAACGTTTTAATCGCCTTCCTATGTTTGTAAACAAGCTTCATAATTACTTCAGGTGGCGTAATTTGGTAGATAGTTTTGCAAAAGATTTACTCTCTGTTTTTGTTTTTCTCTCTGTTTTTATTTTACAATTGACTGACACGATATCCACAAACCTCCATTGCCACTAGTTAAAACCTCCACTATCTTTATGCATACGATATACAAATCAATAGATATCCTGGATTTATTGAAATTGATACTGCAATCTCTATAAATATCGATGTAATTCTCATTGTTTAATAGGATGAAGAGGCAGGCTTGTTAGTTAAACTTAAGACTAATTAGACAGAGGGTGTGTTTTAAGTAGGATTTTAAAATACCTTTATAAATTCATTCTCTTTATAAACAAATAATCTAACGCTTAAATATTTTCATTATTTTTACTTTATTGTAGAAATGTTTACTCTCTAGATATTGTCAGACGATTTCTTAATAAATTATAATGTAATACCAGTTCAAAAATTTTAATGTGATACCAGTTCATACCTGTTATATATTTTATTTCAGGAGTTACGACTAAATTTTCAATTTAAATAAAATCTAAATCATAGGTACGATACATTATAAACACAATCTTTAAATTTTTATTGACCCAAGCTTTCCATTTCTAAATATCGTTTTCCCTCTTGTGACTATTTTTTCTTTGACTGCGTCGCCAAACGGTGACCAAACATCTTTGAAATAAATTTAAACAATTTTTGTGGGTTGTATCTGTTTTTCTTTTTTTAGAAGACGGTTTGGTAAATTAATATCATTCTCACATTATTTTACAGTATATCATGTAATAAATTGTTTAAATACTTTGCAATTTTATTTTATTTTTGGACAAAATATGGAAAAAATATGACGAGAAGATAAATAAAAAAATGTTAACATTCAAAAATACTCGGACTCACAGGTTTGTTTGGTCTACAAATTTGGTTGTAATGGGGATAATTTATTTCATCGATATAAAGAATAAAATTATTTTAAATTTTTACACGACGAAATATATAGGCAAAAGATGAACGTCATAACTGCTTCAATATAAAGAAAATCAAACAAATTTCCTAATAAAGGAAATCAATCAAAACTGTATATAAATTAAATACCCATAAACAAGACACAGCATTAACATTGTTGTATCACATACTTATATGCTGACATCCAATGAACGACGAATCGAAGTACTGAAGGAGCATCTTACATCCATTAGGCTCAACGCTTTAAGCCAATTAGCGTCATAAGAAACATTTTAATATCTTGAGTCAAAATATGCCATTTTCTTTTTGTTTTATGTATCGAGAGAGGAGATTGGCAAATTTATTTAATGACATACCAGGAAGATCAACACGAAAATTTGACTGGTAAACGTCATTAATAACTCGATATTTGATATAAATTATTTAAAAGAAATATGTTAATCTCTTCTTTCTTGGAATTACTGCGTTAAAAAAACTAAGCAACTTTATTACTTTAGTAAAACAAAATTCGTATTTGATTATAAATAATGGAATTCAATTGAATTTATATAATATTAAATATTCTAATGCGTTTGAATTTTTTTAAGTATTGCATGCCAATATTTAGTATTTATAAAAATAATTTAAAAGAAGCCGCATCTTATTTCTATGCCATAACATAGGCCAGGCGTGAATGACTAGTCGCAAATACTAGAAATAATTACTGGAGATCAGACTTTATAATAAATGTACTACACTTATCTGTTATGTATTTGTGTCAAATTAAAGACGTGTGTTTTGCCCCAAAAAGCAAAGCATACTTCATAATTTGAAGCCACTTTTATTCTCTTGATGAAATTGATCTTGACAATTATTTTATACAAACTTCATTCAACACGGAGAGAATAAGGCTTGGCTACAGGTAAAGTTGAACGCTCCTGGGAAATTATCACAGAATTAAAGAATTTTGTGACATCTTTTTACATTTTCTGCCAGATTAAAAAAACATATTAAAAATATATTTTTGCGGGATAAAAAATAAGACTTGTTAATTTAAGATAACATCAAGACAAAACAAGGTTTGCTGATTTATTCGAAAGTACTCGCAGATGCATTGTCATATCACATAAAAATCCCAAAGTCATTTATTTGAAAGTATTTACAGACGCATTGTCACAACACATCAAAATCCCAAAGAGTCACAAGTAAAATATCCAGAATATTTTTTTAGAAAATGATAATATTTTTTTATAAAATTATTTTTTGTTTTTATCGAATTTTCGTTTGATTATCTATCGTCAATGGTTATACTACGTAGTTATTTTCAAAGTCGCGTTAACACTAGACGTTACAATGCTAATTACAAAAGAATTGAAATATTAGACATTAAGTTTCTTAAACAATTATTACAACCTTGTTACCTGTCCTTCAGATTCATTCATCAAAACGCAGTTGAGTTTTCGTTTTTGTGTCTTGGATGCCAGTCTACGCACGTGTTTTCACTTTTAATTATATCTAAATCTAACAACACGGATATTTTATGAAGTTATGATGCTTTAACGAACGATGTAATTCTAACGAATTTTATTTATGATATTACGTAATAAATCAGTTCCGAATAATTACTTCCAGTTTATTTTAATTGAAAAAAGAACGTCAAACGTTTCAATAATGAATAACTTTATCGATTCATAATTTTATTAATGTAACTAGCCTTATGTTTGTGACAGAATTTATTACATGATTTAGAGTTATTCAGAAAAAAAATACAATGCACTTACTTTCTTCAAAGAAAGTTTGTTTTGCCCTTTTAAAAAAATGCACCAATAGTGACCAACGTGTAAACAGAAAAGTTCTTATTTCTACCACTTAAGGCGCTCTGGACATTTTCGGTCGACCTCTATATTTTTTTTCTCTTCTAATAAGACTTTCAGCTATATGGGAAAATATATTTTATGTAATATTTATACTAATCGCATTATTGAACTATTTTGATGCTCGATAGCCAAAAATCGTTGATTGACAGGATAAATCAGACCAAATAATAAAATGTCATCAGTTTTATTAGTTTAAGCATGGCAGTGTACCGAATGAGTTACGTGATGATAAGTTATAAAGTGTTGAGATGTTTTTATTTATGGTTGATTTTGATTTGAAACTGAAGTCTTACATTTGGGTATGTATTCTACCTTTTCATAATTCACTGACTGCCATCTTTCTCAAAAGTATTAATGAAAAGTTAATGAATTTATTTTTATCTACTCTAATGTAATTCATTCAACTAAGCTGACACGCATTTTTAAATCACTAATTTAAATGTCTTGGGAACTTCTACAAAAAGTAAAACAGTATTTCCATATGTGGTTTCTCTGTCTTTAAATAGTAAAAAGCACCCGCAGAAGTAACTAGTCGTATCTGTATTGTCGACAGAAGTATATGACAGAAATAATAAATTGGGTTTCAAAGATTTAAATGTCCCATACTTGAGGTTAGATAAAAAATATTTTAAAATTTGCTTTTAATTCAATTAATTTGTCGTATTCAACATTGTATCCATACTACAAATAGATTACAATATTTGCATTTAGAAGAATATTATAAATGTAATCTGCATGAAAACATCGAATGCATAACAGGCTAAATAAAAAGAAGGGCAGGAAAGGATAACCAAAGTTACAAATTAGTTTATTGTCATAATAATAAACCGTCTGACATCATTCTTATGAAAATGAGCAGCGATGTATATAGATCTAGCAATTTCAAACTTTGCTCTGCTGAAAAGGTGACCATTGTTAGGAAAGATAAAAAAAATTAATTATGTTGAACTTGTGTAAAAATTATTATTCACGAAATGGTTTATTTTTTAAAAATGGTAATACGTAAATTTGGTAATGTATTGTTATTTGTATATGATGAATTTTATTTTTAATTGGTTAAAGCCAAAAAGTTGGTTAGAATTTATATCATAAACATGATTGTGTGCGATATGTAGTTTAATAAAATTTTAATTTACTAAATAAAATCTTAAATACATATACTTGTTTATATATATTCGTTTTCGAAATCACTAGACTCGTACATAAATTTACTTTAGTTATTCTAAGCCATGTTAGTAACAGGTAAACACTATGTTTCAACAATGATTTTAGCGTCAGACATTTTCGAAATTACATCCATAAGTATATTTGTATATCTAGTCATGGTCTAAAATTACAAAATATACATTTAACCTTTCAATATTATAAATCTATCAGCTTGTTGACATTACCATAATCTGTACCGTTTAAATGTGATGGAATATTGAACTAAGAAGAAATGATGAAACTAATTTCATTGGTTTCGGTTTAAAATTATTTTTATTAATTTATACGACCTTCTCATTACCACTTTATAATATATTTTTATAATAAAAACTGAAAAAAGTATGGAGTAAATATAACACATAACTTTCCAGTGTCTTCGACTCGTTTAGTATGTTAAGGAAAATACTATGTACCTCACGAATTAAATGTAATTTGGCTTGTTTTTTCATTCCTTCGAATCATTTATTATAATTTACATGAGTTTTAATATATTTTAAGACTTATAATCTTCCAGACTTTTTGACAATTTTTTCCAACGAAGGAAATAATAATAATATCGTTAGTTGCCCACTCAAGTTTAAAGACTTTGTGAGTTGACTCGGCAAATTCTAATCGGTTTTCAGTCGTTTTAGTCTACAAGATAATTCTCACACCAGGTTTTTGTGTAACAATCGGCATCAGACGTCTATTCCTATAATTAAAATTAAAGTCACCTAAACGTTTTTTATTAAGGAATAATTCTAAATCAATATGAGTTAAAAAGGCAACTGACCGAATTTAATTACGTTACAGAGAAGGTACCTCTTTCTGGACACCATTATTACTAGAGCCTGTTTTTTTATCGCTTAAGGTAATTGTCGTGTAAAACTTGTTGTCAACGAAATTCACTGACTTTGATATATTATTCACTAACTATAAATACCTACCTTATTTAGAAATTTAAAATTATTTACCGTTTAAATTTGGTAAAAATCGCTACCAACAATTATGAAATTAACAAGCTAGATTAATACAAACTGGAAGCAGTGAAAATATTATGCAATGGAGTATTTAAACTTTTAAAATTTATCGTCGTCCTACATATAAAGAACCTTTAGGTTATAGAATTGACGAAATATGATCGTGATCTTATTTACTCCGCTATAATTGTTTGCAATTTTTAGATATATCTTTGGTGAAATCATTATGTATAAACTTTGATAGAGTAACTACATAACTACAGCTTGGCTACATTGTAACTATAATGTACATGAATATTTGGTAATATTAATGTGTAACTGTCAATAATGTCGATATTAAAAATGCCTTTAAAAAGTGTGATATGCCTTTAAATTTAATAAGCATTATTTTCTTGCCTTAATGTTACCGGTACTATCTGTTCCAAAACAAATATTTCGATAAATAAAGAAGAAAATTTGCATGACATTATTCCTTCTTCATAGACTGATTCTGTATGACCATCAATGCCAAAACAGTTGCCCCACTAATAAAGACATTTTGGTAGTGTTAACCTGACATTAAAACGTGAGCCTATTCCCTTATGTCTTTTCTATAATTACTCAGATACTTAAATGATTAAGTAAGATTAAGTTAGAGTATTGGAATGGTCAGATTAGCTTAAACAAATTTACAAAAATTACTATATAAGAACGATAGTTAAGTTTTCAATTTTTTTTTATTTAATTTCAAATGTAGTGTAAATATATTGATATATTTCGTAAATAATTATTTAAGCTGGGAAATTATGATTTCGAATTACATCTATGGTCATCATTGAAATTTTAAATAAATAAGTAATATATTTTATAAAAATGCACTTATTTAAAGAAAATGAGTTTTATTTAATAATCTGGAACTAATGTTAGTTTAAGCAGTTTAAACAGTAATCTATAAACAGTCAAAAAGGAATTACTTTAAGCTCTCGCTGGGATAAGTCTACTCATATTATATATTTGTTTAATCATACTTGTTATACCAAAATAACTGTGTTTACAATAAGGTTTAAAATTCGATTACATTTTATACCTTAACGTATGACTTGAGAATAAAATAAAACCAGTCAAAAGGGTATGAGACACAACCAAAGTGGGATCCTGAAGTTGTCTACATTTCATTGAATTGTTACAATTGTTAATTATTATTTAGTAATTTTATTTGAAAGTTCTAATGAAATACTTGTGTTTCGACTTAAACCTATGGTTAAAAAATTGAATTGGTGGAGGGACTTATTAAACAACAATATCAATTGCGTATCACTCTCAAGTTTATATATCGAAATATATAAACGGATTTACAAATTTTATCGCCTTTAATAATTTTGTACCTAACGTGAAATAATAAACTCGAAACTGATATTGGACGTCAGTTTGAAGTTTAATATTTGACAAGTGGAGCTTAATAATGAAAAATAGTAAATAAAACCTCACTATAATTTTAATAGCACTAATACAGTTACAATAGGGTTTTATTTACAACAACACTACAATCCCTATCGAACGCATTATAATTCCTGTCATGTATTTTACTATTTACTGGCCAAATTAAAAAACCATTCTATTTTACTGACCAAATTTCTTTGCAACAAATTGCGGTATGATTTACACTCGATACGTATTCAGCACATAAAACAATCGACGTCGAGAACCATCCGGCAAGGTCTATGCGCGGCGTTTATCAATAAAGTTCGCCGACTAGCGCCTATGATTGAATTAACAAAACAAATTTTGTGATTTTCCATATAATAAAAGCTTTCAGCTCCAAGCGGCTCTCTCAAACAAATAACATCGGAATAAGCTCGTTAAAAAGTTTGAATGGCGCTCCGGCCGGCTAATGGATGCTTGTCCTGGTATACCTGGTTGTAGGATTCAGTGAAAGCGTGACGGCGTGTCGCTGCGATCGTACACATCTAACGCCAAAACACGAGCAATGTTATGGCACAATTTGCCTTTATGGTTCCGGTGATATGGCGGAATGTTAGCGTTGCCATTGCGTGGTTTTAAATTAGATTCACTTTTGTTTCTAACAGATTTGTATTGATAAAATTAATTAGTATTAGTTCCATCAGTTTACTGCGTTAACCCAACTAAATAATTTCGCTTTTGTTTATTTATTTATTTATTAACTTTTATGTATAGTACACATGGTGGACTTATTGCCACATGAGCAATATCTTCCAGTCAACCATAACAATTTTTATTATATAATTTTTTTTAGGAGATTACAAGAGATTTTACAATGAAAATTCTTTAAAGCACATTAGACAAAAAAAATTAAAAAAAAGATACAAAAGTAAAGTGAAAAAAAAACTATTGAGATAATTTGGGATGGGAAAGACAGGAAAGGACAAGCACACAAAGGAAAAGGTTTAAGGAGAGAGGAGGTTTCAGGGAGGCAGGACTTTTTCACTCGATCTTCGAAAATATTTAGAGACGTGCTTTTCCTGATGTCAAGATCCAGGTGATTCCAATTTTTACTGCTTGGACAGTGAAGGATTTTTGTAAGTGGTAGGTATGTTTAGGAATAAGTAGGGCGAGTGAAGTTTCAGATCGTAGCCCAAGACCGTGAGCTGACAAATCTTTAAATTTACCACTAAGATAATTTGGGCCATGAGGATTTTTTAATATATTAAGAAGAAGTGTAAGTATGTGAAATTGGCGTTGATCACGGGTCTTTAGCAATTTGAGAAATGAGTTGTATTGAGAAATATGATCATATTTTCTCAGGCCGAAGAAATACCGGATGCATAAATTTTGAAGACGTTCCAACTTGCACAAATATTCTTCATTAAGATTAGAATAGCACACGTCTCCGTAATCAGTTAAAGGTAATAAAAGTGTTTGACAAAAGTAGATTTTTGGTTTAATCGGTAGAAAATTTTGAAGACGTTTCAAGGAGTTTAAGACACGACGACCAACATCATTTACTTGAGTAAGAGAGGCCCAGGTTTTTAACAGTTGACGTGTATGGCATTATTGTATAATACCATAGCATTAATTTCGGAAAACTAGGTAGGTTTACTTTAGAAGTCAGTCTTTGACTACCAATGATGATAGCTTGTGACTTACTTGGGTCAACCAAAAGATCCATTTCATGAACCCACTGGCCAATTGAAGCAAGATTTCTAAAAATATGGCGATAAAGCACGGTGAAACTGTAAAATTAACTTTAATAAATAAACTTAAACAAAATCTGAAGGGTTCAAATGTCTATTACTCTAGACGAATAGACCAGTTTGAGTAATCGGCGATTTATGAATGGCAGTCTCCATAGTCCGAGGTTGATTAACAATTTTACCAATCTCAACCTCGTGAACATGCTTGCATTTGCTGGTGAAGAGATTGCTATCAATTTAAATTATATCTGAAAGGCGACGTAGTCTCCACCACAACTTACGGTGCCTCTGAAATGCTTGTCTTTGACCGTGATGCAACAACAAACGGCCGTGATAGCATTATATCAAGAGAAATTATGAAATAGAACTCAAATAAAATTAATGTAATTTGAAAAACTTTCGATTATCTTTAAATTTTTCGTTCGTGGCCCTGTTTTTCAACTATTTAATCTAATTTTTAGACGAAACATGGGAAAATGTACAAAAAAAATATGTTTCAAAATTATGTTCACCATATTTGTACCTTAGAATAATTGAATACGCGATTACCGAAATTGTTTGCTTTATAACTGAATTTATAGATGTTACACCCATCTCATTACATAAGTAGTACATGTATTTTAATTTTAAAATACAAGCTGTCAAGTAAGTCATTTCGTTGGAACAGAAAAATATTTTAAAAATTTCGAAATAACACAAATTTATCTAAATGTTTTTATGGAGACTTTCAATTGATACTTGAATATACTAAAACATTATATAGGTGTTTTGAATTAGATTCAGTATGAATAGTCCCTTACTTTTCATAATTGTTTACATGGAATTCAGATTAGAAAGAAAATTTTGTCAGTATAATTCATAGCGTCAATGCGCATAACTCTTCTTTTCCACAAAATTAATCGTGTATCACAAACAATAGTCAATGATTTCACTGAAAATTTCACTTATATTATCTATTATCTAATTTCGTAATGCGTAATTATAAATCGATAAATTACATAAACATTTTTATTTTCATTCGATGATAAATCACACTGAACATTTGAACATAAGACTTCCAGAAAAGTTTTTTATTCACGTTGTGAACGAATACCAAATAATTTGTTAATTACTGCATTGTGATCTGTAATGCTGAATAACGCAATAACGTCACGGGTCTTTGCAAACTGAGTCATGTGCTCAAAATTTGATCAACAGCACTGTTATTACAGTATGAGGTCTGATGTTGATCAAATTTTCTTCAGGTATTATTATCAATTATTAGTCTATTGCACTTTAACATTTTTGTTGATAAATGTAATTTATTCCAAAGTGACATATTTGCTTGAAAAATTCGTTGCTTTCATTGTATGTGGAATCTTCTCGCTTTGTTAATTGAATTGTTAATATTTCTCAGAGTATATTACTAATTCCAAATTTTGATATGGATGGTAGACGTCACCAATAAATTAATATATATATATATATATATATATATATATATATATATATATATAACATTCGGTGTATTAGCCAAAAGTAACAGTTAGTTTTTAATTGTTACTTTTGGAAAAGTTTCATCAATCAACGTTGATATTTGAAGTATATGTACACGAAACTAAAATTTTGTAGTGCATTGTAATGTAGTGTTTTAAAAACATTATCAAATACTAATATGCTTTATAAGCAGGCAAAACGCCGTAGAATTATATCTAACGTTTCATCGACGAATATAAAAGAAATTTCACTCAAAGGCATGTATACCTAATATATATTATCTTATTTACTCAACATTAGAAGAAATTTGAAGGTGATTTTAGAAAATAAGAAATATTTGCTTTCTGTGTTATTTCAGGGATTTTTCACATAATTTATTTTGTGTGAATAAGAAGTAATAAATACAGTTAATTACTTTTTTCAGTAACGGAACGAAGTAATAGACTACAATTATTAAATTTTGCAATAATTCGGTGAGAAAAATTACAACATCACATTGTGACAAAGATTTAAAGAAATAGTCAATTTTAGGCAGTCACTCATCACTATTTTGTATCGGCACTGGGCGTTAGCTGTTACAGTCTATTATTTTGATGTTATTGTATATGATTTTATTTATATAGGGTACTCATTAAAAGTTAAAATGTTTTTTTTGTATATTTCGAGTAGTTTCGTACTTCAACATTAAATTTTATAGTAAATTATTTAATGTAAAGTGTAAGAGTGATCAAATTACGTAATTGTTCAATGCCAAAACCGATTTATTGTGGAATATCGATTTGGTGCTCTCATCCAATATTCAATGCCATAATTACTCGCTTGATCTTGGATGATCGCATAATATGTAAAACAATGGAAAATAAATTAATAAAGGCCCCTCCCATCTTTTTTTAGGGTTTATATGGTAATCAATACCCTTTATACGAGACTTTTTGTTCATTTATATTAAAGATCCCTGAAAAAATATTCCTTAATTTCTTAAGTACTAAATATAAGTCATATCTGAAAGTAATACCTTTAAATAAATCAGAAAAAAGATGTATGGTTATACGAAAGACACTATTTTAATCAATTAAAACAAAGAGGATATAGTATGACAACGATATCAAAAGTAAAGTTTTTAGGAAAGATTGTGTTATGTTAAAGTCTAGCTGAAAATAAAATATTATTTTTTCATTATTATATTCACGAATACTTTAGCCCAATACAAACATCACACCTTGTGTAATGTATCAGTATACGAACTCTTAGTAGCGGCAGAAGCTTTTGCAACGAAAAGATAAACGTAAAAAGACTAAGTAATTACAACTACCATTTTTAAAGACGTTCTCTCCATGCGGCTGCCCTAAATATATAAAAACGTAAGGAAGGTGCCGTAGCAATGGAAGAGTCGAACACTGGGCAGCGCTGCGTCGCCTCTTGTGAAATATGAAGCGCTATAAGTGCGGGTCGACATTCCAAAAAGTCGGATAAACTGTACTCGCGCGTAAATAAAAAATAAACTACCTGCAATTATTCTAGCGCCATAATATTTTGTTTTTATTAAGGATTAGCCATAATATTATGTTTTTATTAAGGATCTGCGACAGATTGTCCGGGTTTCTCGATAAGTGAATGCTTGGTGGAGTATTTATTGGAGGTTGCAATTTTTTGAATAAGTTGTGTTTGCTATAATAGATAAATCTAAATATGACAATGTGTTATAATTATGCAAAAACAATGCATCAGCCGATATAGTTACTTGCGGGCATGGCAGTGCCCCGCCAAGACGAGTCAAGACGAGTAGGGCACTGTAGTACGCCGTACATTAGAACTTCAGTCTGTGTAACACAAATATTACACAGACTGAAGTTCTGATGTACGGCGTACTACCCAAATTTTCAGAGTATAATTTAGTTACCATATTTAATGTACGTCTAAAATTTCAGTTTTCTAACTATTTTAGTTTTAATTAATATAATTCATCACTCATCACTATTTGATTATCATCAAAACCTCTGGGTTGTTTCGTGATGTCTTTCTTAGAAAGCTTAAAATATGTGGTTTTACACTCCAACCTTATATAGTAGCGTAGGGTGGTAGTCTGAATTTATGGAAATTTTAAAATTTTCCATAGACGTACAATAACTTCTCCAGGGCACAGAAAATTTCAAGAGCATAAAAAACTCAATTTATATATGAAACCTTATATTAGCGTATAAAATTTGTGATAGTATACTAAAATGATCATTTCATTGGTATTTACATAGGTCGTTTTGACAATTCTTGTTTTCAGGAAAATTGTTTAACATCGGTATCTAATGCAGAGCACACTTTATTTTACCATTTATTTTCCTTTTGAATTTTAAAAAGATATTTAGAGTTATGAACTTCAAATATCCAGAAATTACAATATTACACAGTCTCTCATGACTTAATTATGTAATTCTTCATTAGTTGTTGATATGTCGTATGTAAAAAGTTGAACGTTAGTATGTTTTGCAGTTACAAATTGTTTTAACGTTCTCGTTATCTATTTAGTAATTATACAAACATATTCACTATTACAATGCATTGGTTCTAAAGCATTTTTACATAAATAAAAATTATGATTCGTGATCACATTTCCATACAAGTTATATTTTAATCTACCTGAGTTTCATCATACATTTAAAATCAAAGCATAAACCGAGTTTCCGAATTAAATTGTTATTTGTAACATTCTACGACATTATTGTATTCGCTTCTCGGCAAAAATTTTTTTTTTCTTTATTATGCCTTCTTCGTTTATTAAATTATAGCTTAGTACTATAAACGTACGTAACTTTAGTATTATTCCAAACACATAAACCATAAGTAGCATAATAAACAACAACCTTCCTTATCTATAGAGTGAGCTATGTACAATTGAACTGCTGACGTTATGCTAAATTTGCCGTAGTTCCGTGACATGGCTAAGACTTATAACTTTGTATCACCAAGAAGTAGACTTATATAGGTTTTGACTATACACGAGATCTCATAACTATCAAGAGCCTAGTAGCGGAAGAAGCTTCTATAACTGAAAATATAAATTTACACTCTGAGCAACTACTATGTTCGTTCGTTTTTACTATGTTCGTTCCATACATTCCCTTTTTTGATAGAATAAACGCACAAGATGTGTATCGTATTAATGAAATACTGGACGCCCGACGGTGTCGCCTCCTGTGAATTACGAAGCGCTAGAGGCGCGAGCTAGCATTTTAACAGGTCGCCGGCTGTCGTCCTGATTGATGAATGATTCTCGCAAACAAAAAATAAGCTGCGCGCAATTATTTTCATGTTCAGTTCCCAAGAAATATTGGATCTGTTCGTGGTCGACTAGCCATCTTCATCTAAAATATATTTCTACACGTCTATGTGACTAATTATTTGAAGTGAATTTTTTATGCCCAAACTTAATTTTGGAATGAAACCGCTATAAAATAGAGCGATGATTTTTTTCTTGCCGGCCGTTTGCTGAAATTAGTACGACGTTTATTCCTGATATTTTCATTTTAAATGAATTTACATTTTTTTTATAAATAAACTTCATGGTTTTCCATTCAATATCCTTTCCAGTAATATATTTAATGTCACATTATGAATGTAATACCGATTGTAGCGCAATATTATCAAAAATGTATGTTATTTAGCCTGTAAATCATGGAAACTGGTACCTAAAAATGGCGTTATTATTTTTAATCGACCTCTAAAAAGAAAGGAAGTTCTCAATTCGACTACATTTATTTATAGTTTATGTCATCTCGATCATCGACAAATTCGGATGATTATTTTTTGATAGTAGACAGTCAGAGACGGACCATGAAAATTGGGTATGTACATAGAATTTCTGAATAGCACAAGTGCCTTGGCCGAATTTGGATGATATGAGGGTACGATGATGAAGCCGAGACGTAGTGGTGGAAACATTTTAGTGATGAGGAGTGAACTCATTTTTATATGACTCGTTTTACTTGTCTTTACAAGTAACAAAATAAATAGGTAGGTAAGTATATATAGGTACTTATAAAGACATGAAGCAACTAAGATATTAATAGGTAGGTAGATATGTAACTATATACAGATATAAACAAATGCATGAAGTGATTAGACATCAGTACGTAAGTAAGTAAGCACTAAATATACATATGAGGACATGTACAGAATTATTTCCACTCTTCATCCATAAATCATGATGTTGTTAAGTTGTGAAACTTAACGACCTGTTATTTCTGTAGTAGTAGTAGTTTTATGGGTATCAAGCAGAGACTATGCCATTGAACTTCGAGTTTCAATTCCTCAATCCTCATGATACAGAACTACGGCCTGCCTAAGCCTTGTAAATTAAAGATCTACTGTTTTCAAGTTAATATTGTCAATTTCAAGCAGGGACCATATCATTGAACTCCGAATTCCAACTATACAGCCCTTATACCGCATAGTACACCCAACCTAACCGTGGTACTTGAGAATCTACTGTTTTTAAAGTAACTCTCAATTGTTACTCAAGCAGAGACTCTACCATTGAACTCCGGGTTCCAACTTCTCCGCCTTAATACTGTGTGGGTATACTTCTAAGAACCTGCTACTTTTTAAATTATTATTTTTGGTGTCAAGCAGGGATCTTGTCACTTAACTACGGGATCCAGTTCTTCAGCATGCTGCAGGGGTACGGCTTGTGTTATATATGTTATCTCATATTTTTGGCATTAATAAATCAATTTTGATATATTTTCTGATAGTTCTAGTTTCTAGTTCTAGTGTTATATTACGTAAAATTGGTTTGCTTTTGATTACGGAAATTGACAGTGACACCATCAAATTCCTCTACAATGTACGGGATACGTGCCATGAGTTTAGATGACGAAGATCTACTATAATCTAATAATAATGTCACTAAAATTTTTAATCGATTAGAGGCAGCTTAACTTATCCTTTGGCAATATCGGAGTACAAGGATATAACAAACTTTTCACTGATGAGTCTAAGCAAATAAGCACTGGTACTGTAGTAACACTGGTACTGGTACTGTAAGTACTGGTATAAAAAAATACATGAAGTGACTAAACATTAGCATGTACGTAGGTAAGTAGTAAGTAAAACCAGGTTAATGCAAATATATATTACAGTTATTAGTATATTATTGTTAAAATTTAATATAAAATAATTGTGCTTCAAACCTGTATATGATGTCAAAAATTCAATTTGAAACCTGATGTGCTGGAATATTTGGTCTTTCTATTAATTTTTTGGCGCCATGTTAAAATGTACTAAATAAATATTTTTATCCCAAATAGGTCAGTTAGTCAATTATTTTATAAAAAAATCAAGTTTCTATCATAATTATTCATGTCACAAATAAACATTTCAATGAGTATAGATAAAAAAACACAAAAAAATTATGTAGCAATGAATTTGACTGAATGATTCAAAAAATGTATAACTCAGAAATTATCAAAAATCAATAAAAATGCATAAGGATATTTCGAACAGGCCTCGAGATTCTCTTCTTCTGTGTTTCCGCTTGTCAACAGTTTTTGAAAAAGCTGTGTGATAAGTTGGTCGCAAATACTTAAGAGCTGATGAATAGAATAAATTTTTTAATGTTGTACTTTCGTTATAAAAGTTTTTTTTTTATTTACTTTGTTTTTATTCCAATATAGCCATTAATCGCGTACCCTTAATATGTGCGACTGAAGGCTGCATTGCAACAAAAAACGTAGAAGAAATAGTTTTTCAGTTCTTTTCATGTATTCACAGGTTCTCAGGTTTTATTTAATTATCTAAATATCTATATTTAAAACAAAGTTTTGAAACTAAACAAATGTAAAAGTGTTTAGATAAAACTCGAAAAGAGCAAAAAAGCCAATAATTTTGATATCAATAGAACCGTTGTTAATGCATAACAGTTTATTTTTATTAATTTAGGTAGTGGCAAGCGGCATTGATTATTTTTGGAACAAAGTTGTTTATAGCTCGTAATACACTTGGTGAATGAGAGTCAGTCCGAAAAAGTGTAAGAGTTCGATCGACAGTTTTGCCACGGTATAAGCGTTTGTGTGTTTACAAGCGTATATCAAATTATTTTTCTGCTGGCTTTCTATTGTAAGTCAATCATCTGCCAGACCATTTCCAATTCGATATATATTTTTGACTATAAATTATTACTTTACCATTTATTAAATACTTATAATTAGTAAATTAAAATATATTGTCAAAATACCCATTTATATTCATTATTAAATAAGCTTTATTTAGATTATTTTAGTAAATTTAAAAATGAATTATATTCATTAAAATTTTTAAAATAATTACTGTTAATTTTAAAATTTTAATTTAAAACTTTAAATTTCAATTTTGGTATCATATTTTATTTGCATCAACAAAAGTTTACACATATGTTAACTGATACGAAAATTAAATCATTCAATGCTGTTTAAGTAATATACACATTTTGTTTGTGTATAATAAAAAATGTTGTTCGGATCGTTTTATTACCATTATCATTTTTTCATACCTTACAATTAATAATGTTTTATTATGCTGAATTTTTTTTTCATGTAGATAGTATATATTTAATACATAATATATAACGAAAACAACTTCGTTCCAACCAGTTGGTGTCCCACTATACCTCTCGGTAATTTTTTGTAATCGTTTCTTAAAAGTTATAACGTATTTCAATGGATTTTCTTCATTATTTTAAATTCTCATCAATAATTCTTGATATTGTTAAATATAATATACGCGCATCTGAGAACATAGTTTTTTGCTTTATATTACAATCACAAATTGAACTTTATTCTTTGCGCTTACGCGCGCATGGACGCACTTACGCACGCACTCACTTAGTAATAATCATAATATATAATTATTTCGATTTACCTTTAGTAAGTAATAATAACTTTCAAAGTGAAGTAAGGTTTGACTGAAATTTTAATTTATAAATCAGGCCATAAAAACAATAATTGGCGCATACTGTTGTTAAAAATTAAACACACGATTTCAATACTAATTAAATTGTGTAAATTTTCCAGTATTTTAAATGATATAATCATTTTATATAAGTACCTTTAGACTATGTGGCATTTAAATGTGAAAATGATGGGCTGGTTTTCAAGGGAAGAGAAAGTAATATTCACTTCAAGCACTGCGTGGTAAGCAACAACGTATAATATGCCATATGGTGCCAAGAATATGCTGACGTCGCCGACCGGATCGGTATGCGAGAAATGTTAGAATTATACCTTAGTGTCTGAGGTAAAATTATTATTATTTTGGCCCTGGTCACAAAATTCGTGAAAATGTAAAAAAGTTTTGTAAGTGAGTGATATTTTATAGATACTATATTATACCCACATCATAGGCTAAAAACTAATACTTATATAATGCCCGCATCATAGGCTAACAATAAATGAATGATGATGGATATAAAAATTTTATTTTCTCCAACCTTTTAATAACCGGTGCATCAATCAAAGGGTCTTCAAGATGCATTCCTTTTGTAAGTGGATTTGAGAGGTTTATAGATCGAAATTTGATATTTTCCTGGTACAGGGTTAATTTAAAACCGAGATTATAAATTTGACTTTTGTGTTACCAACCTTAATTTTCTGCAAATCATATTATTAGTAATTTTCTTTATCCTAACACTAGAATTATTTGTAACTTATTATAATAACTTGTATACGTATTTATGCGAAAATTTAAGGGATTTCATATGTAGACTGAACAAGTGCACATAACTAACAAGAATCAAAAATATTTTTTGTCTGCTTATATGCATATTGTCTTTTAGTAATTAAAATATAATAACAATAAGTAGTTATGAACTATTGCAATCATTTTAATTAAAAGCCGATAATATTTAAAGGCGACGTGTCATTTTTTTTTAATCGTAGTGGTATAAATAGTAGTAGCTAATTTTAAAGATTCTCCATTTTACGACATTTTCTGTCGCTGTTTTCACTATTCTGCTTTAGGTATGAATTATAAATAATGTGATATTTTAGAACAAGATATCGTGATCCGGTATGAATAAACTAGGCACAAAATAGTTTATATCTTCATCGAGTTCGTCGCGTTTTACAACACGCAGTAAATTATAAATTATTCATATTTCGCTCAAGTATTCCATGTACTCCCTCGAGGCAAATTTTGAACACATTTCAGCTTAGCAGCGGCATCTCCATCGAACTCAAGTGATTAAGCCGTTCATGAGAACTAGTCCCTCGTTATGTCAGCTCACAAGCAAAAGGGTAAAAGCTTGAGGAAAGCTCGATCGTTAGTCGTTAAAGTGCTTCGGGGGAAAGTTTATATCCTTGCTTCTATTTATGTCGTACTGGGCTTGTCTGGGAAGACTTTATTGAAACTTGCAATCTATACACGTAAAACTTTTTGACGATTTATTTTATTAAATGTAAAACAAACCAAAAATTTTGATTTAAATTTTATCATTGTTTTTACCATGGTTGTGGTGAACTATGGTAAGAAAATAATAATTGGTGATAAATATTTCATAAATGAAAAGACTGTGGAAGATACGCCCAAGGAAAAGTGAATTGACTGATCTCAGTATTTCCGTCAAACAAAATATGTGCCGTGTGCCGCTGAGACTATTTTGAAAAACAATAAATAAATTGCCAGGTTGCTAGTTGATTACATTTTTGATATTCTAGTAACTAATAATGGTACCTATGCCATCCTCGTATTATTTTAATATTGGATATTTTTTCTGTGTTCATATATCTAAGTAATGCGATAAGCTCAGTCAGGAAAAATCAGTGAAAAATACAATTATTAACTGCGCTTTTGGTCATATACTTAATAAAAAAATAATTACTAAAACGTTTAGGTAAAATAAGAAAAATTAAATTAACTATAAAGGCATCATTGTGAAAATTAATAGGGTTTTATACTATCAACCGATGAAGAGAAAAATAGTATAACCAAAATCGGTTAAGACTTGCGATCTCTACCATGCCCCTATGTAGATAACATACGTACGGATCCATTGACGGAGATGCAAGTAATTTTTCAAAGCTCAATTAAATTACAACAAGCATTTCAAAAATATAAATGATATCATTTTTAGGGTTTCGTACCTCAATAAAAAAACCGGTAACCTCGTAAGTTCAGTTACGTGTATAACTATTTGTTCGTCATCGCCGTTTTTCCTAGAAATTTCTATATGTTGAAATTTTAAATTTGGTACAGTATTGAAACATATCAACACACCAATATTTAAGTAGTTAAAAGTCAAAAATATTAATTTCAAAATTTTGAGAGTGAAAATAAAGTGTTTGAAAAATGTTATTACACTTCTATTTTTAGTGTGGGAATTTCTTTTTTACTTCCATGCACAGTGTGTATCAAAGAATGTGTCTGTCATACAGGTGATGCTCTGAATCAAACTAAATGTAACCTGAATAAAAAGTAGAATTATATCGCTTGCGTTAAAATATAGCTTCCAAACATGAATAAATTGGCAAACTGCTCCTACTGGTACAGATTTTTAAATAATATAAATAAGAGTAATTAATTTAAACTTTTGGCGTAAAATATTGTTTCTACATATGAATAAATTTATGAAATATTACTACTGTTACAAACTTTTGGAATTGGTGCCAAATTTAATATTATGCTTAGGTATCTGGGTATAGGTTTCCATGCACGTGAGAGAAAGGTATCTAAGAACCACTTTGTACTTGGCCCTGACTTAAACAATCTCTTATAGTAGCAATATTTTACAAATTTATTAATGTTTGAAAACAATGTTTTACCACAAAATTTTGACTAAATACTTATGTTTTTTTTATTAAAAACATTTCTAACTGGCAGCATTTTCAAATTTATCAATGTTTTGCTAGGATATTTTAGGATAAAAGTTAAAGTCAATACTTATATTGTTATTATTTTATACTTTTCCATGCGTTTCTTATTCAGTAGTTATTTGAAGTTGGTTCAATTTATTTTTAAATGTTTTATTTTTATTAGTTCTGTTAACTTATGTTATGCTGAATGTCACAAACTTATGAAAAATTTAATAATATATATAATTTAATAATACAGATATTTGCGACGTTTAATAAAAAATAATATATTCGTCCATGCCTATGTACGATTGTGCGTGCTCACATACATACCTAAATACCTACATACGGATACGGATAACATTACCTTGTTATAATGTCCCCGTAGATAGAATATGCTATTAATCAGACCAAATATATCCACTCAGCGATAGATGATGCTTATATGGTTTTGTTCTGATAAATTTAGCACCAAATATATTGTTATCAAAGCTACAGGACAGCAGTAGTTTACTAGAAGTGGAAAGACTAAGATAATGTTAATAAAATGCGTTACTTTCTTTATTACTATTTACCTACGGAACCTAATTATGTCATGCCTTCATATGTACCTGTATACATTTGCCTTCGTGATACCTTTGTTCTTTATTCACTCACCATGCTAATTGATTAATGTCTTTGTACATACCTGTATACACATGATCACCTACCTGTTGTATATACATAAAAAATAGGCTTCGAATTAAGAACGTCCTCCTTGTTTGAAATCGATTAAAGGCTGTATATTGATAACGTTGTAACTTCCATTCCTTATAACTTCCTTCCGTCGTGGTTTACTTAGACTGTATATTATTTGAAAAAAATCAAAAGAGAAAAGTTAAGCTAGATACAATACGTAATTATTATATGTAAGCATGTATTAAATAAATAAATATAAAAAATATTTGTAAATTTGTTAATTAGGTTCTATTAGAATATGTATTTTTTATGTCAAGTGAATTTAAAATCATTTTAACAATTAAGATATAAAAAATGAGTGAGATTAAATTATTGAGGAGAGTTTATTACTTCAATACCATTTTTAATTAAACATTCAGCAGCGTTTTGTATAAGTCTATTTTCCTTTTCTCGACATTTAAAACAAGAATATATACTGACTAGAATATCTGGCTACATTTTTCTTAATCCAAACAAATATTTGTGAATTTACTCCAAAAGTAGATCGTTTCCGCAAAGGAAGTTTTTAAAGCACCGAGCCACAGTACGGGGCCACATAGAATCACGTGCCGAAAACGCCAGTTCCTTATTTGTTATTTTACAATACAAATTACAACAATTTACAAATTTAATTACAACTTCCGAATTATTTACTCTCATTTAGTATTTTACGCAAACGGATTAATATTCCTGTTCCTCGTCATGTTTTATTGTTCCTACACGTGACAAAAGTGTTAAAATATCTTGTTCAGTACCAACGTCACTTAAAACTACCTCTATTAACATTTACATCGTCTATAATACGGAATCATATGTTTTGGGCATCTATTCTTTCGAAGTCTAAAATAGGTACGATCCTCTTATTTAGGTGTTTAATTCAACAACTTGATTTCCGAGATGACTGCTTTACCATTAAACTTTTATAATAACTTTCGTTAGTTAACCAAAAATCTCTTCGAAAATTGTCGAATAACTGCGCTTCAATTCTTTTATCCTGTGTTCGGAGTATTTCATATTTCACTTGATGAACACTGAAGTCAATAATATAAATAATATTAATATATTAGAGCGTTAATGGTACTTTTTGCTAAACTAAATTACTCCATTATGTCATAGAGCAGAACGAAATGTTTTTCAAAGAATGTAACGAAGAACAAAAAACAAAAAAAAAACGAATAAAATTTAGGCCAAAAACATTTAAATTTTATTTCAACGGTTGGATTTAAAAAAATTGCATCCAACTTACTTTGTGTATTAATTAGTATTATGGCCATAAGTTTTAAATAGTGTTTTTGATTGAAAATTACCGTATTATTATTACTGGAAATACTTTCAAATAAGGTTTGATGATAATTTTTTATCAGAAATTTTCGATGATGTGGGATTGCTGAAGGTAATTTTGTTTGAAATTATTAAACTGAATTAATAATTTCTTTGTCTTTTTTTTTATTTTTGCAATCCTCAAGAAGATTTTGAAAGCTTGAATAATAAATCTTTTTCTATTCACATTTCGCTTTCGGTTTTCAATACTTAAATTTACTTATACTTCACTAAAATCTGGAGGAATATAGCTTATATCTTAACATTTCTGACTCATTTACGAAACATTTTGTGCACAAAACAAAAATACATTGACAATATAACGCGTTGAGCGAAACATAGCTCAGGTACCGGAACAAATGTCTCACTTATTTGTCTTAACGCTTTACAATGAATATTTTAGAGACAATTTTTTCGAACGTTGACGAATACCGGAAGCTTTGTGCTAATTTAAAAATTGCTATGGTGATTAATTTTTTAGCTTCCTTGGTAAAGAGCGTGCACGAGCTGCACAAAAACTCAATTTCAAAATTTTATCCTTATTTATCTGATATTAACAATATATTAATTATATCGATACCAAAAAGATATAAAACTTTTTATTAATGAAAATCACTCATTGCAAAATGGCAGATTGCAAACGTATTGAGAATTTCGATGCTTATGCATCACTAAAGTTTAACTATATTTTTTCAATAGCGCTTTAAATAGTCTTCAATTAACTATTCACTTCCATTCACGGATAGGTGAAGAAACAGAAAGGATAATTTTGATTTTGGTTAATTAACTTTCTGCCGAAAGTCTAATGAAGAGATTTAATTTTTATAATACTCCCAAAATTATTGCAATTTACGAATAGAATATTCCATAATTGCAGTGATAAAACTACTGACATATACTTCATTACCATTGCACTTGTAAATTGTGTACTTCCATGACGAAGTTTAATTTATACAATGGGACGAAATTTGTAAAACACGTTATTTGTAAACTATAGTTGGTTAAGAACGAAGAATAATGTGTTATATAGTCGCTAATAGGAAAGGCGTTAATCTTTATAGTCGATATTCATATATTAATTTATTTATATGTCATGATGGATATATTAATTATGAAAGAAAATTGCAAGCTTATTCTAAAATAAGTGCAGGTTGATAGGGAATAGTGAGTTGTGAAAATTATTATTCAAAGGACCTGGACTGGTATGGGATCCTTATTAATATTAATAATTTCATCATTCAAATATATAGTCTAGTATGTTTTATACATGCGTATAATTATATTGAATTTATCACAAACTGCGAGATTTGATGTTAGAATAATTGCTCTAAAGTTTTCAATAAATTTAGATAAACTTCTTGTAAGGTTATTTTTTTTAGATAATTTAAACATTAGCAGTTTTAGGAACTCGAGAGGGTGCGATACATTTTATATCGAGATTTTGATAAATATCTAGAAACTTTTATTTAAAACTATCAGAAAATAATTTTGGAACCCTCATAAAATGGTCTAGACAGGTTTTAAACCAGATGTATTAAGGCGTCCATAGAATCAAGATGTGCGGTCCAAATAGAAAGTGACAACCCATAAATCGAAAGACCAAATATAAAATGTCACCTTCCTCATGTGAGTCGACATAATTTTGTTTTATTAGTAGATATAATGTTAAATTATAGCAATAAGTATTTCTAATGTGGGGTTTTACATTTGATTTACCTATATTTTGAGTAGATATCGTTTTAATAGACACCACGTCTATTAAGACAATATCTTGTTAATGTATTTTGCTATTATTTACTCAACCCTAGATTTCCCAGTAGATTTTAGGGAAATATATAAGACAGGGCAGTAAACCTGTCTTAGGATAATATAAGACAGGGCTGGAAACCTTTTTAACGTGTGAAAAGTGGAATATTTTGAGTTGTCCATCCGTCTATTCCTCCGTATCTTACACCCTCATAGTTCAACAGCTTAAGGCCTGTGTCCCCTAAATTTAGTAAGTATGTGTTCCATATACACATATTATATTAGCGAAGTATTAAAAAATTAATGTCTTTCAAAAGAAACTCTCAAAATATAAATTTTGTCAACCATTAATTTGAAAAATCTGAAAAATTTACGTATAACTCTTTAATAGTTCAAGGACTATTAAAGTAGGAGTTATACCATTTCAAGAACACCTATTAATGGTTTTCATGCGACTATATTATACACATGCGTGTGTGCGTACTTGCAAGCATGCGTGCGTGCGTGCGTGCATTTACGTTACTAGTTTGCCTTATATCTCTGTAATTAATATCTGTCTAGATATTTTTTTCTGACGTTTAACAAGCACTAAGAGCTCCAGCTTTATGCCAAAGTAAAAAATTAGTTCGGTAAATATTTTTTTGGCTTCGTTTTTAAAAGCCGGATACGAGTCGAAAAAGAACTTGATTAGGTAAAAAATCACGTCTTTCTTTCTACGTGAAAATAACATTATGATAAGATCGATACAAAAAAGCGACGAAACTTTTTTGGAAATTATGTATCGTAAAAACAAGAGGAATATAGGGCATTTACATATAATTTCGATGCTTGCATAACACTAAATTTCAACCATACTTCTTTAATAATGCCATAAATAATTTTCAAACAACTATTAATTATTATTCACAGGTAGATGAAAAGTTGTAGAGTTGTAAGTTAACAACAATTTCATCATTAGTAAACTGACATTATGCCAAAAGTCTATAAAAGAGATTAGATCCTCAGGGCACCAATAAAAATGGTTAAAATTTGCTAATTAAAATTCTCATTATGGACGCGTACATGTCAAAAGCAATTTGTCAAAGGGGTGTGGCTGTGTCACTTTGATATACCTAAATCAGGCATATACACAATCGGGTTTGGAACACTGCAACCAGACGTGTTTTTATTACGATACGTCAATATAATTCCGAAACCTTGTTAAAATGTCAAGTTATTCAGTACTTGAATGTCGAAATAATAGCACAAACAAAAACTTTAAAAAAAGTGACATCGCTTATTATTGCCAAGTATAAAATTCGATAGGATTATAGTTTAAACATTTCTGAAAATTTTGATCTCGCTTTCGTTCCAATATGTCAGCGCTAGTGCCGTCAGGATGACCTGGCGCATGAAATAATATCGATATTGCCCTTTCAAATATATCTGCAATTATATCGATATTTTTTTACAGTTCAAATTATTGGTTTTTTTAGGAAGAAAAATTTGTGTAAATATTTATAATAAAATGTAATTTATTTTAAATTCGACTTTCTTCTTGAGCCGTGCTTATGCAACTTGTACATGTAAAATTTGATCCGGTAAGTTCAATAGCTATTTCATATTCATCATGGGAATGATTCAGTTTTATGCATACCTTAAGATTAATAATTATTTTATTTTGAAGTAGTATAATTGTACATTTTAACAAAATGAAGTGTCATAATAATCAATTGAAATAAAAGTTTTTTTTTTTTATTTTTGGTTATTGCATGGTGTATCAGATGCTAGATATTATTTTCTATATAGCCGTAGTATATTATTTATGGTCTTTAATATTTTTTCAGTGAATTATTCCTCCTATAACCATCTGCTGTCACCCGTAGTACCACAACTTCAATTTCATTTTCAATTGTTCATAATACAATAAATTCCTTATGTAGATACGGTAAATTGAATATTTATATCCGGACAGGACAGTACTATTTTTATTGATAAACTAGATATATTTATTGTGGTACTATTTTATTTAAATATGTCAAATGAAATAATAACTTAGCAACAAAATTATTATTGATTTCCATACAACATACTCATATTTTTTTAAATTTTATTTTACAGTCTACTATATCTTCATTCGTTACTGATATTGCAGAACTACAAAGTTAAAGGAAATAATTGAAAAGAAATATAGCTTTGCTAAAAACTTAAAAAGTTCAAATGAACCGTCTCCAAACTACAAATAAAGCTTATCGGAAAAGTATCTGCTATGAATATTATTTTGATTTTGTCATATTGATTTTTTACGAAATATTTATGGCAAGAAGAAAAATGTTTCACTCAATTTTATCAACTACCCAATTTCACAAGCTGCAAATTACAGAATATTTACCAAATATCTTTGTATTAGTAAATATTATGTCAATCATCTCAAAAACCTAACTTAAAATAATTAACCAAATATTGCATATAGCATTCAAATTATTATGATTACTGTTATTTTTAATTATGCATAGTACATTTGTACACCACATGTTTTTGGGAATTTTTATGTACGTCTAGTTTCCACGAGTGGAAGTATCGTAAACTTGCGGAAAAATATATTCCGAATTATCGACAATAACATGATGATAATATTTTCCAGTCTCTACTATACCAACATAATTATACAGGCATAATCTTATGTGTAATTATGTTGATGTAGTAGTATGGAAAAGCGTTATACGTAGAGCAGTTCTTAAGTATAAAGTTTACTGTTAGAATTATTGCTATATTTTTTCTACAAATATAAATAAACTTCTAGGAAAGCTGTTTTTTTTGGTGTATGTGTCTAAAAATTTGTTTTCGGACAATAGATAATTCTCAGAAATTTAGCATAACAAATCAACATCCTGGTATATATATATATATATATATATATATATATATATGTGTGTGTGTGTGTATATAAGTATACATATATATCATACACATCTTAATACAATATCTAATTTTAATTAATAAATACAATATCTAATTTTTTAACTATGATTTTGAAAAACTTGAAAAAAGCTTAAGAGGCTATTGACTAAATGCTATATAATATTGTAATTATAGTTCATATATGTAAGTTTTTCCAACCTTGTTATCATATTTAAAACACTAAAAGGGCGCACATTTTTGAGAAACGCATATTTACATCTCAGTTATGATGAAACGGTGTGTTATGTTTAGACGTTGCCAGTAAAGTTATGATCTTACAAGCGCGAGGTAAAATTCCACAACATATTCCTTTTTATATAATTATTTATTTGTAATTGCTGCTCTGTGCTGTAAGAATAAACTAATTATAGATACTAAGCAAAAGCTCTTGTCCGACTGATAGAACTGTTTACTTTAAGATTGTACAAAACCTATTCAAAAAAATATATAAATAATGAAAGATGACAAAATGCCCTAAACAGACATGAATTCGCTTAGCCTATGCCTAAACCCATGGTTCAAAATACGAGTTCATAAGTTAATATCATGTAATAAGTAAACATTTTTAGAGAGGATATTATAACCATAAAGACAATTACAAAAACGTGGCAAATGGTTGACGAGCGCTGCCGGTAAAGGATGTCTGTAGTTTAAAAATTTACCAAGCAACGTGTACAATTGAATGAGCAGGAAGTAATCAATTGTATCCAGCGTAACTCATAAAATGGTTCGAACTATTTATTTTGTGTGGTATATATTTAATGTATTTATATTGATTAGAGATCCAAATATCTTAGACGTTCGATAATAACTTACTCAACGACTCGTTTTTGTTATAGCAAAAGAAATCAAATTACCACTCTTAATAAAATGTTTATGTAGAGGTTTGATCTACCGGTTATTAAATTCCAATTTCTTTAGCAGTAAGATAAAGACATTAAGTGTCATTAACATATATAGATAGAGGTAACATGTAAAATGTTAGTCATAGACTGCAATGAGAGTTATTATGTCTAAAACCATCAATGTACTTTATTTATTTCTCGTGTTTTTTAAAGTTCCACTGAAAAGTAGCGTACGTAAGAAACCTAAAAAGTATCTATCGAAAATGCTCAAATCAGGGTTAATCACTATTTATATCTCTGGAACTAATAGATGTACCTAAGTAAACAGAAATTATTATATTTACAATGTGTAGACAAAAACAAATATGTTGTCTTTAAACTCCGATTATAGTTCAATGGTTAGAGAAGGGGCACATTCCATAACACTTGAAATGTTAATATGTTGCGGCGGCATTCATTATTTTACGTTCCCGGCACTACTTGACTCGGTCATATGGTGTTTTATTATTACCATTCGATTGTTTTTGAGAAGCCCTTTCCAGCCGTATACGATCTCTGTATTTGGTATTTGGCTTTTCGACGCGTCTAGGCCGACATTATATATTTTTGATAATATTTTTTTTATTCTAACACCTTATTATATTCACTGTCACTACTTTAAACTAATGTTTTATATACAATCCATAGATTTTGATGACAGCTGACGATTAAAACTTAAACGAACATCGTAGCTTTTCCGAATCAAAAGTTATACTAATTGCAAATCTCGATACGCAGCAAAATAACCTCAAAATGGCGGCGCTTCCCCCTCCACCGCGCGCAATGCGTCACTGTTTTCGATTATCGTATGAACTCTTTGATTCTTTAGCTATTCAGTGGTATAATTTAATTTTTGATGTAGAGGATAGATCCGAAACTGCAACGCCAAATTGTATCCCCCGATTTTGTTATCATTAGGTTTTATGGATTGTCTTTAAATTTGCTACCATACGGGGGGTAGCAAATTTAAAGACGTATTCACGTCAAAGCGCTGTTTACGTGTGAGCAGTTACATTAAATATTACTTTGTTATATTTTAAAGAGATTAAAAAACATAATCTTGTGAAATTTCGTGCACATAATTTTAAACGTATAGAAACTGCGAAAATATTACAGACAGCATAGCTATGACAGTACATCCGCTCAAACCGGATAAAAACTGTTTGCCATCATTTTCATTCAAAATCTGTAGTGACAGGGTTAAATAAGAAATTATTAAGTGGGGCGCTATGTTATTAAAAAACTTCAAATTCGGAAATTGCAAATTGCATGTTGTGAATGTCATACACTTGTAAAGTGATTTTTTGTTATAGTCACTGCGCGATGAAATTAAAATTGAAATTACTGATAAGTATTAGACTTTTGAGTATACACGAAGGTACTCAATACCCATTTTTAAAAGAATTTGAAAAATAATCATATAATTTATGAATTTGGTATAATTATGGAAATAATAATAAAATGCAATTTTCAAGTCTTTCTGGTTTAAGTGTTTTGTAAACTTCCCAAGCGTAATTATCTCGAATGCATTAATTTTATGTTGTAATAACTCTATGACTACTATAAATAAAACCGAATTTTTTTAATACAAGTAATTAAAGTAGTTTTACGTATGCAGGTTACCGGGAATCTCATGTCTAGATTGCGTATTTCAATTCCACTAACTATTTGCGAGTCAAAAAATTATATAAAAATAACATCTGTATCCATAAAAGACTACAAATATAATTTTATTGATAAGTGATTTAATCAAATACATATCATGTAAACATTAAGGTTAAAAAGAGAATGGACTTACAAGGTCCTATTTCAAAATATTCCAAATTAACTCTAATGATATATTCTCTTATATTGCCAATTCTATCTAGACGGGGAAAAGATATGAAAACCTAGATAAATACGTATAATACGTATCGAAATGTTTTGAAGATGTATAATTTCAAGGTCTATGTATATCAACGATTAGATACAAGGTATATCAACGATTGAATTGTATTTAGAAATCTAGGTAGGTCTGTAAAGTACAAACATCGTAAACTTCAAAGTAGGTATACGCCTAGCAATTAAACTTCAGCCAGCTTTTGTCCACTTCGAATTGACTGGTGGTATGGAGGAGTCTTCGCTATTTAGCTAATTACTTGCCTTTGCCGTATATGTTAAAACGAAATACACAGTTTTCCTTTATATTTAAAATAAAACTAAAATAACGATATGCAACACGAGCTCCCGCTTAACACATCGAATATATACCTATATGTTAATGTTGTTAAATTAACATGCCATAACGCAATAAATTAAAAAAAATATTTGTAAATCTGGAGATAATTGGATGGTGGATGATAATTTGGAGCTTAAAAAACAATTTTTCATACATAGCAATATTCACATACATAAATAATTTTTCACACAGAGCAATGTTCAACATACCGGATAAATCTGTGTTAATGCTAATAAATTAACATGCATAACGCAATAATTTGGTACGCTAAAAATTGAGCAGTCATTTAAGCTTGCATAACTTAAAGATAAATACAGTTGAATGGTGGATGATAATTATTAACTTAAAGAACAATTTTTCATACAGAGATATATACATACACACCAATTCAACCTTTCGTGTATATACTTCAGTGTCAATGCTAGTAAATTAACATATCGTAACTCAATAAATAAGAACGCTCTAAATTGCGCAGATATTTAAATTCGCATAACTTGAAGCTGAAAACAATTTATTGATGGATACTAATTAGTAACAAAAGTACACTTTTTTATACATACTCACTATCGGATATATACTTCTGTGTTAATGCTGGAAAATTAACATGTCATAATGCAATAAATTTATAGGTTGAAAATTGTGAAATCCTTTCAGTTCACATAAGTGAAGCTAAAAATAATTGAATGATAAGCAAAGAACAATTTTTTGTACTTAGTTGTATAGGGAAATATAATAACGCAGTAGGAAATAATGACTCTTTTGATACCTAGCAGCGTGATACATAGACCCCTTTGATGCATAGCAGTTGAAATAACTTACGTATTTTGATAAATATATAACTAATTCAGTTTTATATTTATTTGACGAACCAAAAATCACGGGGTTCATTTATGGAATAGTACATTAACATAAATTCACGACATTTTCCCTGTGCCCATTTAAAAAAATGTATGTAGAGCAGGCTTCCGGGAAATAAAAATGCTCAAGAAGAAATGTTGTATAACGTTGCCTAAAACTATTACATTTCATATTAACTTAAATTAATTAGATACACATATACATACATATAAGCATACGTATATATACAGAAATAAATAAATATATATTGGGTTGAATAATAAGTTTTTTACCCCGAGTTGCCGTCAAAAATTTTTATCAAAAAAATTATATGTAACATTAAATTTAGTTCAAGTATTCCCCATTATTATTTACTACTTGTCGCCTTCTAGTTTGCAGTGACAATATGCCTTTCTTTTAAAATTCCGGTGACTTTGATTTAAAAAACTGTGCGAGGTCGTTTTGGAGATCTTCCTTAACGTCGATTTTTTTTGTGTAAATTGTTACTTAGAGCCCTGAATAAATGGTAATCAGAAGGCGCAATGTACGGTGAATATGGTGGATGAGTGAGTAAAACCCAGCCGAGCTCCTATAATTTATCACGAGTACGTTTTGCAAGATGTGGTCTAGCATTATCATGTAGAAAATAAACTCGATCTTGTTGACTACCCAATTTGTTAGCCAATCGGTCCAGTTGTTCACAGTAAATATCTGTATTAATTGAATCCCTCTGGAAATAACTCATAATTAATAATGCCCTTGATACCCCACCAGCTGCTAAGCATCACCTTTTTGGCACTTATTTCAGGTTTGGATACTGAAACTCCCGTTTCTCCGACACCCAGCCATTGACGTTTGCGTGTATGGTTAACTTATATAACCTACGTCTCATCGCCAGTTACTGATTGATTCAGCCAGACGAAATTACGTTTCAATGTCAATAACTGTTGACAAATATCAACTCTGCACTGAATTTGATTTTTATAGGCACATTTCAGACAACCTATTTTGAAACTTTTCCCAATTCATGCAAATGTTCTATGGTGCCATGACTGCAGTGCAGCTCATCTACCAATTGAGAAGTCATCGCTCGAGGATCCTCCTTAATTAGGTGTCGTAATCGTTGAACGTCTAATTCAACAGGACGTCTAGTACGGGATTAGTCCTCAAGATCGCAGTCCTCATTCATGAACTTTTTGATCCACTGACCTTTACCGTCATGTAAGACACCGTGGACTCGCCCATCATGACATTCGTAAAGTAATAGAATCCGTATTTGATATCGATTTGAATCCATTATTTTTTAAGTCATTTGAAGCTTCGGCGCTGACTGTTGTCAACTGTCTGCACTTTGGCCTATTTATACTCCACAGTAAAACCGTTTAGAAGTTTCGAGAATCTTTCTAGAAAAGTTCTGAAGCTGTGGCTAAAAACTTCCTAGGCAACCTAAAATATATATATAAATATATATATATATGTATATATATATATATATATATATATATATATATATATATGTATATATATATATATATATATATATGTGTATATATATATATATATATATATATTTATACATACATATATACCATATACACATGCAAAGATGGGTAATCGGCCGCCAACAGATCCAACTTTTCTTGGGAAACGAACACGAGAATAACTGCGCGCTGCTTAGTTTTTTGTTAGCGAGCATCATTCATTAATCAGACCCACAGCCGCCGAACTGTTGGAATGCCGGCTCGTGTCGCTAGTGCTGTGTATTTCATTCAGTCCGACTGTTTTATTAATACGATACGCGTTTTGTTTGTACCTTCTGTCGGTAGGGAATATATTGAACGAACGTAGACATACGGTAGAAATACGGTTGTAGTTGCTCAGATTATAAATTCATATTTTCCCTTCTAGAAATATCATTTATCTCTCTGGTTCTTGACAATACGTATTTGTTACTCGTTAGATGTTATGTCTAACGAGTAACAAATACGTATTGTAATATGTGAAAAAACATACACTTAATGTTTTTTTTTTCAAAAAGGAGACCAAAAGTTATAACTTTTCATGGATGTACATATGGTTGTTTTAAAAACTCTTATTTTTAATATTGTTTAACGTCAATTCCTCATAACGAATAACCGAGGTTATTCGTTTGTTTTACACTTTTTTCACTTTTTTGGACATCTAGAAATATTTAAAATGCAAAATAGTTAGCTTTAAATTTCTAGAAATTAAAACGTGGCACAGTCTCTCACGACTTAATAATATATATTCAACATCAGCTATTGTTCTTTTACATTTAAAAAGTTATCCGTTAATATGTTTTTCAGTAAAAACCTTCTTTCAATATTTTTTGTACCTTTCCAGTAATTATATAAATACATTCAAAGACAGAAAACACAGATTAAGAAAGATAAAAGAATACCGCGAGATTTTCAAAAAAACTTCGCAATTCTCTTTGATAAATTAATTGATGTAAACTTTGATCTAAGTAAGATCTGGCCCAATAAGTATTTACTAACTCTACATACAAATATTATATATTCAATAATAGATATGAAAAACGAATCAGGGCGACTTCAACAAACTCGACGAAAAAATTCACCGAAATGAATTATTTCACATTTATTACCCAACAAAAATCTTTATCTAATTGACTACCATAACAAATATTTTAAGTTTAACCGATAAGAATCATTTTCATTGCATAATCCGTTATTCCCCCTCTTTCATACCATTGTAGCCCTCTTGATATATCCACCTGCATTTGGTGAGTAAATTCGTTTTTTGTCCTTATTGCGCTGTACTTTTCATTAATTATAGGTATCTTGAAATTGAATCAGATATGAAATGAGATATGAAATTTCCTTTATTGTTTGGCTAAAAAAATTAGTGCAGATCGTGTAATTTTTAGTTTTTAAAAATTTATTTCCATCAACCGTGCTCTTCATAAATTTTCTTTCACGAAGCGTCTGAAAAATGTAGTAAATTTATTTTATTACCTTTTGTTCAAGAAATAAACGTAGTAGTAAATAATTCACATTTCCATCCAAGTTACGCCATAATCATCGCAGGTATAAAGCCGCATTTATCTTGATAGAGATTAACTTTTAAATTAAAAAATGAATTTATTTCCACACTTTCTCATTAAGTCTAATTTGTGCTGAAAACGTTTAGTAAATAATATCTTAAAGTAAAAAACCAATAAGTTAAGTCGGGTTTAATAGTATCCTTCACCTCTAGAAATTGGAACGATAATGCACTCGTGTCAATACGATCTTTACCCGGAGAGAAATGCTGAAAAGTCGTCATATGGGCTGGGTAATAAATGTTTGCCATGGGTTTGGGACTTTGTTAGGAAAGATGTGGAAAGTTTGAAAATGTTTTATTATAACGTATATAAGCCGATGTGCCCTCACTCAATGACAGTTAATGCAAAATCTTCAAGTGCATTACATCAAAAGAAATGGATTTAAAGCGACATCGGGTATTGACATTTTTGCTTTATGAGTTAATTTTTGCCAACAATTACTGACATTAAAACATAATTAGGTAATTATTAACATTATTGATATTGAGCTTAGTGGGTTAGAAAGATTAATCACACTCACAAACGCCAACAGTTTGGTGCAAATAAAATGGACTTTCAGATCCAAAACCTGAACCGAATATCAGAAAGGTAAAACTAGCTGTTGTGAAATATCACCATCGTTATTCATTTTCAGCTGAGCTTTATTTTATGCAAAAGTTGTTCCAACAATTAAATAAACTAAGTAATCCACGGACACGATTTTACTTTCGCCGTCGCAATGTTAAACCGTAAATCGCGAAATGAACTTGAATATTTAAGAATTTAGACTTGATTCTACTAGTACTGGATGTGTCTTTATTCATTCTGACATATATTCATTCTGACACATCTGATTATTTCCTGTTAAAAGCTCTTGTACAAAGCAATAAATTATAGATTAAAAGAATGACAGTTTGAAAGGCCAAAAAATATCCTATTATTCTTTTTAGATTAAGTCTATAAGGATTTTTACGCTGAATATAAATGTTTCATTCAACATTAGCCTTTCAAATAATATTACTGAATTTTCTTTCAGCTAATGAGATAAAAGTAAATATATTACTTTTTGAAGAAAATCAAAATTTAAAAATACGATATGTCACAGCCACAATATGTCAGAATAAAGAAAAACCTGAGGCAAAAAATTACCTATATTGTTACTTTTTTTTAACAGATTTCATAAATATCAAGTTATCCCTATAATGTATATTCCCTTTGCGTGAAAATGAAATTGACTCAAATTTTTTGAATTAATTGATAAGAGAAAAGTTGCCGTTTTTCATCCTATATTTAAAGTATTTTAGTTTATTCATGGTGTTTTTGTTTCGCACTTTTTGTCAAATTTCATGTCACTAGTTTCCATTAAAAAATATTTAAGGTCAAAAACAGCGTAATTTGATTGTTTATCAGCAATAGACAGACAAGACCAAACTACGTGACATCAAAGTGTAAGTTAGTTTCTGTGTGCACAGTCATTCATTGGAGTGCGGGTGAGCGTAAGCTTACGTGCATTTATTTGCGTTTACCTTCAAAATACATTTTGTAAATGCAAGCGGATCTTGTAATGGGAAAGATTGTTACACATTCAGAGATATATAAAATACTATATATATATATATATATATATATATATATATATATATATATATATATATATATATATATATATATATATTTAAAATATTTTTACCAAGCTATTTATAAATGTGAACATCACTTTTCGCGTAAAATATTGTTAATTTTTTAAATTATAAGAATTAGAATCATCCTCATAGTTTTCAATAAACTTTGAGTAGACTTAATAACGTTTTTTCTGTTATTTTAAGTATAGCAGTTTTGGAGCCAGGGTTGAAGAAATATATTGTTTATTTTGGCAAATTTATCATTAATATATTTAAAACTATTTTACATAAAAGAAAAAGTTCAAAAACAATAGTTTTGTAATCCTCGTAACTTGTTCTTACATGCTGTATATCCCACACTGTACATGACTTGAAACACAACTTGTTGAGTATTTTATTTGTCCACTATAAAATTTAAATTTTAAGTATTGTAGATGAATATGCTTTTTTGCTATGCTAAAATTCACAGTTTCTACCTCAAATATTTTCTGACAAAAACGGCTGTGAAAACACTCTATCCATATATTTGTATGACTCTTCGTCACATTACTTTTTTTGCCCATTTTTAATATAATATAAATATACATCACTAATTTTACAACTTTTTAAACCTCTATAATTTTTTATTGTAAATGAACTTTAACAACTGTATTCACTATTTCAATAACGAGCTCCATTCACAGGTACATATATCAATATCGAAGAAAATATGATATACTGGCTAGAAAAACATTTGATATACGACTCTGTTGGCATGTAATTATTAAAACATTTTTTATTTTCCTTTATGTCTTAATCTTCTGGGTACATTTAATTACCACACCAAATTTCATTTGATTGGCAGATTTTGAGTACCCGCTCAAATCATCAAATAGACTGACAAAAATTAAGAAAAAGTGTTTCTAGCTTTCATTATCATTCCAATAAATCAATTTTTTAATATTTTCAATGTACAAATTTAACTCTGTTGAAATTGTATTATTTGTATAGAGTATATATGTAGCATATATTTCAGCGTAAATATTGCTAGATCATAAAGGTGCTATAATGTAACTAATTCTCTTCGTTTTAAACATAAAGTAATATCACGATATATCGCGATATACGGGTATGTCGTCCCTTCAGATGAAAGTGACTCAATTAAAAATCATGACTTTAGCGTAAACAGCGTTTAAAGTATTAACTTTTAGAATGTTCTGTAAATAACCAACGTACGAGAAAGGCACTATAAGAGACCAAGAAATATACTTGTATATTTACTACTATCCTATAATTTGCAGGTTGCGGAGAGTACTTCTTGAGCTCTATAATGCCATTAAATCATTTTTAATTTTTCGAGCTAGGTCTGTTTCTTTCTAAAGGTGCGATATGCCAACTTGAGTGGGTGGAATGATATGTAGAGATATCATATACAATAATTAAACAGGTTCAGTTGTTGATAATTCAAATATATTCAATCTGACTCTTTGGTAATTATTAAGCTTTATTTTATATTTTTATATATTTTTATAAAAGTTTAATAATAATATTGATATATGATATGTATGTTATATAACGTCCTATAACCTAACATTTAACTGGAAATCAGACGGTTCTGATTAGAATATTTTAGTATTTTTTTAATATTTAAATTAATTTGAATCTAAATATTAATTTTTTTTTTAATTTAATGAGAACTGAAAAAAAGCCATTAGTGATTTTGTTTTGTCATATTTTCATGAAAGTTTTCAATATTAAACAACTTTTTTTATACATTTATATTTTAATCGTAGATGTGAGAAAGCTTAAATAAATTAAATTTAAATCATAATTAAATTTTGATATGAATTATTATGATAGGTTTGCAATTAACAGTTAATAAATTTTCGTTATAGAATTACGAAACAAGTTTTATGACAAAATATAGCTCATATTATATTGATATCGACGCTTAAATATTACGTATAAACTTAAATATTCATAAACTTCAGACACTATCCTTCACTTTGTATGCATTAATACAAAAGAATTTAGTCCTACTTAATTCACTCCGGTGTTTTCCGAGCTTTTAAGGTTTAGATTCGAGCTTTACCGGAAAGTAGACCACCTGCTGCGTGGCTAATTAAATTGCTAAGTCAATTTTCCTTATTTTAAATTCGAAAACTCATTTCATTGTTTTAAGTATTTCTTATAATCGCGTAATAGTAAGGAATATGATAATACAATGGTAAATGGTACAATGTGATCCTTTAAAAACTTTAAGGTTAAATTTAAAAGCAAATTATTAAGAATAGAACCAAGTAATTAGTTTCACGAAATCTGAACACAAAATAGCCGATAAGGATTTGTTGAAAAATGTGCGGCCTGCTACGTTAAGATTTAACAAACAACCCATTTTGAAAACCGTTTTTTCATTTCACATCCCCTTGACAGAAACGGCTACGTATACACTGAAAATTTTAACCTTCAGCAGACTAATAGCCGATGATAATACCTGAAGCAAGTTTGAACAACTTCTGGACACATACCATGATTCTATCGCGTGACGTAGATAAACAGAAAACCATGACAACAGACTCATGCTGTTACACTCTTCAGCATTGTGGAGCACAGTGTCGTCAGTAATTGACAAATTTTTAGATATTCGTTTACGACGTAAATAGTTACAAAACTTGTCTACAAATTTCGTCTTTGAATATTCCCCAATAAGAACAATACAAAACTCCTATTATTTATTAATTTATGATTACATATTACGAAACTAGAACAAATCTTATTATACGTACAAATTAATGTGTAGCAACAGAAACATATTAAACCGCACTAGTCAGGAGTTCCCCTGACCAGTGTGCAGTGCGATCATTGATTCTTACTTTCTAAATTGAGTTCGATTTAAATAATTATAAAAAGTAAATGAAGCGGTATATTAAATTGGAGCAACACTAATTTGAAACAATTATATTATATATTTATATATCCTTCATAAATATATTTGAATTGTCTTGTATCTGAATCATCTCTTTACAACTACCGATTAATATTTCCTGGGATGTGATTTTACTGAGATGCTTTTCTAAAATTAAAATACCCGCACTTTTTATGCTATGAGTAAACATTTAATGCCATATGAATATTATTGATAACGAATTACTTATTTGACAAATAGTCTTCAAATTAAATTTTCCCTTGTTTAATGTGTATTAACGACATATGCAACTTTAAGCAAATTTTAGTAAACTTCAGAAATTATACCACTAAAATCTGTCAAAAATACGTCGTATCTCAATATGGTGAAAAAGTATTTTGGAGAACTTCAATAAATTGATATAACAAAAATACTTAAAATATGCGATTGAAAAAAAAGGATGGTATGTAAATGACTGCACTAAATAAAACATTTTTTTTTATTTTGGTTAATGGCTGATGGATCGCATGTTAATTAGTTTTATAAATTCAAACTCGCTAGAAACAAAAGTGAATCTAATTCCAAACTTTGTGATGACAACACAAACCTTCCGCCATATTTCCGGAACTATAAAGGCAAATTATGCAATAACATTGCTCGTCGCATTTTGGCGTTGGATTTGTGCGATCGCAGCGAAGCCGGCCCATCAGATATCGCCGATAATTATCCATTAACCGGTCGGAGCGCCGCTCAAACTTTTTAACCAGTTTATTTCAATGTTATTTGTTGGAAAGGGTCTATTTGGTGCTATATGCTTTTATTATACGGAAAATCACAAATTTGTTTTATTAATTCAATCTCAAGTGCCATCCTGTAAACTTTGTTAACAAGCGCCGCATATTAAGTCAACGGGATGGTTAGCAATGGTGACTGTTTTACGCGTTTCATACGTATCATGTGTGGATTTTATAATAGAAATAGAAACAAAATTTTACAATAATACACAAACTCATTATATAATGCAGATTAAGATTTCGAAAATAAAACTGTATTATGTTGATATTCATTTCCAGGCAGAAAAATAGATATCATTTTCCGTAACGACTATTATAAATGTTTTTCGAAATTGTTGTCTCAAAATTTTCCAATGTACACTTTACGATTATGTTAGTTACCAAAGTTTCTGATGGTAGTAAATATACACTTTTTTTCATTTTCTCCATTTAAGAGTGTAATTTTTATTCTTATGGCATCTGAACCCAACACTATGGCTTTTTGTCAATTTCCTCTATCTACCAGTCTAATGTACACACACACATATATACGTGTGTATATATATATATATATATATATATATATATATATATATATATATATATGTTATATTTTAAAATTGAAAAGATCATAAAGTTTTGAGTTGAATTGAAAACTTCACTATTTTTAATGGGATTAAATCTATAAATTCACGCTTTAATCATTGTAATGGTATTGAAAAAAATCTGCTAGAAGTTTGTTGAAACACTAATGATATTATATCGAAATATTAATTTTTTTTTTCCTATTTGCCACAGGAATGTAACTTTTAACTAAATTTTGCCAGAACTTAAAATTATTTCTTTTATCAATATTAATTTCTTATATAATTATACTTAACTATAATGTAATACACATTACATTATGGGATATTCGTAAAAAGAATGATGTCCATCTACTATAAGATTTTATTACTTAACATCAAAAGGCACTTGTTTGTTCTTAAATGCTCAGTGGGAACCTAACTTGTATAGATAGGGATATTTTAATAAAGTTTTCAAAATAGTTGTCCAGATTACATTTACAAAAACGCTTGTCCAGATTAAAGAAGATTTCCTGGACAATCGTAATTTAGTCACTGACGTGATCAGTCAGTGAGTAAATTACATTTGTGATTTTTTAATGGCGACACCACACATGTTAATATCATCTCATTACCATATATATATATATATATATATATATATATATATATATATATATATATATATATATATATATATATACATATATATATATATATATATATATATATATATCGGCAATGGCTGTTGTTTCTATTTTGTATTGAACCTTGTAAATACTAGCCTGATTAATAAATTTTAATTAACTTTAGAAAACGTAGGTGGCTGAAATTAGAGTAACATCTAAAAATGTTACTTCTTGTGAAATTGGTTACAACTAGAAACGAATAAGACGAATTATTGCGAATTTTAATTTGTAAGGTTGATGTGATTGTTTCCCATAACGGATTATGACACTAAAATGGAGGCATCTGTATACATGGTTAGATATTTAAGAAAATTGACAGTGCGACTGTTAATGCTTTGGAGTAAATTAGCAATTATTGTCTTTGGCTTAATATTGCCTTCAAATAAACAAGACATACTTGTTATTTCGTGCAAATATGCTAACTTTACGGTTTTTTAATTCTGCCATAATTTCTAACAAACTCTCTACAGTCAATGAAATTTGTACAAAATAACTGTCAAGATTAATTACAAAGCTTAATTCACATTTTTATTAATTGAAAAGCGATTATTAATTATAAAATTGGTATATTAATTAAAATGTAACTTATAATTATACGTTGCGGCAACACGCATTTAATAACTTTTATCACACAGAAGTGAGCAGTGCATTATGTGCAGTCGACTTTTTTCTGACACAACACAACAAATAAATGTAGTACATATATTTTAAATTTTATTTCCGAATAAGGACTCAAATTCTTTGCAAATTTTCATTCACATCTGGGCTATGTTACAACAAAATTAAAAGTGAAAACACACGCTTACGTTTTGTTTATATTAACTTACGTTTGACTAACCAATATTGGTATGTATAATACGAATTACAACCAGGTTTAAAGAAAAAGAAGAACTGTTATTAATATAAAGTTATTTAATATAAATAATTTAATATTATACATTGTACAAGTATGAAACGTAATGAAAGCAGAAAATTGTTTGTACGTGAACTGACGTAGAGTCCAAGTTTTCTAGCATAAATCATCATTGGAACAAGTGAACATTGTATGTATCGACTTTTCAACTGTTATTTTTAAGCTATATAATACAATCCCTCTAATGTAATTTAATTATTGTTAACTTGTCCTATTTCTTATTTCATCTTTCTTTCATATTATTTCTTTATAAAATAAAGGTAACATTACAAAGTATGACGAATAAGCAGTTAGATTGTACGCTATAAAATATTGTCAAAACTAAATGAATTAACCAAACACTCTAGAAAATAATTATAAACACTAAAGTATGACATCAGTTGGATATATCGGAAGAGAAAAGAAAATAGTAGCACAGATCATAAAATAAATTACGTGATAATTTGACGACGTGTTCAAAAAATGAATATTCATAAAAAGACAAACGACCAAACCTAGACAGAAATATATGATTATAATTCTTAACGTCAAATAGACAAAACATGCATATTATTATAATTTGGTAAGTGATCGTTTAGTAACACCTAGAAAGTAAACATTTCCATAATAACGTCAAAATAAATAAATGTTATTTCAAAAAATTTTAAGGAGAATTAATCATTAAAAGTATTTTTTTTTAATTTTCTGCTCAAAATTTACCATTACCACACTTTTAGAGCTACAAAAGCAAATTATACAATAACATTACACATTAAGTATCCATGAGAGCCGCACGCGATCGGAACAACAACACTGCGCTACCAATAAGTTCTCCAGCCGGTTATTGTCAGAAAACAACCATTAGAAAGCTGAAGCTCATTTAAACTTTTTAACAAATTTACTACAATGTAATTTGCGATGCGACCCGTATAAATGTTGTTGTATGGGAAATCATTTTGTTTCATTAATTGAATTATTGGGTACTGCTCGATGAATGTTGTTGACCGTCACTTTGCGTTGGTCTGGTCATTTTGTTGTGTACAATGTTTCCAATTTCATTTCTTTCATGCATCTGTTGAATAATGAATCTATATTTATATATATATATATATATATATATATATATATATATATATATATATATATACATATATACGTATATATATATATATATATACATATATACGTATATATATATATATATATATATATATATATATATATATATATATGTATACATATATTTTTAAAGAATATATTTATATAAAGTGCCACGTACGTGTTGTGATAATTTTATTGGACGATGTTGGACACGTAATTCTTTGACTATAATAAAACATGTTTTAATCGTTAGTTCCAAAGATATTTGAAAAGGTATTTGAAATTTACTTTCCACCTGTTTTTTGCAAACGTAATCTACAACATTAAGTCGATAAACAAGTAAAGCTTCTCATTATGTAGAAAAAATGTGTAACGAAAATGACACTGCGGGAAGGGGGAAAGCGTCACTAATCTACATCCGCACATTAGTATGTAGACCAATTCAGGCTGTATTTATGTTAGTGATGTAAATTTTATTGTACACCCAAAAATTTATCGATCGCCTTTATTTTGCTAACGTAATACGATATAACCAAAATAATTGGTGTCACATCCACATTCCACTTATTTTCTTGGGTTCTATAATATTTTATATAAATATTATCTCTTTCCTTAAATATGGATTAACGTAAATATCTCCTATAGTATCGTCGTATGATTTCGTCGTATAATTTCGAAATTTAAGTCGAAAACTTATAGATACGGTAAGTGGGATCATTTTTAGTTACGTTAAAATAAATACATGCCCTTCCAAACATCGCGGTTAGGTGCAAATATATAAAAACTATAGTGATCATCGATTTTATCCAATTTTGTTTTAGTCATGGCCTTGTGTTGATTGATTGTTCTCCCAAATTCACATAAGGAATCTTTACATTATCATAATGTCAATCCCACAGTCCATATGTTATTGCTTTTCACTGTTAATTTTACACGAACCTATGAATGTGTCAAAACTTCAGGCTCACGTCTCAATTAAAATATTTAAAATTATTTAAATACCTGTAAAATAGATACGAAATATTTTTTGATGCACGCCATTGAGTCATTGGTTAGTATTGTTATAATAGACTGAAATGATATATGTGAGTCTTATCATCAAAACTAAAGTTTTCAAATACATAATTTGACTCAACGTATTTCCTTCTCACACGAGATAATCAGTCAACTGATAAAATCTTAAAGGTCACTGAATCTCGAGTTGATCAATGAACGATGCTGACATACCAAGAAATAAAGGTTGTGCAAAATTGTTCTTACGTTCGGCCCTGAAAGTGGATTTGATACATTCGTGACCAATCACCCACGGTTAGCCAATATCGAAACGTTACATAAATTTAATTGATATTTACATTATTTCTGTTTTAATTAAATAGTTTTTGAACAGACATTCCAATGAATTAAATAATATTTTTTTTATTGTTGTAGCTTTATAAATGTTTTTCCGAAGATAAGCAATTCCGACAATAAGACAGTATTAATTTAAATTGATTAAGTTCCACATGGTTCAAAAGATAATAATTCAAGATTCACTATACATTATCAAAAAAAATGTTGACATGTTATTATTCTAATGTCGATCCAGCAAGTACGCACATTGAGCGTCGTGTCGCATAATCAAAGCAATCACAGCACAGTGAACATCTCACTCGAATATGATTATTATGGAGCGATACACGTATCGTTATTCGCAGAAAGAAAAATTGTTTATACTTCTAATTCAATGTTTTTTCAAGTTTCTTCTTTCATTAGCATATTTGATTTATGAAAAAGAAATGTCTAAATGTAATTATGGTTAAGAAAATGTTGAAAATAAAATAAAATCTTTCACAGAAAAAAAACATTTCACCTGTATATGAATGACTATTTATTGTTTCATTTTTTGATCATGTACACTTTTATTCCCCAATATCTATAATCATAGACGACATCATACGTTACGCAATCGAGTTTTCCTTCCGCAGTGACTACGTCCCTGATGCTTTCAATCTTGCTGCTGGATAGGTACAACAGAAAAGAAAATGGGATATTTTTATATAAATTTATGTGTTTTCTTCTAATAACATAAATTGTCTCATAACATTGAACTTAATTATAAAATGTTCCTGCTAGACTTATTTATGAGACAGCTGTTGGATAAGCGTAATTGTCGATTAAATATCAATAAATAGTTTATATGTTTTACGAACACTTTAAAATTAAGAATGTGCGTATATTATTTATGAATTTCTATATTCTAATATGCATTATATTGATGCGTATATTACAATTAATTTATTACTATAAAATATGCAGGCCGTTGTTTAATTGTTGTAATAAACCGGATTCTTTGGTTTCCCGAGTGCACCGTTGCATTCTATTACTAAATAGATTAATACATTAGATGTTAGTACTAATTGTTTAATATTTCCCATAAACTGAATAATATCATTAAACTTTTTGCAACATTCAGTTCTCAGTTATAGTATTCAGAGAATACTAAATCAAAGTAAACCTTTATGATGATGACCCGATGTGTGTAAGACATCCTATTATTAAGATTCTTCTCTGTCTCCGGTCTCCGTACGCAACGGTTGCGTATGCCGCGCGAGAAAAACGATTCGAAAAGAGAAAATAATATTCAAATTATAATATTAAAACGAAAAGTGTGAAAAATCACTGCGTTTACTTACATAAAATACAATAGCAACAGTGAGTGTAAAATAGTTATTGAAGCGGTTTTGTGATTGTGGAACTCCTTACATTGAAAGTTCAGCTGTTAAAAATATTCGTTATTGTGGTACAGTCAACCAAAATTTGTGCACAATATTTCTTGCTGACGAGGATACTCGGAAAAAGGATAACTATCGAACATTGATATGAATCTCAATTTATTTATCAGATTCTAAATCCGTCACGTAAAAGTTAAGGAAAACGGTACTCATTTTTGTAAACGTGTTAATTGCCATAATTACAAACATTGTATAAAATTATGTGACGGTGGCCAAGAAGTATTTTATCGTTAAAATTTATGAATAAATAAAGGACAAGCTTTGTTTCAAAGATATCTTAGTTTTAATACAAAACATTTAAATATGTGGAATGAAGTGATATCTAAAATATATTACAGATTTTATCTTAGTGCGGCTTAGTGACAATGAAAAATTAACGTAAAAGTGGGTGTTTTAAAAACTGTAACAAGGTGTAAGTTAAATAATAACTCTGTTGCTGATATCGCTTTTATTTAACTATATTCCTGTGACGCTTGGCTAGCTGCTATTTCGCGACTTCGCATGTCGTGCTAGTGGCGCAGCGAATAGTGCACTGACCCGCGGCAGAGACGCATCGGGTCAGGACAGGTCAGGATACTCCCACATTCTCTTTCTTGTTTTTTTTCCCTCTTCTTTCTTTTTGGATTGAGTGATACTGACATTCACGCAGCGCTATCCAATCGCCAAACGCGCACTTCAAATACGCGTCAGTGTTGCTACTAAAAAAGAAAAAAGTACCAAATATGGAGGGACAATTTAAAATAATTTTCGACTAAATAAAAATAGAAACGGAAAAACAAACAAATACTATATTTGAAAAAGTGAATGGAAAATTAGAACCCCTGATAGAAGATAATAAAATTATGAGAAATTAAATTAAAATATTGGAAACGAAGATTGATTATTTGGAGAAGGAAAAGAAAAAAAACAATATTTTATTTTTTGGTTTGGAAGAGACAGAGAAATATTCATTAGAGCTATTTCAGGCATTTGAGAAATACGGACAAGAAGCCAACGAGCAAAAGTTCAGCAAAAAAGGAGATTAGAAGAAATGCATTCAAGCTGATGAGATCTAAATCAAGCTCACTTTCTAGCATTCCAACTCAACCCAAGTAGCAACTAAATATCAGTAACCGGAGACAGGACAACCCCAATCAACCTGGTCCCCATGGGGTTATTAGACCATGACAACCCAGAAATATTCCTTATGCAAATTAAGGAATAATAAAATATTCCTCGCAACGTTAAACATCAGAACTCTAATGATACATAATATACTACAAGAATTGGAAGAAGCCATAAGTCGCTAGCTATAGATCATAGTCATGTTGTGAAACAGATCATCAAAAAACTGAATGAATATGAACAACACTATTATATGGCATTTGTAGATTAAAAAAAAGCTTTCGATTCCCTGAGTTATAACTATATTTGGAAAACGTTACAAAATCAGAGCGTACACATAAGAATTATAAAAGACATTTATAAAAATACCACAGCAACTGTCCGACTTGAACAACTAGGAGAAGAATTTAATATTCAGCGAGGTGTTAGGTAGGGCGATCCACTCTCCTTCAGACTTTTTACGGCACTATTAGAAAAAATATTCAGAAATATAAACTGGGAAGAGTTTGGAATAAATGTAAACGAAGTAAATCTAAATCACCTAAGATTCGCATACGACATTGTGATATTTGCTAAGAAACCAGACACACTATAAACTATGTTACAACAATTAGATCACGAAAGTAAAAAAGCAGGTATATTTATGAATCCAATAAAAATTAAAGCAATTACGAACACATTAAGGAAAAACATGGAAATAGGACAAGATATTATCGAATATGTAGATGAATAAATATATTAGGACAGCTAATATCAATTATGGAGCAATACTCAAAAGAAATAGACAGAAGAATAAGCAACACTTAGAAACCATATTGGTCACTGAAAGAGATATTTAAAAACAAAATAATGCCAATGTCGGAAAAAAGCAAAATGTACAACACATACCATCTCCCATGTCTTACGTACGGATGTCAATCTTGGCCTGCTATGAGCAAAAACAAGTGAAAACTTACAGTTCGCTAATGCAACAAGGAGCAAAGTATGCTAAAAATAAGGCTACAGGACAGATGGATGACTTAACAATAAGGAAAAGAACAACGATGAGCGATGTTTTACAAAAAATAAGAAAACTCATGTGGATCTGAACTGGTCGCATTATGAAAACGAACAGAGAAAAATGGACGAAAGAGGTAATGGAATGATATCGTAGAAATGGGAAAAGACAAAAAGGAAGTCAAATCAAAAGATGGGAGGATTATTTACCAAAAGTATATTACCATAAAAAAATATTATTATTATTATTATTATTATCATTATTATTATTATATTATTAAGGTTCTTAACGTAGAAGTTCACGATCTAGGTTTCTTTAGGTTGTTTGGATTCATATTTGAATACCTTCATATGATATATACTTTATATAAACAATGGTTTCAAAGTGAAAACTTTATACGTAACTTATCTTCTTTATAATTGCTATATATCTATGTTCATTTATTCCGTATATATGTAGATGAATAAATATATTAGGACATTCATTTATTCTGTCTTTTATATTCCCCTTCACATGGAAAGTATTGGCATAGATTCCATATTCCCAGATTTTCAAAAAAATATCCCTTTAAAATCACCAAAACCAGTACCCTAGCATTGAGTAGATAATGAGGACACTGCATATATTAATATATAAATTTAAATGCCTTATTAAATTTAATATACTTAATAAAAATTAAATGAATATCACTATTTCTAGAAGAGATAAAAAAGTTCACATGTCATAGACATTATAATAGTTGATTATGGATGAAACCCACGTCACTTTTAATAAACTTTCTTGTTTTTGATAAATATTTACAATCATTTATATATATCGCTTTACCTTTTTTGGGTTATTTGCAACTCTCTTATATATAGAGGAGATAAAAGCAAATAAACTCGCGCATACGCACGCATGCATAAAAGCATGCACATATGTTCCCACATATGTTCAAACGTATCGCACCCACGTTACTACCTATTAAAATTAAATGAATATCTACTGTATGTTTAGTGTGTGCACTCATGCGTACACGAAAGCACGCATGAGTTCACACATATACTTAAAAAATGCAAACATATACTTAAAGAAAAGTATATTAATTTAGTAAAGTCATGTCTGAATTAATGAACAAATTATTACATCACGTTCAATTTTTAAATGAAAACAGTTTAAATGTTCCATTGGAGTGTAAGGTATAGTCATAGTCATAGTTTTATTCGATACTGGTACGTAAAGCACACTCAATTTCGTCAATTCGCACATTATACATGCAAAAGAATATTCAAAGTTAAAACAAACAGAAAAAGAAAAAAATTAACAAATAAACAACAACACCATAATTAAATTATTATATCCTAAATAAATATTTATACCACCGACGTATGAGTCAATAACTAGCCAGATGAATTAAAATAAATATTAGATAAAACTAATAATCCCATTAATAGTAAAAATGTACATCAATACAAAGTGTCAATTGTCATTTAGTATATCGACAAAAGTGTCGTCAAATGTAAACTAAATTTCCAGTCAAACAGAAAAATTAATGCTAATAATAGTAATAACAACATTTTAAAATTAAATATCAACAAATAATAGTACATGATTATGAAATAATAATAATACAAAATGTCAGAATGAATAATGTCAAGATCATCAATTCTATATATAATAATAATAATAACAACAATTATTTTTTTAATATTAAATGTCAACATTTAAAATTCCGTTATTTTAAGGTAATAATAATACAAAATGTCAAATTAAAAAAAAATAAAAATACAAATTATGATAATGACATTAAATATAATGGTAATTATGAAATATTTAGTTAACAGCGAATTCTTCGTTCACTGTATAATAAGATTTTTCTGTGAGCATGTTCTCTCTGCTCTGGAAATGAACACCTTTCAAAACTTTAATTGTTGCAGGCAATTCATTATAAAATGAGGCATATAAAACTTTTTGAGACCTTGGACAGTATATGTTTAATGCTTCTAATGTTATACCTGAATCTATTGCTATATTTATGCTCATCTCAATATAAAAAACTGGTTAATATCGTTTTAGTACATGTAATATTTTCATATACATAAGTACTAGGCATTGTCATGAACTTCAGGCTTCGAAACGCCTCATTACATAAGTCTTAAGCCTGCTAAATATTTAATTGCACATTTCTGAAGGATAAATATTCTATTGAATCTGTCGCAGTAGCCCCAAAAAGGAACCCGTAAGTCATTATGCTATAAAAATAAGCAAAATACACCACATTTACGGCGTCCACCCCACGCACCTCCTTTTAGACGAATGTGGCGGCACATAATTTTTGAGCTGTCTCTAAGATGTAAAAGTCCCAATTTAAATTTTCACCTAGAGTTATATATAAGAATATTACTGTATTAATATTATTTTGAGATACATTTTTCAGTAACTCTTCTATCAAGTCGTTTCCACATTTGTTACTCGAGTTCAAATCAAAATGAAAGACATATGACTTATGTATATTTAGTAATAAATTAGTATCTTCGAACCTCCTATATAACTTGCCGAGAATTTCTTTAAGATCACTAGAAAGGTTTTCATGATTAGAACCCTTTATAATTAAATTATATATTTAGATTGTGATAACATACTACCTTAAATTTTTATTTGTCGAGTTAGAACAGCCTATTTTAAACTAATCTAAAATGCATCGATAATTATCACATAAATTAATAGATATGTTTGATATATTCGATTGACTATCTGGTAATATCGTCTTTGCTAATATTGCTGGAGAGCTGATATGGATCATCTTCCAAAAAGCAGCTTTCAAAATCTCTACGTATTGTATTTTGTTCAAATACTTAAAAACTTGAAAAATAAATAATTATTCGTTGCATATTTTTGTTAAAATATTTATTTTTCACTTTTCTTTTTATAATATTGTAATGTAGACAATTTCCATTTATTTATTTATAATACAACGAAATTTTTCATTGACTTGCAAAGTTTATACTCTTTCAGACCACCGTTTGAATATACACAAGATTAATTCATATTTTCTGTACTCAGACTGAGCGCTTCAGTAAATTCCACTGCAAAATTACTGAAGCGCTCAGTCTGAGTACAGCACCGTCCATTGGTTATCGCCCAAAATTATTGAATTACAACATGTTGATTTTCCAACTTCTAAGTTACGTAAACGTTGCGTTTAACTAGGTACTTCGCATCCATTATTTTAACAACAAATTAATTAAAATTTTTAATTGGTTTCACTCAGCTGCACACTCATATATTTTATGGGTTTGGTTTGACGTTTTGATCTGTGGGCACGTTTTATTCATCATATCATATCATGTATATAAATTAAGACTATATTTTAAAGTTAATGATATTAAAATTATTCATTGGTAAAATTGAGACAAACTTTAAAATATTTCTTAGATATTCTCAAATTTTAGTAATTATTACAAATTCACTACAAATAAATGTCATAAATATGTTCAAAATGGTTAATGTCTTTTTTTAAATGATTGTGATATATTTTTTTAAATAGGATTTATGTTGGTGCTCAAAAATGTCTAGAAAAACATACTTTGCTCCTTGTTGCACTGGCGAACTGTAAGTTTTCACTTGTTTTTGCTCATAGCAGGCCAAGATTGACATCCATGAGAACGTATGTGTTGTACAGTTTGCTTTTTTCCGACATTGGCATTATTTTGTTTTTAAATATCTCTTTCAGTGACCAATATCGTTTCTAAGTGTTGCTTTTTCTTCTGTCTATTTCTTTTGAGTATTGCTCCATAATTGACATTAGCTATCCTAATATATTTATTCATCTACATATTCGATAATATCTTGTCCTATTTCCATGTTTTCCATGTTGTTGGATTCATAAATATACCTGCTTTTTTGCTTTCGTGATCTAATTATTGTAACATAGTTTGTAGTGTGTCTGGTTTCCAGCAAATATCACAATGTCGTCTGCGAATCTTAGGTGATTTAGATTTACTCCGTTTACATTTATTCCAAACTCTTCCCTGTTTATATTTCTGAATATTTTTTCTAATAGTGCCGTAAAAAGTGTGGAGGAGAGTGGATCGCCCTACTTAACGCCTCGCTGAATATTAAATTCTTCTCCTAGTTGTTCAAGTTGGACAGTTGCTGTGGTATTTTTATAAATGTCTTTTATAATTTTTATGTATTTATTGTGTACTCTCTGATTTTCTAACTAACTTTTTCCAAATATAGTTATGACTCATGGAATCGAAAGCTTTTTTTTAATCTACAAATGCCATATAATAGTGTTGTTCATATTCATTCAGTTTTTTGATGATCTATTTCACAACATGACTATGATCAATAGCTAGCGACTTATGGCTTCTTCCAATTCTTGTAGTATATTATGTATCATTAGAGTTCTGATGTTTAACGTTGCGAGGAATATTTTATTATTCCTTATTTGGCATAAGGATACATTTCTGGGTTATCATGGTCTAATAACCCCATGGGGACCAGGTTGATTCGGGTTGTCCTGTCTTTGGTTACTGATATTTAGTTGCTACTTGGGTTGAGTTGGAATGCTAGAAAGTGAGCTTGATTTAGAACTTTTGCTCGTTGGCTTCTTGAGCGTATTTCTCAAATGCCTGAAATAGCTCTAATGAATATTTCTCTGTCTCTTCCAAACCAAAAAATAAAATATTGTTTTTTCTCTTTTCCTTCTCCAAATAATCAATCTTCGTTTCCAATATTTTAAGTTAATTTCTCATAATTTTATTATCTTCTATCAGGGGTTCTAATTTTCCATTCACTTTTTCAAATATAGTATTTATTTGTTTTTCCGTTTCTATTTTTATTTGGTCGAAAATTATTTTAAATTGTCCCTCCATATTTGGTACTTTTTTCTTTTTTAGTAGCAACACTGACGCGTATTTGAAGTGCGCGTTTGGCGATTGGATAGCGCTGCGTGAATGTCAGTATCACTCAATCCAAAAAGAAAGAAGAGGGAAAAAAAACAAGAAAGAGAATGTGGGAGTATCCTGACCTGTCCTGACCCGATGCGTCTCTGCCGCGGGTCAGTGCACTATTCGCTGCGCCACTAGCACGACATGCGAAGTCGCGAAATAGCAGCTAGCCAAGCGTCACAGGAATATAGTTAAATAAAAGCGATATCAGCAACAGAGTTATTATTGAACTTACACCTTGTTACAGTTTTTAAAACACCCACTTTTACGTTAATTTTTCATTGTCACTAAGCCGCACTAAGATAAAATCTGTAATATATTTTAAATATCACTTCATTCCACATATTTAAATGTTTTGTATTAAAACTAAGATATCTTTGAAACAAAGTGTGTCCCTTATTTATTCATAGATTTTAACGATAAAAAGACGTTTACAAAAAGACGTTTACAAAAATGAGTACCGTTTTCCTTAACTTTTACGTGACGGATTTAGAATCTGATAAATAAATTGAGACTCATATCAATGTTCGATAGTTATCCTTTTTCTGAGTTTTCTAGTTAGCAAGAAATATAGTACACAAGTTTTGATTGACTGTACCACAATAACGAATATTTTTAACAGCTGAACTTTCAATGTAAGGAGTTCCACAATCACAAAACCGCTTCAATAACTATTTTACACTCTTTGTTGCTATTGTATTTAATGTTTTCGTTTTAATATTATAATTTGAATATTATTTTCTGTTTTCGAATCGTTTTGCTCGCAACCGTTGCGTACGGAGACCGGAGACAGAGAAGAACCTTAATAATAGGATGCCTTATATACATCATAAAGGTTTACTATGATTTAATATTCTCTGAAAACTATAACCGAGGACTGAATGTTGCAAAACGTTTTATTACATTATTTAACCGATCGGCCATATTAAACAATTAGAACTAACATGTAATGTATTAATCTATCTAAGTGATAGAATGCAACGCAAACTCGGGAAACCAAAGAATCCGGTTAATTACAACAATTAAACAACGACCTGCATATTTTATAGTAATGAATTAATTTCAAGACAAGGAAATAAAAAATACTTGATTTTGAATGACATCTTTATAACTAGCAACAGGGGTTTTCTTGAGTTTTAGACAGATTTTATCCAATTATTATTAGAGTTAATAAATCTTCTTGAATTTCCTATAATTATTTTTAGGTTTGAAATACTTCTATAATTTCGCTAGATGGTTTAGTATTATTTTCGTTTTTACTTTGTTAAATTAATTCCTAATCATGTCGATATTTTTAATAAGTACTAGTTATTAATATTTATGAATAATAACTTCTATTTATTTATAATTATAGGAAAAAGGAACCACGTTACGTTTGTCTGATTATAGTTGTAGTATAATGCTTGAATTACTTGTGGTTAGTTATATTGCAATTATATTATACTTTTATAATTTTAATAAACATCTACTAAACAATGATAGGAAATATTTTATTTATTATTCAAATTATCATCATTGATCTGAAATGTTACCTAAATTGGTAATATAATATGATCTACTAACTCAGATCTCTTACTTATTTAATTCAAATAAAACATTCATTGATTTTATTTGCTCATACTTTTATGAATGAAATAAATTGTTTTAATGTCAGTTGTGATTGTTGTATCATCAGGTTAAATTCATAGATTATGAAGTATTTAATTCCTGAAGGCATGATTGAAAGAAAGTACAATTGTGCGGAATATTATTATTCAGGGTAATGTAAATTTGTTGAATAAATAACAAAATTATATAAAGAGGAATTTGAGTCACGTAGGGGCGCGATGAATATAAATGAAATTCCTTATACATATATTTATTTTCAATTATTTGTCCCGACCACTCGTTTCGGCGCCAATGAATACTGTTTCACGTTCATATTTGTAACAATAAATTGTGTAACGAAAAACGTTCATATTTGTAACAATAAATTGTGTAACGTAAAAAAAAAATTTCCTTGTCTTGCTTAGACTGCGCCCGGATTATATGAGTGGTAAAACTTCAATTCGTATTGTGATCATATAGTTACATGATGTATTCGATTACAATTTATTATACAATTCAAGAATATCATACTTAATTCATTGTATATTATTTTATACGCGGCATGTATTCTGATAGAGAGCAAATATTTATCGATATATGTTCAAAAATATTTCATCTTATTCATATAATTCAGGTCGGTATTAAAGAACAATTACAAGAAATACTTAGATATAAGTGTGAATAATGATATTTCGATGGTTTTAACTGTTCCTAAAGTCGGAAATGTTTACAATAGAGATCTTAAACAATATAAATATTTATTGCGTATATTGATAAATTAGTCACATGTCCTGAAAATATCAGCATGAAATATTAATTTAAAAACCAACAATATCATTATTAAGAGATATAATTGTTACAGAGCATCTAATGCAACGACTAAATCTGACATAACATAAAATACAATACCGCCAATATAGTAAGTGTGGCTCCATAAAATGAGGAAATAATGGTGAAAGAAACATATATGGACACAAGAATTAAAAACAAAAATTAACAGTCAAATTAGCAAGTCGATCGACGTCTACGTTAAATCAACTCAAACTAATCCAATGACAAAGTAAGTGGTAAGGCAACAAACAATTTACCTCACCCATCATCATCCTCAGGATAAGAAAGTTTCTAAAAGTGAGACCAAAATAATCGTTACAAATATCTCGCAAGACGTGTTTCAGGTCGCTAAATTTTATCACATAAATGAACATATAGTATATTTATAGTCAGAAAACCTTAACGAAGAAATAGCTACTAACCTGAGGGCAATAATGTGCATACAAAATTTAATATCATATTATAGTTAAATGCAAAATTAATATGTCACACTTCACAAAAATTAAAAATAAGTCACATTCATTACATATGTCACACCAGCCATAGACCTGTAAAATATGTTGAATTTGAGAATTTTATTTATATTAAGTCCATGTTAACGTGTAAACAACTATTCGTTTTAGACATATGCATGTCTACAATAATCAACAAATTTTAGAATGCTGTTTAAATTTGTCAAAACATTTCCATTTATTATTGTAAACATTGAAAATAATACATTAGAACTATAAAGGAAGTATTACTTGTCAGAAAAAATCCTTTTTCCTTCTGGAAGTTTTCCGTCTTGAGAAGATTTTATGAATAATACAAATGTGTTGTCAGTTGAGTCTATCTATATATTAAAAACCTGCATAAAAGTGCAAGGAGAGAACATTATTCCATAAAAACTAATAATGAACTTAGCCCAAAATTTAGAGGAGTTTTTTTTTCATCTAGGTGCCTTTTCTGGATTTATATCCAAAAAATAAATACATAATGAAAATTTACAGTTTTACATATTTCAAAGTTCATTTAAGGGATAAAAATAACTAAGGTTATCATTTGATTTTAATGCAGCTGTTGAAATTGCCTATAGCCTGACAGATTTATTTGACAATCTTTGGATCTAAAGCGTGATAGAAATAATTTGGTTTTCTGCAACAATTAAATTTACTAGAAGTTATATAGTTTTCAAACAGTTTCGCAGTAGAGTAATTACCATATGAAGTTCATCTTTTTGGCATATGTGGTTAAAAATTTAGAGGAAAAAACGCCGTAAAATATTTTGGAAACCAGTATGCCCTTACCCAATACCCCTTTAAATATTCTCTATCTAATATGGTCTTCGAGGAAAAAATATTCTCTTTTGACATTTTAGACTGAACAAATTTCATGTTCAATGTAACATGAATATTTTTCCCGAATCAATATTTCGTACTATGCAATAAAGTTAATATTTTTTTAACTGCATAATTTATCATTTAACTACATCTTTTTACAAAATTTCATCACAACTAACCTTAAACCGAAAGAGATATGATTATATTACTTAGGAATTCGTGTTTGCCATTTGATTTTGGAATACGAAAAAGAATTTTCTATGTTGAAACTTACTGATACACAAAGAGAAAATATACAAACAAAATAATGAAAACTTATAGTTACGAGTTGTTAATAAAAAATAATGTATGGTGTTAAAAGTGAATTTGATATTTATAGCAGGAGGAGAATGATACTGTTTAAAGTTGAGATGTAAATATCATTATCATAATTTACATTTGTCTCCTATCTCACGCCAACAGACTGCTTAGAAAGAAACGGTTTTAATGAAAGATTAGAGGAAAGTTAACCCAGCACAATTCTTTGCTAATATTAATGATAAAGCAGTTTAGGAAAGAGATGTCATCTTTTTAAACTGTATAGTATGGTTATATACATATTCTGACTATATGTTGCAAAACTCTATTTTAAAATAATATTAGGTTTGCTAATAAGTGTTAAGCCATATTTTCGGGACTTTTCTAGAAAGATTCTCGAAACTTATAGAAGATTTTACTGTAAGGTATAAACCGGCCAAAGGGCAGTCATTTCACAATAGTCTGTGCTGAAGTATCAAGTGAATTACTTAAAAAATGATGGATTTAAATCGCTATAAAAGGTGGATTCTGTTAGTTTGCGAATTTCGTCTGGGTCACGATGGATTGCCATAAATAACATATGTTATACGATGGGCGAGTCCACAGTGTCTTACGCAACGGGATTGATAGATTTGGTTCAGAAAGTTTAGGAAAGAGGACTGCGAACTTGAGGACTAATCCCGTACCGGGCGTCCTGTTGAATTGGATGTTTAACGATTACGACGCCTAATTGAAGAGGATCCTCAACTGATGACTCGTCAATTCGCAAATGAGTTACACTGCAGTCATGAAACCGTAGAAACACATTTGCACGAATTGGGAAAAGTTTCAAAATACAGTGGGCGGATGCCCCACGAATTGTCATCATATCACCTTCAGTGCAGAGTTGATACTTGTCAACAGTTATTGACATTGAAACGTAACTTCTACTGGCTGAACCAGTTAGTTACTGGCGATGAGAAGTGGGTCACAAACGATAAACATACATGCAAACGCCGATGACTGGGTGTTCTTGAAACGGGAGTTTCAGTATCCAAACCTGAAATAAGGTCATGCCAGAAAGGTCATGCTCAGCTACTGGTGGAATGTCAGGGGCATTATTTATTGGGAGTTGCATCCAGAGAGATCCAAAATTAAGGCAGATATTTACTGTGTACAATTGGACCCATTCGCTAACAAATTGAGTAGTCAACAGGAACGAGTTTATTTTCTACAAGATAATGCTAGACCACATGTTGCAAAACGTACTCGTCATAAATTAGAGGAGCTCGGCTGGTCCGGTCACTCATCCATCATACTTGCCGAACATTGCCCTGGTTCAGGGCTCTGATCCTCTGATTAGCCATTTATTCAGGGTTCTAAGTAACCATTTACGTAAAAAAATTCGAGATTAAAGAATATCTCCAAAACGACATAGATTTTTTTTTTAATCGAAGACACTGGAATTTTACAAGAAAGGCATATTGTCACTGCTAACTAGATGGCGACAAGTAGTAGATAATAATGGTGCATACTTAAATTAAATTTAGTGTAACACATAGTTTTTTTTAAAAATTGTTGACGGCAACTTGGGGTTGAAAACTTATTAACCAACCAAACATAAATGAAACAAAGGCGTATCAACCTGGGATAAAGTCGGATGATTTCTGATGGTTAAAAAGCTTTATGTTTGAAAAATAAATATTTACGGCACCAAGCGTCAACAGTGGATCAAAGAATTATTAAAACCGTCTGTTCAATGCATTATATTCTGATAGTTATCGAATTAATAAAACAGTTGAATGCTCGTCGTTGTTACGTCCAGTGAAATATGGAGCTCTACGTTTGCGGGTCAACAGTCCATCAGGTTGGCACTTGTCAGTCCAAGTAATGGATGATAATAGCGCACAAACTGTAAATAGGCTATGTACAATTACCCTCATATTGGGCTACCAATAAGCAATCGATTTCTTCATGACATGTTGCGCACGCTCAGTAAAAAAAGAACATTAACCATTTAATTCTAGAATTGATTATTTTATTATTTATCATTAAAAAATTCTTCGAATTTAATTGAAATGATGATATATTGCATGAATAATATCGAATATTGACATGTAATACAAAAATAACTACATGAATCAATCCATAAAATGGATTTACTTTTTCAATGTTTATATTTAAACCATGATTATACTATTTAAAATTTACTTTTAAAATCATTAAACATGCAAAGTGAACTCTCAATAAAGATGATGACATCACACTTAAACTTATAGTGTCCCTTAAAGTTGTATAAAAATCAAAAGGGTCTGTTGAAAAATAAAACTTTGTTCCGAATAGCAATAAATAAATGTTACGGGTCAAAATCCAAAGTATACGAATTCTTCCTAAAGTATGAACAACCATTGTGCTTATATGGCATAACAGATTAGTATAAATAATATTACAAAAAAACCGAAGATATCACTATACATCTTAATAAATAATGAATTGTTGTTGAGGATAATTAGGGGAAGTTGCTACCTTCCCCTAATTATTTAAAATACGCCTCCGAGTTAAATCAAAAGGTAAAGAACATTAAATGCTATCCATTAATCAATTTCTAACACATTTCCTCTTGAAGATGACAAAAGAGGTCTAATAATTTTTTCTTCTTTTAAAAAATGTCAAATCTCTACATTCTAATGTTGGCGTTGCCAGTTTGAAACAAAACTTAAAAAATACTCCTAAAGTACAAAATAAACACAATGACATCACAACATTACAACCCTGCCAGTAAGTTACGTAACAGTTGGAACGTAACATGACCATTATATATGAAGTATAATAAAAGATAAAAATATTAACACATTATATAATATTATTCTTTGAATCTAACAGGCATTCTTATTGTTCCTCCTAAACAAGTTTGTTTAGCAAAGTTATTTTTGATTCAAGAACAGTTTTTTTAAATTCATAACATTTATGTAAAATCGATAGATTTTCAAAAAAATCTTTATGCGTATCCGGAACATTTTCTTGTAGAATATAAGCAGGTTTCAATCTGTCGATTGAGACTGTAATCTGTTTTCCTGTAATTTGTAACGTAAAATATTTTTCACTTCTGGCAATTACCGGAAATGGACCTTCATATGGGGGTTCAAGTTTTTTTCTTCACTCTATCTTTTCGTACAAAATCACGAGTAAGTGTCTTTAAGTTCTTCGGAATGAATTTTTTTTTTGAGTATATTTCTTAGTAACAGTTCTTGGTCGTAAAAATTCCATCATTTTCTGTAATTGATTTGAAAAGGTCACAACTTCTGAGTTGTAGGAATTTTGGGTTCTTGGAAAAATTCTCCAGGTAAGCGTATATTTTGTCCGTAAATCATTTGAGCAATGGTGTATCCGGAGTCTTCTCGCATGTAAAGAAGTGCAGTTGAAAGTGTTTCACTCCAGGCCACGCTATTGTGTGCCATTAGTGCAGTCTTAAATGTTCTATGGAGGTACTCGACCTTCCCATTAGCTCGAAGATGGTAAGCAATTGTATGTTATAATTTTATTCCACACATTTTTGATAGATTGTTAAACAATTCTGAATTAAACTGCGCTTCACGATCTGTACTAGACGACATGGCTTACCAAATTTTGAAATCCAGTTTGAATAAAATGCTTTGGAAACTGTCTGCCTAAATATTATTAAGTGGAATCACTGCCGTCCAGTTTGAGTACATGTCAATATAAGTAAGACAGTAAATATTTCCATTAGATGGTGGTAAGGATTCAATGATATCGATATGTACATCGCTAAATCTTAGCGAAGGAAGTTTAAATTCACCAAAGCTTGATTTTGTGCGTCGCTTAATTTTATTTTTTTGGCAAACCATACAAGATCGAGTTCAGAGTTGTATGTATATCTTCACGGATACTTGACCAAATAAATTTAGACGCTAAGAGCTTCACAGATGATTTAATGCCAGGATGGGATGTGTTATGCATTTGTTAAAATATTTGCATTCGATGACTTTCGGGAATATATGGTCTGATATTATTTGTTGAAGTTTCACACCATATAGAGTTTCCAGAGGTTAGCGGATACCGCTTGAAATTCAAAGAAGTTGCTGATATCTTCAAATTCTGCTATTCTGTATCCAAATTTTTGTTTCTTCTACTATTTTATCGTAGTCAATCAAGGAAATTTCTTCAATGCCATATAAAATATCTGCAGGGATATTATCTCCACCTTCTATGTGTTTTAGATCTGTTGAAAATTGAGAAATGTAAATGTCTAAGTTGACCAGTCGAAGCTTATTCTGGTTTTTGTTTAAAAGCAAAGGTTATGGGTTTATGGTCTGTAAATATTTTGAATATTCTTCCTTCCAGTAAAACATTGAAGTATTTGATGGAAAGGTAAACTCCTAGTAATTCCCTATCATAAGTACTGTAATTCCTATGTGCTTCGTTTAGCTTTTTGGATTAAATACAATAGGTCTCCAGCCATTATCTTTAAATTGTTGAACTAGTCTGCAGAATTAGAAGCATCTGTAAATAGTAACAATGGTAGTTCGTAAAAATTAATAAGGCCTTAGAATGAATAGTTGGAAGTTTGTAATTTATAATTATTTGAACTTTATCTGGTAGAGGTTATGCACCTTGAGGAGTAATTAAATAACTCAAGAATTATATTTCTTTTGTGCCAAATATAGATTTAGTAAAGTTAATGCAAAGTACAACATAATTTAATCTTTCAAAAGCTAACTTCAAATGGATTCTGTGTTGTTATTTACTAGCAGAAGCAATCAGAATGTCATACAGGTAGAAGAAAACAAAATTTAAATTCGAAAAAACATATTTATAAATCTTTGAAACGTTCCTAGCGCATTCCTCAAACCAAAACTCATTACAAAGAATTAATACAATGCGTAAGAAGTAATTATCGTAGTTTTATATCTGGCTTCCTCAGAAATACGCACTTGGTAGTAACAATATTTTCCAGGAGGATTAAATCTTTTTCTTGAACTGCTACGAGATCGTCCTAAGAGGACGATCTCGTAGTGAGACTACGAAACTGAAACTTTTGAGATTGGGGTCTTTAAATGTACTCAATATTTTATTTATTTATTTGTTGTTCTGGGGACTAAATTCTTAACAAAAGTTTATAAATTATATTTATTCATGTCTGCGATCATGTCAACCATGATTGCCAACTTAGGTAATTGTTCATTACTTACGAGGATAGTATTTCTCATAAAGGTGGGCCATTTTTCCAACCATAGTATTTTAAATAATTTTTTAGAAACATCTGACGTTGCCACCGATTTTGACTTTTGTAAAAATTGAGTTGGTTTCATATTTTTAACGTTTAATTCTTGTGCTTTCACTTTCTTTGAATAAATTAAAACGCCTAGTTTTCGATTCAGAATATTTGGTGGTCGATTCATTCGTCACAATATCCCAAATATTTTTGACAAATTTTGGTTCCAATTGTGACACCAAATAATTAAATTTTGTTTCCTCTGATACTATTTCATTACTTTAGACCCAAACTAAATTTCAGGTAGAACCAAATGTAGGAAAATATATCCAAAAAGGAGGTATCTTGATGCTCACTTTGTGGAGTTCGGGTAATTCAGCTCTACTTTCGTTTCTTTCTTCGTTGATCTTTTTGAAAATCTTGGTCACAAATTGTTAGTGGTAGATTCCACTATTTTTTTGAAATACGCTTGCGAGTTAAATTGAAAGAAAAAGAACATTAAATGCAAGCAATTAATCAGTTTCTAACACATTTTCTCTTGAAGATAACAACAGATGTCAAATCTTTTATTTTAAAATATCAAATTTCTGCATTATAATTTTGGCATTACCAGTTTTAAACAAAACTTGAAAAATACTATTAAAGTATGAAGTAAACACAATAACATCAGAACATTGTTAGACAATTTTATAACTTAAAAGGAACAAGGGCTGCGGCATACCTCTAATATAGTAACATATAAACGTCTAGCGTTTTCTGGGTCATTCAAAGCTATCTAAGTCCAATATACATATGTAAATACCACAGAGTTTTATCATTTTATAAACAAATAACTTCTTCTCACCATCCTGCACACAGTGTATGATATAAATATCGGGAAATATCACTCACTTGTTAATCATTTTATATTTTATTAAACAAATATTTTTGAAATATTTCTTATAATCGCAAAACTAAAACTTCGTTTTTTTAAAACTATAGTATTTCTACAATAAAAGTCAAAGAGAAGATTCCATTATCAATTTTGAGTCGAGCTTGATCGGCATACTTCGTAACTTTTTCATAATTTCCAATTTTAATAATATTCGTTTCTAATACATTCTACTCCAAATGTATTTTCTTCTCCAAACAGGAACGATAATAATACAAGATCATTCTAGGAATAGATAATTACATTGCATCACCAATCCCTACTTGTGCGGAGCATTTATTTAAGAAAGAATCTAATTATGAATTATCAGTTGACAAAACGAAAAACTGCTAAATTGTTTGGTACTATAAAACTTAATTGAACATCGCAAATTGATTTCCCGATTTAACCGGGTACGATTATACTGGCGACATCTTGCTGACAGCGAATTCTCCAACAACAACAAGTCCAGTCGTTGAAGCGCCATACGAACTTTATAACGAATATAATCCTTATATTTGTAAGAGGTTCGCTTGATGCTGGTGACGTTTGTGTATGGCAAAAATCATATTCGTTTCGTTAATTTAATCATTGAAAATCGTATGCTGCTATTACAAATATACATATATGCAAAAACATATATATATATATATATGTATATATATATATATATATATATATATATATATATATGTGTGTGTGTGTGTGTGTGTGTATGTGTGCGTGTACGTGTACGTATACGTGTAGAATAATAGGTTGTTTCAAAACATTGATATACGATTTATTTTATATCTATTAACACTTGGTTTTTGTTTAAGTCTAAGTTATTCCCATCAGCTGTATTTAACGGTATAAAAATAAATATTAGGAAAATTTAATCAAAATTAATATTTATCGCAGCGCTTCCATATTATCCAACCCCAAAATAAATCGTCGAACGCAGTCCAGTATCGTTATTTTTATATACGTTTTCAATAATATCGCGATATAACCAGAGTAAACGTCCAAAATATACGCTTTGACAACTATTTTTTAACACTATAAAATATTGAAAGTAATCAATATTTTTAATTTACTTTATGATTTCATATATTTTCATGAATATTAATTTATTAGACCCCACGCGCAGGCCTTTGTAAATACAAATTGTCTTTATATATGGCGTAACTAACTTAATAACAAAATGTTTCGATCAACAACTTTAAATCGCAAAGTGTTCCAAAATAATTCTTATCGAGGATCATCAAATTAGTTAGTAGCTCAAATTGGTTTAACATTATATTGCTTATGTACTTTTTACATGCATTATTTACTTGCGTATTTTAAAAATTAATAACGCAATCTGTAAATTCGATCCTATGCAAAAACAAAAATTATTCACGTCTAATATTTTGTGATCATGCTCCATCACCCCCATCTATTGAATTTTCTGAAATACTTAAGGCAATTTTTAATTATTTTATCCTGCCCTGCTATATAAACACGTTTAGAATACACGTAACGTCACTTTAATTATAAAAGAAACATCTTTTCGGGGAAGTGCGGTTTGTGTTGAAATTTAAAATGTCTATATGTTTTTTTGTCATTTGAAATAAAACATATTTTGTGTTATTTGAGGCGCTCTATCCGTGAAAACTTATCGAAATCCCTTTAATGGTTTTTGTGTAATGCATAAAGAAATAAAAGGAGCTACAGACAAAAAAACAGATAACAATTAAAAAACTGTGTTTTTGATTTCTTGTATTTTTATCATGTCCCCTAAATATCTTTTTCGTAGAATCCTTCAATGCACAGACATGACGAATATATAGTTCAATACATGTAATGAAATAAAAAATAATAATTATAATATAATACGTAGATAGATATATTAATTAAATTCAGTATTAAATTTTTGGAAAGTTTTGTTTATTAAAGCAGGAATAAATTGGGCTATTCTAACAACATCAACTTCCCTTTATTTATTTTTTTTTTTTTATTTTTATAATAACAATAGTCTCCTTTTCCATATTCGATATTCATATAAATGCTTCAAATTATATTAGCATCACCGCGACTGATATAACACAATTGTTAATGCTGTAATGCAAATGTAGAAGAGTATCGGTTCGCATTATGACAGAGACAGGAGACCGAGACCGCTAATTGGCTTATGACTAACTGAATTGCTGACTTCATGAGCACAAACAGCGAAACTATTAAAGCAAGTAATATCTAGTCGTAATGCTGGGCGAAGGTTAAAACCCAAAAAAATTGGGTACAATTTTAAATTCATGACTTTGTCTTCCTCGCACTCTTATTTTTTTGGAGTTTACTTTAGGATATTACCTTAAAATTGAAGATATCCGAATATCTTCATGGCTTATTTATTCATGTTTCGCTGACTTACAAAAAGAATAATAATATTGGTCAATGTATAAATATTTCACTGTTTTTTTACCTGAAATTCAAAATATAACCTCAAATTCATTAACATGTTATTGACATTATTTGCTTCCATCCCGTATTTTTAGATGTATGATACTATCTTCGTACGCTATAGATTCGTTTGAAGTAATATTAATTCACATTAAACCTTCCAAAAGTATCTTTGCGGGTTAGATAGAGTCGTATTTAATCAATCAAAACTTTCAAATTAGACCTGCATGAAAATCATGTACAATTTAGGGATAAAGTGAAAAGTGTGTGCATAGCTGTCTCTTTTTTGAACAAAAAAAAATTATTACATCCTCAACAATAATGTCCTATTTAAAGAATATTTTAGTTTTAAGATTGTGATAAAGAAAAAAACCTCATTTAATCTCATGCGTAATTTTTTTTTATTCGTCATATCCTACATTGAAGAATATGTATGTTCTGCATTGTGAAGAATAGCTATTTAATCGGCAAATATTTTCCTTTGTAAATTGATGAATAACAAATGATCACGGAATAAATATTCCAAACTAACTACATATCCTTCCGGATAGGATCGATCATATGTTCGCTAAATTCACTGTGTGATCTATATTCAGTTTTTCTTCAATTTTTATTAATATCTAAGAAAAAATTATGTTAATGTTTAATAATATTAACACAAACAGGTACTATTTTGCAACAGACTATTTACTACTTACATTATACGACTGTCTTGATCGAATTATAACTTTAGGTTTTAAATTCATCATCCTAAACTCTATGCAGCTAATAGCCTTAGATAGAATATGTTATTCAGATTACTTTGTTTTCAATAAAATATTTGTGATTTTATAAAATGTCATTTTAAAGTACTGTTTCGATTTAGCAATATATGACCAAATAATATATTATAATCATAAAAACGAAATACAGCTGCGACAGACAATATATCTAGAGTAGATACATTTTTTAAACTTAGTCTGACAATGCAGGTTTCATCATACTATCAGAAGCGTAAAGAGAAATTGTACAATAACATAGAGCGTCGGGTTTTCGAGTTAGCTGTACGCAATAGCGGTAAGAGCATCACAATACCGATGAGTGCTCCAGTCGGATATCGTCGATCAGAATGCATTACCTACCAACTGGGTCTAAAGTTCTAATTATTATATTACTTAATACTGACGATTGTATAGTAAATTCACCAATATTTTGTCAATGAAATAATTGGCATTGCTTGGGAAATAATATGAATTTACGTTGTTCATTATATGTACGTTGTCATATGTTATTTTCGTTTATTTTATACAGTTAGCGTGTTTTATATAAGTTTTAAATTTACTGTCATTAATTAATTTAAAATGAATATAAAAAAGTGAGTAATATTTTGAAAACAGCAACACATAAAAGAGTGAAAAAAATTTTGGAGACAGAAACATACATATAGCCAAATATTTTACATGCCAATAAATCGTGATCATTATTACTCTTTTCTTTTGAGTATAAAATGTCTTAAATAAAGTGATATAATTTTATGTATCCACTAAACAAAATATTAGCATTTCTGCAAGCCTTTATGGACTAAGTTAATATTCCAAACATTTACCTGCATTTAGCATTTGCAATTGATAATTGAAAAAAAATTATAATTTTAAAAAGTATTCTTGCTTTTAAGTTTACTGATAGTTTGCCTACGAGTCAAGAAATGACTCAGAATTGTCAACTGAAGACATTCCACTGTTCTCTACGGGCATTCGCTATACTCTGCTCTAAATGGGGAAATATACTTTATACCGAAATCTAGAACAAACAGCAAAATAGTGTGGGTTTACAAAATGTTCATTTTATAAACACTACAATAAAAAGATAAATATAACTTTAATAAAATGTCATGCAAAAATAATTCGATAGCTTATTGTAATCTTATTCCCTAAAACAGAAATATATAAAATAAATAATTAATTTATCACAATTTTCTTGTACCAAAAATTACTATGCGCCTTGAATGAATTGTATATTCCACTCTCAAATTTTCAGATATGCCTAAAACTCTATACGTATATTTTCTCATTCAAGAAGTCGACCAAATAAAAGAGCATATTTTTATATAAAAATATTTTTATGCTCGTAATGATATTAATCGGCTTATAATATTAAGTCCAATGTATCTAAGATGTTACTTCGGTATTTGTTAATGAAAGCGCGGCTGGCTGGATGTTTTATTATCATTCAATATGTATCGTTATTATACAATGAATAATAATAAAATGGGACGTTATAAAGAAGTAAATACATTTGATCAATGAGTTTTCGAACATTTCGGTTACACACATACCGGGCAGGAAACGACCGGACTCGGGTAGTTATAAGATTTCAAACTTTCATACTTTCTGATTTCCAGATATTGTTTAATGATGCAAGTAAAACATAGTCACGCACGAATTAATCGAACGCGTATTATTTTCATATGATTATTGTGCCGACAATGACGTCAAAAGATAAAAAAGCGAAGAAAATATCGGGTGCAACAAATCATCATAAGAAAGAATCGTTCGTTGGGTGAGTTGCATGACCGATTGCAAGATATTCTCCAGTGACAGAATACTACAATTAAAAATTGCATTGAAAATATGGAATTCAGTTAGGTGAAATTATTTATTTCCATTCATCTCTATTTTGTACTTATTTTTCTGTTCATCTGTAATACCAAAAATTATGATTGGAATAAGACGTTTTTACGATATTATTGGACGTTGTTGTTATTGCCAGCAATGGAGTCTCAGGTTCAGTACAGTCTTAATCATAGGAACCATAATATTAGTCTGATACCCTCGAGTGAATTAATAAGAATATTGAGTGGCTTGCTTTTGGAAAAAGTTAAAATTTGAATATGTGAAAAGTTGAAATTTGAATATTAGTGTGAAATTTTAATATATGTGTACTAATTCCTATTTTACAGCGTAGGTGATGAGTAGCCTCTTTGAGGACTTGGCAAGACTTTAACGATAAGCTATGACAAATTTTCATTTTGTACCGTTTAATATCGGCAATTAATTGAAGCATACCCATTTAGGGTTGTAGAAAATCACTTCAATTAAAAGTTTGTAGCAAGAGAATGATGTTTATAAAGAACAAGGTCGTCTAACATCATATCTTCCCGAGCCATTACCATTTCTTTCTACTATCGCGTAGTTTACGCAAACTTATATTTATAGCATACTTTGCTGTTTTTATTTTTGCACGCGACTTCATTCAAACGGCCTTTTGTTGGCCATTCCTCAATTATAAAATAAATTTGTGAACAAAAACATGTTTATTTAAATGGGAAACACTTACGCCCAACATTCTTATTTCTTCAGCTTTTCTTCCGGATTCTGCAGTCGTTATCAGTAATACAAATATTTTACTACTTTAGATATCTGGTAAGAGGTAACACTTTAGAGAACAGTGCTAAATGCACAGGCTTGGAATATCAACAATTAGCAAATAGAAATATAAATAATAGCAATATATTGGCTATCACAGGGGATGAATTAGTACCAGTCTAACAAAATAAAAATGGGAATAAATCAGTTTAGGTTTTGAATGGAGAGCTAATTTTCCGCATTATTTAAGAACAGCAGATATGTAACAATGGGAAAATGTATTGGATCAGTGCATAATAATTACAAAGGTTATGCGTTCGTGCTGTCAATGGCCTTTATACTCAAGACTACATTTTTGTTTTTGTGGAAATTGGAAATTTTGAAAAATATTGCAACTAAAGAATTAAATTAAATTAAATGCATTTAAATTAAACTAAATTAAATGCATTTTAATTTTTTGCTTGAATAGAGAAAGCGGCGCTATGTAGAATGCTACACGATAGATTACGAGAATATGTTTAGCTTAGTATGTACATGTTTTACTTCAACAAACTATGTGTATATTATAAACTACTGTCAATTTTTTACTTCAACAAACTATAAAAATACTCAACAAATTAATTTTTTTCATTTAATTCTTTCGTCAAAAGTTGACTCCAGTCTTATACAAACATCTCTCACATTTTTATCCCTATATACGGTCAGCAATTTGCCTAGCTTGCAATAAAGTAATTAATCATTTTCTGCCATTTCGTCAAAAACTTCATACGCAAAACTAACAAAACTTACAACTGTCTTCCGAGTGAAGTCAAATAACCATACGACTACTTCCTGACATGTATAAGCACTCGCATAAGATATGATTCCACCAGACATTTGATCTTCGATCAGTTTAACATGCTAAAACCCTCATTTATCTCGTACCATTGTGGTTGATTATTCGACTACAGTAAATTCTTATACGTGAGAGTCCTGACACCTCTTTTTCTTTTTTACTTCTTAGAACTTGAATATAGTAAACTTCAACTTCATATAGTTTTAAAAGTGTATAAAGTTATTAATCTTCATTAAGTACAATTTTGGGTGGAATTTTCATATCCTGTATTATTATCTTAACAAACATATGCTTATCTTTGTCTTTATATTTAATCAATAATTTTATATGAGAGCTTCCGAGCATAAACCCTTTGCGTATCTCCATCTTGAAATAATACAAATCTTGTAAATCGCAGAAAGTTCCACTAACAATTTTTCAATTTATTTACTCTTTCAAACTGTCTTTATGGCACTTATGCATTGTTTTATTCCATGGAACCACTAACAGAAACAGTCGACATACCCTCTCTTGGACATCTTCCCATGGTATTAACGAGAGCAGTCACCTCTTTTTCGGTTTTCAAGAATCGTATTCCTCGCAGTCGGGGGGATGACGGGATGAGTAGATTGATGACCGATAATTTCTATACTTGACAGTTAAAACATTCGTCTTTTTTCTGGTTTAATATAAAAAGACGTGGACATAGTGACGGAGAATTCTACTACATGGACAACGCTCTCGAACTTCTTCTAAAATTACGGGAAAATAATTGGTGGTGTATTTCTCTTTCTTTTATTTTCTAAAATAATTTTTATAAAATAATTCGACCGTCCAAAAAACAACTTGCCATAATTTTTCAGCACTTCTCCTATTCTTCACCTTTTTATGCAACTCTTCAGAAAAAACCACCACTGCGCAAATTGTTACTTAGTTTCAGACTCGTTACGGTACACCCGAATTTCATCACCCATAATGCTATGAAATACAGCATATGACCCCGGAAAAGTTTTTCTTTTAGCTTTGGTCAATTTATAGGATAACCACTTATTACAAAGCTTCATAACGGCTAAATATTTCTGTACTTAAGACTTTGTTGTGATAATTTTCTGAACTTAACTCATACCAATAATTAAATTTCCTCGAATTTGCTGATTGATTACTTTCTGACTAGTCTTCATAATGAGCTACGCAGTATTGATTTTATCTCAGTTGTAACTATCGCTCCAATTAGCAAAGTTCTATTTCAAAAATCCAATTTTTTTAAATTTTTTTTGTTACCAATATTACAAATGAACAATTCTAAGAAATTTCAGTGCCACCCTCGTTTTTTCTATATGGAATCGGAAATTTTATAAATATGAATAGTTTTTATAAATGTGAAAATTAAAATATATTTTATATGCCGTCGAGTATCATATAACATTTTTTACATCAAATTAAACTGAAAAATGTTGGCAAAATAAATGGAAAGCAAATCTTCTATATTCCATATTTTGTGCCATACAACGATAAATTCCTTCTCAGTATTATTATTGTTTTTAGATTTTGTGATTAATAATTCTGTAAATGGGAAAAAAAAAATTTAAAGCCGATTATATAATTAAAGTTATATACTTATTTAATTATTAAAATATCTAGATTTCTCTTGAGACTATACAGACATTTTTTTATTTTTCTTACCAAAACTTCGACACTTATATTTATATTACAATATTAATCTTTTTAGACTCATGATTTCTAAAATAAAAACGCAATGAATTATGTCGATTCGATATGAATTCCAAAATATTCACATCAGAATCACAAAATATTCTAATTTTAGAATTATTGTATTTGTACAGCTCAATGAATATTAATAATTTATCGTCTCGTCAATTAATATATTCAACGGATGCCTCTCACAATTTCTCAAATTTCTATCTTCCCTAAAAATTTAATTTAAAGCGAATTCGTTGCAAAGTCACTTCACAAATTTACTACTACCAAACCAATCGTCAACATATATGGATATATATAGTCTTATATATAAAGTCTTCCAAGCCAACTCCGCGTAGCGTAGGCAAAGGCAAGGACATAAACTTTCATCCGAAGCACCTTAACGACTATGGATCGAGCTTTACTCGCGCTTTTACCCGTTTGCTTGTGAGCTAACATAATGGAGGACTAGTTCCCACGAGCTGCTTAATCACTTCAGTCCAATGGAGATGCCGCTGTTAAACTGAAAAGTGTTCGTTATTTGCTCCGAGGAAGTTGTGCATAGAATACTTCAGTGTAATATGAAAATTGTATCATCTATTGCGAGTTGTAAAATGCGATGAATACAATAAAGGTATAAATTTGTTTGTGTCTAGCGTATTCATGTCTTTTAAAAAAATCTTGTTCTAAAATAAAAGACCGGAAAAAATATGGTGGAAAAGAAAATATAAAAAATCGCCTAATTCTGTTTATAACTTTACGATTTATTTATTACAATATCGCTTTTGAATATTTTCAACCATCCATGATAATGATTGCAATTTCCCAAAGCTTTGTTATATTTTTAATTACTAATAGATCATGGGTATATAAATGAACGCAAAATGTTTTCTTTCTTATTAATTATGAGCACTTCTCGGTTTAGATAAAAAATCCTTTAAATTTTCAGATAAACAAGGTAAATTTATAATTTTACGGAGAAAAAAATTAAGGTTGACATAATTTGCGAAAAAATTAAGCCTGGTGACAGAAGCGCACAAGTTTCAAAATTTAGTTTTAAATTTGCCTTGAACCAGAAAAATAACAGAGTTTTTATCAGCTAATAAAGTTTGGATTTGAGTGTCAATCGATCATAACTTACTTACTGGTTTGTGCTTTTTACAGTTTTATGATTCGAGACAAAATAATAATAAATTTATACCCAAACAGTAACGTATAATTCTAATATTCCCCTCGCATATCGATTCGGTCGGCGATGTCAGCATATTCTTGGTACCAAATGGCATATTATACGTTGACGCTTACCACGCAGTTTCTCGAGGCGAATATTATCTTCTCTTTCTTTGGTAATCGCTTCGGCATTGTTACATTTCGTAGTCTCGTAACCTAGCGAGATATGAAACATTTATATCGCATAAAATTATGAATATTTACATAATTTAGTCACTATTAAAATGGATCATTTTTATCGCACAACAATCGATATTTAACACTGGTTTGTGCTAATTGAAAGTCACCAAATTTAATAGTTAATTTATGGGCTAGTTATTAACTACTTATTTCATATAAATTCAATTTAAATTTTTTTATGATATGTCCCTAAACTTACCATATGTCTTTTTATATACTTGACACAGAAACTATTGTGGCGTACGCATGTAAATAACAGAAATACCACTAGAAGAAAAAATAATTCATAACCTTTAAGATAATATTGAAATGTGACAAATTATATTGTCGAATTAAATGAATTATGGAAGAAACAATATTTAACGAAATAATCGTTGCTCAGTAAAGGAAACAAAGTGTCTACTTTACCATTTCTCGCGACTAACGAAAATTCGTCATCTGTATGAACAATTTAATTTACTGACCTTGACGATACAGAAAGCAGATCTCGTAGTCCTCTGTGGCTCTACCAGATAATGACCTAAAGGGGCGGAAAGGGATCTTGACTCGTAGTCTTCCGTCGTCGAGAGAAGGCACGGTATGATGATCAATAGTCATCCGCAGGATTATTCATATCCAGTAGTTTAAATTAGAAAGAAACCTCTCTGTTTATTTCCAAAATAAAAGTTCAGGATAAGTGATCACTCTTTATTTTCTTCTTATTTATACAGATTTATTGTCTTAAATACCTGGGTTATGAAATTTTCACTGTTAAGAAAATCTGAAGAAAACTTCTCCGGCAAAGATGTATAGTTAATATCTTTGTTGCTTCAAAAGATTAACCAGAACTTTACGGCTGGGATGTACGGTTAGTATCCTCGCACGTTAACATTTCAAAAGAAACGCATGTGTTCTTGTAAACGATTTCAAAAATACTAACGAAATATGTGACGAAATAAATAGCGTGCAAATAATAAAACGAAATGTAACAAATATTCTTTCGAGAATGTTTTATACCTTACAAAAAATTATTTTGTATTTATTTAAATTCAATTCAATAATATTAGTACTGAAACATTAAAAGCCATGTGAAAAAAACGATATTTTTTTTAATTCAAACAAAATTAACGCCCTCTATGGGCTGCTTCCCATAAATAACACATCATATTAAATTATTAATCCTTTGACAAACGTCAAGTTTAAAAATATAATTTATCTTACAGATGGCGGTAAAATTATGTTTAAACAATTTTATTGATATTTCAAATAAATAATTATTCTCATGTAATAATAAAAAAATAAATAAATATTATAATTTTAAATTATCATAATTTTCAACCATGAACAAAGAGCAAAGTTAAATCACAAGAAGCTTCGAAAATGAGGTGTTAAATTGTTTCGGTTGATATCTCAATTTATAAATCCATTAAACAGAGATATTCTTTGCTTTTACTTCTTTGTATTTAATATATTATTTTACACAAAATGGCCACCCCTAATAATTGACACAACTGATTATTGTTAAATTTATCTATCGAACATGATTCAAGTAGCTTGGACCAATAATCCTAAGCTTCACAGATTCATGATCAGATTGTAACAGAAAAATGTAATTTTAATTTAATTTTTTGATATTTTCGACTGCTTTAAGTGGGAAAACGAAAAAATTTCAATTATTTTCAAAAGTTCAAGCAACACAGAGTTTCGACCAACATATCTTTTTACTTTTTTTTTATTGTTTGGTAATAATATTGCCTACGAATACAAATGATGTTAGAAATGTCGACAAAAAAAATTACATAATTATTAAAGCGTTTAATAATTATGTAATTTTTTTAGACGTAGTTGCACCAAAGTTCTATTGTGGCGTACGCATGTAAACAGTTCCAGTTCCAACCTAATTCCATTTCATAGCAACAGGAACAGCAAAAGATCTAAAATGTATTAAGATATATCTTTACATATAATTTATATTCATAGATAAAAATTATATTTTCTGCTAATAAAAAATTCCAAATTTATAGATTTATTTTTTAAAAATTAAATAACATTTTGTCGAAATAAATAAAGTAAATGAAAATAGCTAACGTCCTTAATTATATTCCAAATATCCATGGATAAAGTGGAGTAAATATGTATACCATCGACAGTCTGTTTTCATTTTTACAATTTCGCTATTCATACAACGAGTTCTTATAACATATTTATGTCCATCCAATACCATACATTTTGAGTATATAAAGTTTTTAATTTAAAAAAAAAACTCAAACTCTTGACCTCTCTGTGTTAAATTTCTTATTTTTTAATTTGTAGAAGTTATAACGCATAGCTGTTCAAAATTGAAAGAATTAACTTCTCGCATTTATTCACCAAACCCGTGATAAAATTGATAATGTCTACTCAGAGCCAAATCAGCTGTTCCCCCAATAATATGAATTCTGGCTATAAAATATAAATTTTTAATTTATTTACTGAGGACAAGATTGTTTTTTTTTCGATTTGTAAATTTAAATTAAAAAAATATTATTTTATTTTAAAATGTTAAACTTAATATTGAATATATTTGGCGTTAATTTTGTAGAAATTCATTATTCACAATTAAATGAAACTACGTGATGTAGTATTATTTCTACTTTCTTTAATTTCTTTACCACGACCTAGGTTTCGTTGTATTACAACATCTTCAGGTGGGATATTAGCAAAGATTAACTCTTAGGAACAACCAACAGCATTTATATGTTTCAAACACAATAGCGGAAGACTGCTTTGTGCGGATTTTTCCATTGTTTATGTTAGTGAGTTTATTGCAGGGGCTCAGACTAGGTTTTATTATATTACAGAGAGTTATACAATATACCAGTATTTTAGTGAGGGTAATAAATTCAATTGTTGTTATTATGTGAGGTTATACAATGCAAACTTTACGGTGTATGTAATAAAATTAAATAGAAGTTATTATCGGTAATATATTTGTACAAAAGCAAGGGTATTTGAAAGTAAGGCCAAGGTAATAACACTAATTCTACATATCTTATTATCGGTAATATATTTATACAAAAGCAAGGGTGTTTGAAAGTAAGGACAAGGTAATACACTAATTCTACATATCTCCGGTTTTGTGTATTCATATATTTATTTATTTATTTCTTTTAATTTTTTGTTTTTATTATATATACTTATATTTATTTGTGTTAGTGCTGAAACAATTTCCAGGGTACTGTAGTATCAATGTTTTATATTTATATTATATCTAGAAGATATTAAGAATGGGTGATGATATTATATTTAGTTGTTCATTTAATATATTGACCTTGATATCTTTTTTATGTCTGTTTATTTCTAATGTTTCTAGGATATTAAGTTTATTACTTTTTGTATTTATTTAGGGGGAATTATCAGAATGGGGGTGATGGTTATTTTGAATGAGATGTTTAGCAAAGTGAGATGTGTCTGGTTTATTATTTCGCCAGCTGGCAATGTGTTCTTTATATCTTGTATTAAAATCTCTTCCTGTTTGACCTATGTATACACTATTACAATCATTACACTTAAGTTTATAGATACCACTCTTTTTATGTTGATCTATTTTTTCTTTATTATTAATAAACGTTTTATCTAAGTTATTTAAGGTACTATACGTACATTAACATGTATTATTTACATTTTTATTATTAGTTAAGAGTTTTCCTAATTTGAGTGATACATTACCTATGTATCGGACAGATTTATAGTAAATATTATTATTATTTGGTACGACCGGGTATATTTCTTGTATTAGTATTTTTCTTAATTTATTATGGTACAGTTTTGTGACAATTGATGGGTCATAATTATTATTTGTTGCGATTTGTTATATAGTTTTTATTTCTTTACGTAGATTAGGTTTTTCTAGAGGGATGGTTAAAGCTCTGTGAATCATGGAATGGAAGGCTGCTAACTTATGGGACCAAGGGTGTTGAGATTGACCATTAATTATGGAGTCTGTAAATGTGTCTTTTCTAAATATACTAAATTTATGTTTATTATTTTTGCGTTCTATTGTTATATCTAAAAAATTAAGTTTATTATCAGACTCTACTTCTAAAGTGAATTTTATATTATTGTGTAGGGAGTTAGCAAAGTTAACAAACTGGTCTAACTGTCGCTGTGTACCTTTCCAGCAGATAAGGATGTCGTCAACGTATCTATAATAGTATAATATATTGGTCGCTAATTTACTGTTTAAGAGGCTGGTTTCTAGATGGTTCATAAATAACTCGACTAAAAGGGGACTGAGGGGGGAGCCCATTGCAAGGCCATTAACTTGTTGAAAAAACATTTTATCGAATAGAAAATAATTTTGATCTGTGCATAGTTTAAAGAGGTCTCTAATTTCCGATGCTTCAATGGGATTTAACTTTTTCTTTTCTAGGGTATCTGATATTATATTAGGCAATCTCTTGGTGGTATATTAAAAAATAAGTTTACTACGTCGAGTGATACTAATTTACAATTGGGTGTTAGATGTATATTTTTAATTTTATTACAGAGATCAACAGAGTTTTTAATGGTATGTTTAGGCGCAAATCCGGTTTTATTTCGGAAGATCTTATTCAGGTGAAAAGCTATTTTTTTGTATTATTATATATATATATATATATATATATATATGTGTGTGTGTGTGTTTTCTATATATATTTAATAATTGAAAATGTTGGTGGTAAAGAGATTAACAAAATTATGAATTTACTCTATGTTACTTAGATATGCTAAATTTATTATTCGATTGCAATGTATTTATGTATATATATTTAATTACAATAAAGGATTAATCGTGTTGATATCGTAAGAGCCAAGCAAAATTACTATGAAAGCACTAATACTTTAAAAATACACATAATCAAAATAAAATTTGTAATTTTCCAATTCACTAAATATACCCTAATAAATCAAAATAGTATTTCTATCAAAAAAGTTAACATATTGAAAATCAATATATATAATGTAACTATTTTGTCTCTTTTCTTCCAAATAATTCTAAAGTTACCAAAATATAACACGCCTTAATTAAAAAATAGTTTCCAAGTCCTTATTGACTTGCCAAGTCCTTATTGAGAATCCACCACGAGAACAATTACGAGCAACTAATTTTTTTGTTGGTACATCAGCATAGTTCATCAACCAGATCGAATATATTTCATAGACTAGATCGATTAGTTGCTGAATAAAAAATTGACATTCAAAAATAATATTTCTATCATTGATATGCAAATAATATGCAAATTTACATCCACACAGACCCTGGTTTTATTTCAACCACCACCTCGATATTTATGCGGATCACGATCTGACCTACCATAGTAATATGTAATCGGCGAAAATCGCATATTCGGCTTCGTCTCCCTCGCTCAACTTATTCCAAAACATAACCATTCCTTCTAGGAGTTCCCCTTCACTGTACTTACTACCAAACTTCGGATAAAAGTTGATCCTTACATTCAAAAACCAACGTCGACTTATATTTTAAAAGTAATCCGAAAAAGGCATTGCGATCTTGATTCTCTATCACTACCCTTCTCATTTTCTCCTATTCTATTCTTTTCCCTTATCCATGCTGAACCAAATCATAAATTTGCTAAATATTTTTACTTTGAAGTTACTCCCCCTAAATAAAAATTGTACAAATGAAAATAAATAAAATAATATCTTTATCCATCTATATAACTTCGGGTTCTTAGGGGTTTAGTTACCAAAGCTTATTCCATTTATTTACCCTTAACTGTTTGCAATAAAGTTTTCTTCGTATTCAGCTAATATGTACTTTACCTGAAAACTTGGCTGCCCTTTATTTCTATGTTTCCGGATAATTTTGTTAGATCCTTTTAAAAGACTTTATCACGATCTGTCTTAAACTAAAAAAACTATAATGCTGTCACATAGTGACGGAAAGACGAACGGAAAGGCATGATGAAATTACTAAGGCTACGTTTGTGCTATTTAGCTAGGTAGCCCTAGAAAATCGAAGAGAAATACATGGTATGAGGAAATCTACTACTATTACTAATTATAGAATCTATCTACTACTAATTATAGAAATCTTATCTTCTTGAAAGACTCTTCCAATTTTAAAAAAACTCTCACGAAATTTAAGTGATTAAGTGTGGCTTTACTAAACAAAACAGTTTCTCTACTTTGGTTATTTGATTCCATTTACTAACTATTATATAATATTGTGACTATATTTCAAATATAGGTACGATTTTTTTATTAAAATATGTTGATATACTTATAACATTTCCCCAATTGTGAAACGAATTTTTACACTGCGACGGTAAAACAGCAATGTGATATTTTCATTGATCGCCAATCAGTTTGTGACCAGTTAAGCGTAAAACAAAACCGGTACTAACAACACGTTACTCTTTATGTAATTACAATAGCTCTTGAACCAGCGGCACCTATAGTAGCTTATTGGCTTTGAAGTCAACCTGGTACCAGCTAAGAATCATTAATTCATCCATTCAATTACATATTTATAATTGATAATATACGATGGCGAAATAAACGTCTTATAAATAATGATTTTAAAGATATTTGACATTTTAATTAAACTAATTAAATTAAAATTGCAAGCGTGATATTAAAAAAAATAATAATAAATTTTAATGTCCTAAGTAGGTCATCATAATTGCCCTAAATAGGTCATCATAATTGAATTATCAGATTTCTCAACTGTTTATTCAGGACATCGTATAATAAAAACACTCGTATTTATTAAAAAAACAATTATGTACAAAAAGACAGTTATAAAAACAGCAAAAGGATCAAAGGCTGCCCGTTGATTTAAAGTTTACCGAATAACGTGTTCAAGTGAATGAGTAGAAAGCATTTTTCATTAATGTTATTTTAAATTAAGCGGTCATTTTTAATTTGAGACTCAAAAAACCTTCGCTGCAAAGTGTATCGGTTAACAAATTATATCGAATGTAACTCGTAAAATGGTTCGAACTGTGTTTAGATTGGTTAGAGACCATCTAAATATCGTAGAGGTTTGATTAACAGCTTGACTTAATGACTCGTTGATATTATATCTATTACTATCATAACAAACACCTCGTTTTCTGTTGTAGCAAGACAAGTCGAATTACAACTCTTAATAAAATGCTTGTATTAAAATTCGGTCCATTAGTTGTTATCATCCAATTTTCCAACTTATTGAAGGCATTAAACGTTATTTACGTTACGGTATTAAACGTTACTTAAAAAATTATGCAAAAGTATGCAATCGCAGTTAATATATCAAAAAACGTCGATATACTCTCTTTATTCACTCTGTATTGTACAATTCCGGTAACAAGTAACATATCTAAAACCACACATGTCAAAATACGCACAAATTTGGATTCTGTACTTATTGAAATCCCTTCAAATTATTGATGCAAATAAACAAAAGTAATTTTATTTATTATCTATAGTCCAATGTCAATATGATATTTTTTTAATAACACAGCGTTGAATGGCTGTGTTTGAAAAATAATAGAGGGGGTGAGGTTATATATTGTACATTATTTTAAATCTTAATATATTTTAAAACGGATAGGGAATTAAAAATAGTAGTTAAAAAAGCTTCCTAATGGTATCAAATTCGATGGTCCGCATGAAAACAAATTTCCAACCTCCTAATATTTATACGGAGTTATATTTTTATAAAATATTTTTTCTATATGTTAAAAGAGATCTCGACATGAAACATAAACTAGCGTAATCTTGTACACGTAGATTTAAAGCTGTAGAAACTGTGAAATTGTTACAGACGGCATGGGATGATACTACATCCGCTTAAGTCGGAAAAATTATTATAATCCTTTTCATCTCTAAGCAGTAGTAACAAGGTTAAATGACACATCATTCAATGGGACGCTATAGCAATTAAAAAAACATCTCATGCAAATACTGAATATTGCAAACTGTTACTTTTACTTGTCACTTGTGAAGTGAGTTGAGGTTAAAATCACTGTACCATTAAAATCTGAAATTGTCAGACTTATGGGTAGATAAATGCAATTTTTTTAGAGATTTCAAAAAACATTCAAACATTTTGTGAACGCAACTAATATCTAGTCTGTTTATGTTCAAGATCAGTATCATTATGGAAATTGTAAGGAAATAATATTTTCACAAGACTTCTTTTATTTACAAAAGTCGTTAGCCTAATTTTCATAAGCAGGTCATTCTAATCAAACTATCTGTGTATCAGAAAATGTTATCAAAATGTTGAGTGTATCTATTAATAGATTATAAATGTTAATTCAGTGAGATATAGATGTAAATATCCCGATTAAAGAGACGATGGACTCACAAAATCTTGTGATAAAACGTTTGAGAAAATGGAGTATTATATTGGCATGAATAACCGCAATGCAATATTGTCATATCGACATCATTCTGCCTTGGTGCGAGAAGATGAGAAAAACTGGTCTCAAAATAGAAAGCTTTCTCAACACCTATGTCTCAGATTTAAGAATATCTATATAATATAAACATCGTAAATTTAAATTTATGTACCTTGGCGGAAAATATTTAGCTTCAGCCGCGCTTTACCCATTTTGAGTGGTCTGTAATTAGCGTAGTGTCTCCTCTATTCAAATAATTACATGGATTTACAATTACTAATTTTATCCAAATAAATTAGACGCTAGAGCAAACGTAAAATACAAATATTTTAATAGAATTTCTGTATGATTTCTAAATATTTGCGGATATAATAATTACCAATTAGCTGTAATTTCTTCCATTTACTTGTAAAGATGTATCACATTTTCGTATCTAAATATTTTCTATATAATCATTAGTATTTATCATTAGCACATTTAGAAATATCCAGAACAATATCACATATTTTATTGTTTAAATCTGGATACTCAACTCATATATACTATGTCAATTTAAATAATAGAACAATATGCATATTTTACGTTATGAAGAAACATTGTAAATTTTGACAACATTCAAAGCAAACTATAGTCAAAATTGCAAAAATATTCTAACTATTTACACTTACTAATATCAAGACAGTTTTTAAAGATGTTTTCTGTCGTACTCGATTAACATTATTACAAGACCATTAACACTTATATAATTACATAATTTTCTAATACACTATTTTATTTTATATCCCAAACGCTGGCTATAAATCAACTGTTGACAATTACAATATACATTCACAGTAAATATATAGGACATATACTTCTGGGTTAGTCCTGTTAATTTAACATATCTTAAAGCAATAAATCAGTGCTCTGTAAATTTCGACGTTATTAAGGTTTGTAACTGCACTGATTTAAGAATTATCGGAGACAACTTCCGTGAAGATAATGAAATAACGGAACTCGAGACATTTTCCATAAGAACGTAAGTCAACACGCAGTAAATGATATTATACCCCTACTTTATGCCACATATCGTCAGCAGTCGACTCGAAGCGCTATCAGCATTGACATGGCATGCCATCATCCAGTGCGACGCGCGCGGGAGCTCACGTTAGTCCACGTTCTACAGTAATAAAAAAGCTCGGCGCAGATCTATCTATACTGACCCAGGAGCGATTGCAGTATAGTCTTTCTCACTCAGCAATTGTCCACCTCTTCCAGAACGCTCTGTCTCTACTTTCGTGTGTCGCTGTTTGTATATATTAAGGAGCATGTCGTACAGTACGATATCATTGAGTTACTTCCACTTCGATATATCACATCGCATTTCTATATCTTATTTTAAGAGAAGTAGTCGTCTTTTTCGCGTTTATAAAATGTGAAGCCGAAAATTGTTTAATTGTATATCATAATTAGTAATGTGAAGAACAATTTTTCTAACATTGTATTACTTACATACTTTTACTTAACATATAGGAGGTATACTCTTGTGTTAATTATGATAAGGTATCAAGTATTTCTTTGTTAATACTGGTAAATTAATAAAATGCCGTATTACGTGGAAGGAAAAATTAATTAAAAACCACGACGTAAATTTATGATATTACATAAAGTTAACGATATTTTTCCTGTGCTTTGAAAAAATATATACATAAGCACCAAGCGTTCACTTAAAATGAAATTACCCAACAAGTAAAGTTGTACAACGTGTTTATATATAAAATCATGTTTACAACAAACTAGACTTTAAATATCAAGTCACATAAAAATATTTAGATGATTTCCAGCCGAATATAGGTAAACGAGTGCGAAAAGATCCAATATTTCTTGGGAACCGAACAGGAGAATAATACACACATTGTATTTTTTGTTTGCAAGCATCTTTCATCAATCAGACCAACAGCCGCCAACCTTTTGGAATACCAGCTCGCGTCGCTAGTGCTTTATATTTCTCTGGAGGCTGCCGAGCATCCAACTGTTCCATTAATACTATACGCGTCTTGCACGGTCATTCTGTCAAAAGGGAATGTATTGAACCGACGTAGTTGCAATGTATTTATAGTTACTCATATTGATAAATTTATATTCTCCCGCTGTAGAATTCTTCCGCCGCTCGAGTTTTGACATAACGCATTTATTTTAAGTTGGACGTGGTTCGTATTGTATTATAAGTTAGACGTGATTGAAAAATATACACCTAATATTGTTCTTGTTTGTATTACAGAATAAAAAGTGACTATTTTCCAACGATATATATTGAGTGTTTTAGAAACTCTTGTTTGTATAAACATTGTTAGACATTAGTGTCTAATAAGGAATTACATCTTATTTTATACATTTTTTTAATACTAACAAAATATTTAGGGTCATAAACCGGTAGGTTTTAAATATCCAGAGATTACAATGTATCATATAATTCTTCATCTGTACGTTTATGGATTATAATGTTTGCAATAACTTGAAAATTCCATACGGAGAAACAACCTGAGTGGCTTCAAACTAAGTAGCTTCAAAATTAACTGGCGGAAATCATTTCGATGATAATACAATAAATATATTTTTACTAAATCGACAAAGAGAATTAAAATGAAATCTGGTTATGGCTTTATCCCATATTTACACATTATTCTAGCCTTCTTGCAAATATTTTTTTAAATATTGAATATATTTGGCATTAATTTTGTAGAAATTCATTATTCACAATTAAATGAAACTACGTGATGTAGTATTATTTCTACTTTCTTTAAGTTCTTTACCACGACATAGGTTTCGTTGTATTACAACATCTTCAGGTGGGTTATTAGCAAAGATTAACTCTTGGGAACATCCAACAGCATTTATATGTTTCAAACATTTTATTTATTCATATATTTATATATATATATATATATATATTTATATATATATATATATATATATATTTCATTTTTTTTTTATATTTCTTTATTTATTTAATTTTTTTTTAAATACTTATATTTATATGTGTATTTGGGCTGAAACCATTTGAAGAGTGCTGTAATATCAATGCTGTCTAATTATATTACGTCTAGAAGATATTAAGTATGGGTTATGATATTATATTTAGTTGTTCATTTAATAAATTAACCTTGGTGTCTTTTTTATGTCTATTTATTTGTAATGTTTCTAGGATATTAAGTTTATTGCCTTTTGTATTTATTTGTAAAATATAGGGGGCGTTGTCAGTATGAGGGTGATGGTTATTTCCAGTGAGATGTTTAGCACAGTGAGATGTGCCTGGTTTTTTATTTCGCCAGCTGGCAATGTGTTCTTTATATCTTGTAGTAAAATCTCTTCCTGTTTGACTTATGTATACACTATTAAAGTCGTTACATTTAAGTTATAGATACCATTCTTTTTATGTTTATCTATTTTTTCTTTATTAGTAATAAGGTTTTTACCCAAGTTATTTAAAGTAATGTAAGCACATGTTGTATTATTTATATTTTGTTCTAACTTTCAGATACCCTTGCTTTTGTATAAATAGATTACCGAGAATAACTTCCATTTAATTGTATTATATACACCGGAACATTTGCATTGTACAACCTCATATAATAACAACAATTTAATTTATTACCCTCACTAAAATACCGGTATATCGTATAACTCTCGGAAATATAATTAAACCTACACCGATCCCCTACAATAAACTCACTAACATAAGCAGTGGGAAAACCTACATAAACCTAGCTTCCGCTATTGTGTTTGAAACATATAAATACTGTTGGATGTTCCTAAGAGTTAATCTTTGGTAATAGCCCACCTGAAGATTTTGTAATACAACGAAACCTAGGTCGTGGTAAAGAACTTAAAGAAAGTAGAAATAATGCTACGTGACGTAGTTTCATTTAATTGTGGAGATAAATATGTTTTAAAAAGACTCCTGAGAAATGCAATAAATTTATTACAACCCATTTTTTTAAATTCTGGTTTCTGATTCATATTTTCATCAAGTTATATTGTCTATCCAGCGTTTTACCATATATTTAAACATATTATAACAGCGAATTTAAAAACGAAATTCCTAAATTTCTATTTACAACATACTATGGTATTATCGTATTTGTTTTGTCACTCAAAACTTTTCGACAAATAAATATTATATACCAATGTTTTCAACGAAAATGCCATTTTATAGACTAGTACTATAAAACTAAAATAAGAACCGTTTAACCTTACTTAGGTCAATATCTATATTAATATATTTTATTTGCTATAAGTCCTGGATGTACTGAAATATTTTAAGGAGATATTCATTAGATAATAAATTTAAAGTGATAAGCTAACAAGGTAAGCCAGGCTTTGAATTATCATCTCGACGCAAAATTTTAAGCAAACCTTCAAGCCTTCAGGCTCGTTGCATCAAAGAAAATAGGTTTAAATCGACCTCAGTTACTGACTCTTCTGCTTCATGAGATATTTATCCACAATTACTGACATTCAGATGTTATTTCAATTGGTTGAAACAATTACCAACTGGCATTGGGAGTTATGTATATTAATTACACACGCAAACACCGCGTCGTTGATTTTCAGTTTCATAATAAAAAAAACATTAATTGGGATACGCATTAATACTAAGGTTTAAATTCCTGTCAAATATCAGTTTTTAGAATAGTACTCTTCACAAGAATATTAAAACTATAAAATTTATTCCGAATTAATACACTCCGGTGCTCTCTAAGTTTTTGAGATTTAAATTCGATCTTTACTGATTGACTGCCAATTTATTTGCTAAAAGGATTTCTTTTATTTTTGATTCCAAAGTAAATCTGTTTATTGTTTGCATTTTTTGTCTTTTCTTATCTATTTATAACCATCTAGCAATGACGCATTTTTTGCTACGATGGTAATGAATAATAAAATTATGGAAGTCGACAAATTAACTAACGAAAATTAAGACGGACATTGTGATAAACTATAAAAAAAATATTGAAAACAAAGCGGTAAAACTGTAAACATAAATCTATGTATAAAGATTATTCTGATTACATCTGCACATGAAGTAGCTGCTAAGTTTCTGTCCCTGTATATTGGTATATATATATACATATATATATATATATATATATATATATATATATATATATATGTATATATGTATATATATATATATATATATATATATATATAATTTACTAAATGACAGATACCATAATGCCGTAGCATTTTGTAAATAGCAATTTTGGGAGCTCGTTTAAAAAATTCGGCTTTAAATGTATGATAAAATTCAGGATAAACAATATAACTTGAGTGGAAACAAGGATAAGAAATCACAACGTAATTGCTGAAAAAAAGCCTTAAAGTAAATTTATTTCATTTCTTATGTACCTTTTTAACAAATTTCTATATAGATAATATGAAGATGGTGGGGGGAGGGGGGAATAAAGGATTAAGCACTAACCATCGCCAATAAAGTGTTCACCTTCTTATGGAATAATTTTAATACTGTAAATTTGGCCAAAATATTTTTATTCTATAGCAGTAGAAATTTTTGCTATTGGTTCAAAATATAATCTAGTTTGGTGAAACCGCTTCTGTCAGTTTTATTTGCTATGTTTGTGTCTAGAGTCAGTAAATACACTTTGTAATTGACATTATTAGAAAGATTACCAATTACATCAATTAGTTTATTGAATGAAGCTCCGAAGTTATTTGCAGAATCTATTTTTACCAGTTTTTTTCCTCTTAAATAAACTTCGCCCTTGATCGTGCTTTTACTACTTTTGAAAATATCAATATGTTTACTGAAAAGATGCCAAAAGCATTCAAATAAGTTGTTTATTGCAAAATAACTTTCCATCTTTCCATTTTTTTATAATTAATAACTTCCCATCGATCCATTTATACTAACGTATAAACAGATAGATGGGAATATATATAATATTATATTTTGTAATGTCTGTCTTTAAGGCTTATCGGTTAGTAACTCTAAATATTTCTTGTTTTTCGAAATATATTTTAGAACTAAAAAATTATGCACATTGATAAATGTTGCATCTGATCTTGCACTTAATTTATTTTCAAATTAAATCGTCAACTAAAAAATGTAAAATAATGTCACTGGGTAATTTGAAAATACACAAAAACCATTTTGTCTCTAAGCACGTTATGTATAAATGAAATGATACATTTCATTATAAAAATATAGACAAAAATCTCTATCTATCTAATAGTATCTGAAATTTAATATTTTTTTCTAAATCTTGTGAATAATACATTTTGATTTTTCTCACAGCTTTATTTAAAATTAAATTATTATATTCGGTTAGTATGTTTCGTTACAAAAAAAATTATCGCCAATTATATTGGTTGCTCTTACTTTAAGAAAAAACAACCTTCACAATTTTTATAATGTTGAGTAAATAATTTAGATATACATTTCTTTAAATGAAACTTCTTTCATATTAACATAAATTTAAACGCTAAAATATAATTCTATGGCGTTTCGCAGACATATAAAGCTATCCTATTTTAATCTGCCGGTCAAATTACGAGCATATACATATTGACGAAAATATTATCAAAAAATTACATTATAGTGCACGACATAATTCACATTTTGTGTCTCATGCCAACAACGATTTAAAGATTTTTTTTCAAAGGTCACACAGAATTAAAATATGTACCAAGAGAGGATAAACCACATTCACATCTTCTTTTCTATCGTGTTTCTTCTTGACAGAGAGCCCCTAACAGTATCCCACGAGAGCTCGTACTCATCGTGGGATAGGGGCTGAAATAATCCGCCTTACGACAGTTTGGTGCACTCGTGCAAATTTAAGTAACTACTCATAATTAATAAAAATATAATTTGTTTTGTTACTATGTAAATATTCAAGATAATAAACTCAACGTAAAGATTATAATAAAATAATGATCTCCTGAAAACAAAACCAGTGTCACGTAATGTTTTTTAATACACAGAATGATGTAATTACTTTTAATTAGTAAATGATACTATATGAAAAGTTTTATTAACCTTTGGTCCTTGAAGCATACTCTGTTATCGTTTATTTACTGCAAAAAAATGTTTAATTAGCTAATTATATTTGTGCACAGGATATGTAAAATTATTTGAGTTTCATGGTAATTACTTTTAAATATATTAAAAAAATGAATTAATTTAACAAAGCAAGATGGTTAAACGTACAACTGAAGTAACTAATAGTTACTGCAATAGACTGGCTGATAGTAATACCTGAAGCAATTTTGATCAAGATTTGATCATATACTATGACTACATGCGAATGACGTAGATAGATAAAAACACATGACGCCATTGCGTTCAAATTGTCCTTCAAAATTTAATCTGACGTTTTCCGCAATAGAAACAAAATATTTCTGTCACCATTAATCCACCAATAATTACATATTATGAAATTAGAAAATGCATACACTTTTCGAGGGAAAATTATTCTTTTTAAACGTATAAATGAATCTGTAGCAATCGAAACCAAATGGCCGCACTGGTCAAATGAATTTTTGTCTTCGCGACCATTGCCTGTAATGTACGATTTTTTGTGTGAAGAGATAGTAATGGCAAAATTTGCTTTCTAATCTTTTTTTTATAAAAACAATTTAAAAAAAACGAAACACATAATATTGAAACTACTCAAGACACCCACACTATATATGAATACACTCAAATATCGATAGAAAATTGCTATTTATACATTCACATAAACTTGTGTTTGAATAATTTTTTAACGACTACTAGTCAATATTTTCACAAGTTTTTCCTGCTTCGACCAAATTATTAACTTAAGTCTCTGTGAGATGTTTTTATGAAATTGAAATTCATGCACTGCTTATACTATGAAAAGAATTTGACATAAATGCTGCTAACAACGTATCATGAAATATTCAATTTTAACCTTAAAATTATATTTATAATACGTTTCTGTGAATTAATGTATATTAGCCTATTTAAAAATGCAAATCTTGTAATTGATAGCCAATATTCAGTCTCCAATAAAACAGGACAAACATTAATATTTTTATTCGCTTATATTAAAAGGGACATAGAATTTGAGTAAATGGCTGAAATACAGTAAAACACATAGTACTATTATATAATTTGAACTAGTTGAATCTCAACCTCCACTCGGATTCTCGCATTTTACTAGCAAATCGGTAGGTCTTTAATCATATTGCAGTAGCAATCTTAACAGTATTTCTTATCAGTTGCATGTTGGCGATTACAAATCATTAATTAGTCATACAAGTGGGCAATCATGGTGAGCATTGTTGGTGCAAAGATTAATATGTACAAGATAATCATTGCAACATTGAACTAATTTATCTTCATCGACTGAAACTTCAATTACAATACCTAAGCAAGGAATTTTAGTAATCTTAAAATTAATAACTCTATGATGGCACCTGTTGATCTTTAAACATTGTGAAGATAATTTTAAAACGAATTCAAAAATGTTATCGCCATTATAAATTTCTACCCATGTCTCAACTAAAAATGTTATTAAACAGTTTTGAAACAAGGCCACGAATAACTAATAGGACAAAAAAATTACTGGACACTTGTACTAGTGCGAAGCGTATTCTAATTCCATTAATTCATCATTCATAAATTGAAGTAAAATTTTAGGAATATTTTTAAAAGACTTAATATAAGGAATAGTTAAAAATATGTTGTTTTTCTCGATATTATGAAAAAATCTTCTGGAAAACTTCAGTCAATTGAAAAAATGGTATAACAAACTGATCTATCGAATATTAATTTTTTTATCAATTCACACTTGTTAGAAGCAAAAGTGAATCTAATTACGAATTCTGCAATGGCTACACTAACACTTCGTCATATTACCAGAACCATAAAGGAAAATTGTGCAATAACACTGTTTGTCGTGTTCTGGAATTAGATGTGTGTGATCGAAGCGATGTCGCTACGGTTTCACCCGATCCTTCAGCCAGGTATCACCGACAAACATCCATTAGCATACCCTAACGCCGTTCCAACTTTTTAACGAGGTTATTCAAATGTTATTTGTATGAGAGGGCTGCTTGGAACTAAAAGCTTTTATTGTATGGAAAATTACAAATCTGTTTTGTGAATTCAATCACAGGCGCCACTCGGCGAACTTTATTGATAAACGTCGCGCGTAAACCCAACCGGATGGTTCTCGACATCGATGGTTTTATGCATTGAATGTGTATGGTGGGTGGATTTTATATCGTATTGAAAATAAATTGTACACAGAATTATCACTTATGGACAATAATACACAAAATTATCACATAATAGGGATTGAATTTTTTTATAAATAAAACTTCACGTTCGTCTATCAGTTCATAGCAATCATTTTTTATAATTTTACAAGAAAATGCTTTATATTAATTCATTTTTAGTAAAACTTTAAAAGAATTGTTTTTAGTGTGCCGTCTCGTGCATATAAAGAGGAAGCATACTTTCGCATACCCCATCATGCAGGATACCACAGACAAAGTCTCTTAAAATACAATAAAGCTATATTTAGCATTTTTCATTTTAAGTAACGTATAATGTAACTTTTTTAATATTTGATAATACAGTCCGTTAATGGAAACAGAGTATTTTTTGTGTGTAAGCTATAACATTGCGAACTGAGGACATTTGAATATTGGTCAAAATTTGAAAAAGATAGGTCTTATATTTTATGAAAGTTCAATTCTGTAAAAGACAGAATTTTCTTTAAGAACCTAGAATTAACGTTAGTTTAAATAAATACAATTAAGAATGGAATTATTTCAATCTCATGCTGCGTTACGCCTACTTGCTATTTTCTTTTATTTATCAAAATGACACCATTTATAATAACGTTCAGAGTAAAAAGAATTACGTGTTATAATTTTTAACGAGCCCAAAATGGTTTTTATAACCTTCTGCTCTCTTAAAATTATAGAAGTTACATTAAAAAACTGTATTTAAAAGTTCCCATGAGATACTAGCATTTCGAACTTTATCGAGTTTCCCAAATCTATGGCTGATGAATTAAACGAAGGTGCGGCGGTGGTTGTTAAACTTCAAAGTGACATTGTATGATAAATTAAACTTAGTGTTACATTGCACGTTACTTAAAATGAAAAATGCTAAATATAGCTTTATTGCATTTTAAGACTTTTCTGTGGTATCCTACACGACGGGGTATGTAAAAGTGTGCTTCCTCTTTATATGTACCAGAAAGTACACTAAAAACAATTATTTTAAAGTTTTACTGAAAACGAATTAATATAAAGCATTTTCTTGCAAAATTGTAAAAAAAAGATTATTATTAACTGATAGAGACAAAGACGTAAATGACACTACTCATAGGGTTATGTTTTGCCTTTTAAATTCAGTAACCTAAAAATGGATATCATCACAATGAAGTTTTATTTACAAAAACTCAATTTCTATTACGTGATAATTTTGTGACTATACACATTCAACGCATAAAACAGACGACGTCAAGAAGCATCCATTTTGTCGTAGTGCTTATCAATAAAATTCACCGAGTGGTGCCTATGATTTAATTAACAAAACGGATTTCTAATTTTCCATACAATAAAAGCTTTTAGTTCCAAGCAGCTCTTTCAAACAAATAACATTTGAATAACCTCGTTAAAAATTTTGAACGGCGTTCCGGCATGCTAATGGATGTTTGTCGGCGATACCGGTGAAAAGCGATACCGGTAAGAATCCGGTAAAAGCTTGGCGACACCGCTTCGATTACATACATCTAATTCCAGAATATGACAAACAATAGCATTGCGCAATTTTCCTTTATGGTTCCGATAATATGATGAAATGTTAGTGTTGCCAATCCACCAAAAATTAATGGAATTAGAATACATTTCGCTCTAGTACACACGTCCAGTAGTTTTTTCTCCTATTAGTTCTTCGTGGCCTTGTTTCACAACATTTGAATCCAATTTTTAGTTGAGACCTGGGTAGAAATTAATAATGGCGATAACATTTTTGAATTCGTTTTAAAATTATATCCACAATGTTTCCACATTAAGAGGTGCCATCCTAGAGTAATTAATTTTGAGATTACTGAAATTCCTTGCTTTGGTATTGTAATTGAACTTTCTGTCGATGAAGAAAATTAGCTCAATGTTGCAATGATTATCTTCTACATATTAGCCTTGTATAAAAATACTTGGGTCGATTCAATATTTTAATACATAAAATATGTACATTTGGCAAAAACGTGTTACAAGAATCACAGTCAGGAGTTTTTGTTATAAAAATGCAGCACTCAAAGCAAGCATTGCTTCTAATATAAGGTCCGACAGTGATACAAGTTCAGACAATCTTACATTTAATTCCCAAGGTAAAGTTCCGTATTAATGTTCTTACTCTAATAAACGTGTCAATGAGACCGAAAAGTTAAATCGTATGCATTTTTTACTATAAAATTTTTCATTTTTTACCAGAAAAGAGATTCAGTTACCAATTACTCTATTCACTACTTTAAGAACTACTTTAAGACGATAGAAGTATGAAGGCTATTAAGACTAATGAAACTAATTTTAAGCAAAAACTTTCGAAATTAATTTCATCGTTTATTTTTTTTTACAAGTAAAATACCATGAAATCTCAATGAAACAGGTTCTGATTGTACAAACGGTTAGACTATGTAATAGTTTTTAATCACATTGAATTAAAAACACTTATTTTAAAATTTTTAGCCCAAAACTGGGCATACAAATACACTTATGATGAAATTAGAAAAATATCTGTCGATCAAACCCTTGCAAAAATAAAATATATGGCGATCATTAATATAAACAAAACAATTGTAAAATAGTGTTATCTATGAGTCTAGAGATTGAATTTCTAAATGAGTACCTACAAACAAGTAAACCTATTAAAACTAATATTTAGTGCATTCAAATTAGTTGAAACTATGAATTACACACAATCATATTTTCGATAATATCTGCAAACAAGTGTCTGACTTAAAACTTTTAGAAACCAAATTAACAGTATACAAATAACAATATATTAACAATTTTATGTGCAAGTATCTTTAGTAATAAACCATGTTCTACATAGTTATATTTGTATAGGTCAACTGCAACTATATGTGTTTTTTTTATAATTTATCCTAATAATGATTGAACTTTGGAACAGGGCCTAACTACATCACCTCATACTTAAAGAAGAAAGCCCACGATTGTTTTTTTTATTCTGATAAAATATTAATTTTGAAAAATTTATTGCTCATTTTATTTTCTCCCAACAAGCTTCTATTTAGTATGTTATGAGTTTTTCATTATATTTCCCTATATTTCACACTGAAGATATTCTCCTGATTGTAAGTACTCGTACCTACCTGTGTATCTACCTGTGGTGTAGTCACAATGTTTAATCTTATAAATAAAATGAATTATAGGCGAATATAAAAATATTTTTATCAACTTAACAGCTTTGTCATGCACGTACATCAATTAACAGTATAACACGATTAACGGTTATTGCGTTGATTTTTGCATTATTTGAAGCAGAGAAATCACGTATGAAAAGATATTTGTATTGAATGCAAAAGTTCTCGGGATATCCAAGTCAGTGATTTACGAAGGCATATTAGCTTAGTTTATGCATTTTATTTGAGTGGACAAAATTTACGAAAATTATGTTTCCGAAACTTTAATGAATTTTGAAGACGATGACGAGTATTAAATCACGTCGAGGAAGAACCAACAGCTATAAACAACACTTCAATTTGAAACAAAATTGACAAAATATTATAATTATTCAAGACACTTCGTAACTTATCATCATGGTACTTCTTCAGTGTACAGTTTCATCTGATCAAATTGATGACAATTTATCACTTGCAATTAAATTAATCTTTGGACGAGGCGAATCAATCAATGCTTTGATACTCGTATGCCACAGGGAAAAAGTATTTTATAATGAAGTAATTATACGTTTGCAATAAATATTTGATGACATGTATATTTCTGTTTAATTTAAAATTGAAACAAACCGTGCAAAAGACGTACAGGAATCTTGTAAACATCCAGAGAGTCCCAGTTAACTGAAATAAATTTTGGTTTTATACCTATTAACGATGGTATGGTATTTTGAATTTAAATACACAGATGAAATACTATTTTTGCCAGTTATTAGCTAACTAAGATTTTAAATAAAATTACTTGAAATTGTTCATGTCATCAATGTAATAGAACTTAATTTTTGAATAAAAATAAAAATATTTAATATAAAAATAAATTTTAAAAAAGCTAATATTTATTATGAACAATTTAATGTCAACATAGTAGTTGTAAATCACGGAAATACAAAACAAACGTACGCAACCTAACTAGTAACTGAATGTAAAAAGGTTACGTTGCAAGTGAATTCGAGATTACGTTTTTCAAAAACTAAATATGGTACTATTTTCATATCGTACAACACACTATATCATATTTAGACAATAGAAATTATTTTGGAGCTTCACAGTAAAAGAAAGCTTTACCAACCAATATAAAAGCGTACTGTGCGTGTAGAAAATTTTGAACAGGATTATAAAAAATTAAAGTTATTTGAATTGATAATATTATAATAAATATGATATATTAATTCATACAAATAAGCTTAATTTATAAAAGTTAAGCAAATATATAAAAAATACACCACATGATAAATAAGAGAAAATACACGTCTTCATTATAAACGTGGACTTCGTATATTGAATACCAGATATTGAGCACGGGAGGGATGGAATTTTATTTGAATATAATAAATAAATAATATTTTTTACAAATAAAAGTGAAAACATATTCGTATTCGTAGCCATCCGCATACAACGCACGAAAACGAAAACTCGGCAGTCTTTGAAATTACTGAATATTAAGGGCAGATGACAAAGCTTTATATTATTTACTTAAGAAACTTGATATTTAATATTTTAATTCCTTTGTAACTGACATTGCAACTTAAAAGTATTAATGCGACGTTGCCAATAGTTATTGTTTATTATAATCATTAGTGATATATTGTCAAACGAAGATTCTATGAATGCATAAGAGTTTTAACCAATATTGTCATAACATCGTAACATATTCTTAATATTTTACTAAACTTTGATTATATTGACGCGATTGTTTTCATATGCATTCATTTTCCCAATTTTCTGTAAGACAATCTTACGAATAAACTTGATCATTGACAATTTTGATTTAATCCGTGAAAGATATTTCGCTGCTTTCAATATATAAATGGATGGGTAAATAGAACAAAGACATCGAAAATATTGAACATTTTGTTTGAAATATCGAGTATTTTTATAGTTTCCATAATTTATCTATATATGATTTAAAATTACGAAAAAAATTATAAAGCATTCCTAATCGATTCAAACGATGTATCAGCTATGGTTGTTAACTAAGATTTTACTATGTAGCATGGAATCTTGTAAATTTTAGTCACAGTTGATAAATTACCTCCTATTATGTTCAGAAAGTGGCTGAAACTAAAATATATTTTAAATAAATGTTTACTTTTACGAAAGTCGATTACGACAAGAGACATATAAGATAAACTTCTTTGATTCATCCGGAAAATATCAATTTCGATTTTCAATTTTAAGGATTTTGCGATTATTTTCTGTAACGAGTTTTGCCACTAAAGCAAAGGTAGCAGCCTGAAAGCAAAGGTAGCAAAGGTCATGCATTATGAAAATAAAGAGTCCACCTCTTCATTCGCTAATACCTTTTAGGAAATAGCAATTTCTGTTTTAAAATGTAATGAAATAACCAAGTAGTACTCATCGCATATGAATCATATCTTTTTTATCTAAGGGAATGTATAAAAATATTTCATGAAATTCCGCAACAATTTCCAAAAACCATTCGATTATCAGTATAGCCTAGCCTCATTTATTCTGTACTGAATGACATTTGTATGGAAAAACTTTAACTAATCTGCATGGAATAACTGTTAAGCATTGTTGCGAATTGAAAAGTGATTAATATTTATGAAATAGGACCCGTTTTTTTGGAAACACACATTTAAGACGTGCTGTCGAAAAGAAACTCAAAGAATATTATTTTGTTTTTTATACTTAATTCAATGCGAACACGCAAGTATGGGTAGTATCTATTTTAAATGTTGACTCCGAATAAGAATATAAACTGCTTGCAAATAGTAATTCATGTCTAGCCTACGTTAAGCATAATTAAAGTGAAAACGCAGGCATACGCGTAACCACTAGCATATATTTAATATGCTACGGTTTATTTTAAATAGTGTTTAAATTATACTTAACAATTGGTATATAATATTTAAAATATTGAATCAAATTCATTATTTAAAATTAAAATAGTTTCTTTTTTTTTAATTAGGTTCCTTTATTTTTATCAACACATTAATTCATGTGAAAAAACGAGTAACAAATCTTCGTTTCATGTTTTAAAAATAACATATACATCGAGATGTCAAAAATATTTTCTAATAAATTTTTCTTATTAAACTACCCATTACACCGTAAAAAAAATTGTGCGTGTCAGCTCCGACTCGCGACTGGAGTTTACTCCTTAAGTACGATTGTCTTGGAATGTATAAAATAGTTAACACTGTATATAAATATAAATACCAATAAAAATCATTAAATGTAAATGGAAAATTATGTAGTAAAAAATCCTGATAATTATTTTCAAGCAAAATACAAATGAACAAGATCAAATTTATACAACAAAATTAAAAACAAAAAGAGACCTTTTGATTTTTTAGGATAGAAGACACCAAATATTCACACATATCGACATTTAATGATTACATCTTTATAAAAGCAAACGATAGTAAACTATGTGCATCACACTCCGTCATTGTGATTACGCCATAAGAGAATACCAATATATGTGCCACACTCCGCCGCTGCGATTACGCCATAAATATGCCAAATGAACATACTAATACCTCACTCTAAAGATATACACATAGAGGCCACCTAACGGTTACATGTTTTTGACGCTTTGAACTTAGTACGATCAGAACATAACGGTTACACTTTTTTAACGCTCTGAACTTTGTACGCTACGTAACTTCTGTTAGTTAGGTATGTTTTATTTATTTTATGATAACGTACATTTTCTATCAAATGAGAACAACCATGTTTCATGTAATTTTAAATGCTTCAACAGTTATTACATAAATTAATAAATATACTTGACAAGTTTGATACATCTTCTAGTTAATATCGTCTTTACTGAAATTTCCTTTTAATTCATGTCAATCACGTTATACGAAACTGATTTCCAAGTCGCTGTATATCGTATTATATTTACATACTTAAAGGCTTGAAAAAAGAAAAAAAAAATTATTGCACATTTATATTAAAATATTTATTTTGCACTTTTCTCTTATAGAATTGAGATATTCTAAATAATTCATATTTACTCATATGCGATCTATCCTCCTTATGAAATTTTTAAATAACTAGCCAAGCTTCTACTCTGCAATATTTTCTTCTTCAATAAAAACATCATTAATTCACATTCGTCTCTCTTAATGTGAGCATTTTTATATTAATTTTCAATAACTGTAATTTAAAACCATTTCAACGGCAAAATTATTAAAGTGCTCATTCTGAGTATAGTACCGCCCAATGGCACAAAGTCACGTAAACGTTACGCCCATTCGGCATTCATTATTTTAACAATAAATTAATTGCAACTTTAATTAGCCTCACCTAGCCGCTCACTCGCGTATTTTATGGGTTTCGTAACGGTTAGATCTCTGGATACGTTTTATTCCCAAGGTATTTTTGTATAGGTAAATGAAGAATACATTTTATCATTTATAATATTGTAGGTTAAACTGAGACAGGACTTGAAATAGTTCTCACTTATTCTCAAATTTTAATAAGTATTAAAATATGCGACAAGTGAATGCCATAAACATGTTTTAAAATTGTTAACGGCTTTTCCAAAATGAACCATTGAGCAATAAATATCTATATCTAAATATTTTTATGTAGGTGCCGAAAGAATGTACATATTATCTGCAAGATAGGTCTTTGGAATTTCATCAGAGTTAATGAAGGTGCATTTAGTAATATTTCACAGATATTGTTAGTGAAGAAATTAAGTCGTTAGAGACATTATGCCCAACAAAGTTCTATATATATATATATATATATATATATATATATATATATATATATATAGAGAGAGAGAGAGAGAGAGAGAGAGAGAAATATTTACAAGAAAAACAATGTGGAAAGGGTATTAATTTCCAACTACTTTTATGTATCATACTGCACATGGGGAAACTAATTGTACACTCTATTATTTCTGCAATGAGGTATTTAATTGTTGCGAGCTTGTAGCACGAGATTTACGCGTCTTGATTTTCGTGAGCTTATAGAGCATACTCTTGGTTTTCTCCCTCGATATAAAAATAAAATAAAGACATACCGCAGTAATATTGATCTCAAAAAGTCGTTACCGTTTCAATTAATTCTAATGTCATTAGACCATATAATATCAAAAATAAGAACGGTAAACAGTATTTCTTCGCTCCGAAATGGGCGCAGAGGATAAGTAATATATGGGAACCTCAAATAACTAAAGTTCCTCTTTATATCATTATCCAACAGGTTGATAATATCCTGAATAATAAAATACCGGACAATTTTGGTTTCATAAGGAATTAAACACTATCATAGTCTACGAATTTAGCGATATCATAATCCCAGCTAACTTTCAAACAATTCATGTTCCCCGAAAAAGCGTACGCCACAAATCGGTGAATTATTTGTTTTAAATAGTGAATCTATAATTTTTTTATTATTATTAATTTAGGTAACAATTTAGATGAGTAAAAGTAATTTTAATGATATTTGAAAAATTCTGTATTATTGTTCAGTAGATAATTGTTAAAATTGTAAAGATAGAATAGAAATAAAAACTATAACTTACTACGAGAAATCCTTTAATTCATCTATCAGAAATACTCTAACGTAATGTGTAACCATTCCTGTCTAGTCACATGTAAATATAAGTTAGTCATGAATATAAAGAACTAGTACATGTTTAAAATGTCGACATAATGGTAAATTTATTTAACAAAATAATAGAGAAGCAAAACATTAACAACAATAAAACTATACAAGGCATCATAACTACTGCGGCTAAATTATAAACGTTCATCAATCTAGTTCTCAGAAACTAATTAAGTCTTGCGTTCACTTTCAAGAGTTTCTTTTAACATTAATAGCAATTAAGTGAAATCTAATAAAAACTCAAGTAAAGCTAGCTCTATAGCCAGTGAGAAAGATGCTCCAAGTAATTGTTATTTCCATTTTTTTCTTTAGTCTCCGCTCGAATCATCTGATTTCTTTATTTGGGAACTTCATAAATTTTGGAAAAGTTTTTTGATAAAATTTCAATAGTATCGTGACTACATAGTTTCACGGTTTATTTGTTTATAATTATTGTTAGATTAAAAATATCATACATGTTTTGGTTGAATCTATACAATAAAACGCAAGTAAAATATGAATTGGATTAGGAGAATAAACCTGTATATTCGTTTATATGCAGCATATCTTATGAAAGAAGGCAATGTTTATCAATGAATGTTAAAAGATTGTTTTATCTTATTTACTAAGTCTCGTCCATATCAAAAAACAATAAGTATTATTTAAATATGCACTTGAAAAATACAAATATTAACATCACATATATGCACAAATTACTCAGAAATCTTAAAAGTATCAGTGTTAAATATTTATCTAAAAACCTTTAAACGTTATTGGCAAGAGGTATTTTGATAGAAAGTGTCTAGTGCACGAATCGAGCCTGACATAACAATGCCGCTATAAACTGCTTGAAATTGCTTAGATATTAACAGTTAATTCATAAATTGAGAAAATAATGATGATAAATATTAGAATACTAAAAATATCCTCGTAGTAAAATATCAATCAAGGCCTAAGTCGTATCAACTCAAACCGTCCAGTAACAAATATAATTTACCTCATCGGTAGCAAAAAATAATTTGCCTCACTAGTTATCAATTTACAGAATATGAACAGTCTTGTAGAAGATGACGCCAAAATAACCGTTACAAGTGTCTAGCAATATGTAATTCATGTCACCAAATTTTGTCTACAGATGAGTCCAGATTAAGTAACATGTCATATAGCTTATGTTATATGACACGTCAACATTAATAAACTCGCAGTACTCACATTGCAACATAAAACAAGACCGTACACATTAGTATAACACTACAATATAACAATGTTATCTAACAAGCCTACAATTGTAGTTTTGCAATACTGTTCACAATATCGAACTGACAGGACTTTTTGCTAACTACTGTAGCGACCGTTGCGCTTTTGAATGAGAAAGGAAGAAAACGTAGATGTCTGGTTCATCCTAGCTTATTGGCTAGAGAAAAATATTGCGATGACACGATGGTAAACCACATTATTTATGGAAATATGCTTCGTGGAGAATTACGTGATAACGGGAATATTAATAATTTTCTACGGATGTCCAGCACAGATTTTGAATTTTGGATTTATAACATGGGGCAAAAATAAAAACAAGCAAAATACTACATTCAGAAATAGAATATTAGGTAAAGAACGCTTAGCTGCCACATTGCGATGTTTAGCCAGTGGGAATTCATATCGGAGCTTCGAGTATGTTTTTACACTGTCAAAACAGGGTATTTCTCTAATCGTGCCTGAAGTGTGCTCAACAATAATGGACTCATTAAAACACGAAATCCATGTATTTCTTTATTAACACATTCTCTTTATAAAACGTTGAATTGTCTTTTAAATGTTGCATATTTATCAATATGTCATTAAAATCTTCAGAAAACTGTGTCCACTATGAGATCAGAGCTATTGGTTTGACGACTTGTGAAATAGTCTCTGTTGTAGCTTATACTTGAGCCGCTGCTATATAAACCAATTTCAGCTTAAAAAATAATTTAGATTGTACTAATAATATATGGATCCCCTAAATTGCGCAGTCTACAAGCAACATGCTCTCCAAAAACAGTGAAATCATTTATCAATTTGCGCTCAGCATCCAACTCTCTCATCATACCATAACGTCCTTCTGAGCTTCCAAACAGAAGAAAGTTTTTTTCTTTTTGTTTTTTGGAGAAGCAGAGTGTTTTGCTTTGCTGACTGCTTCTTGAAGGTTGTCCTAAAACAAGAACTTAAATAATTTTATTATCTTTTTCAGATGCCAAGAAAGCCTGAAGGTGGGGTGAGATCTCGGAGAACTTTTATAAATTAGGGCAACACCCGCAGTGCGTAGATTGTATTGACGAAAAGCATATTATGATGCAAGTACTTGCCAATTCAGGTAGTGAATTTTAGAACTGCAAAGGGTTTTTTAGCATTGTACTCTTAGCCGTTGTGGATGCCAAATTGTTCATGTTTGTTAACGTAGGAAGTCAAGATCGCATATCTGATGGAGGTGTGTTCTTCAATTCAACATTAAAACTATGTTGAAAAATTATTCTCTTAATCTACCTGCAGCACGTTCACTTCCTGAAATAATTTTATCTGCACCCTACGTCTTGTTAGCAGATGACGCATTCCCATTAAACAAAAACTAACGAACGAATTTCCAACTATCGACTAAATCATGCGAGAAGAGTTGTAGAAATGGTTTTTGAAATTATCTCCTCTCAATACAGCTTATTAAGAAGACTTGTATCCTAGAAAATCATCTGATATTGTATTTACTTGCGCCTATTTACATAATTTTTAATAAATAGTGATTTATCATGACCAGTTTATGTTGGTAACAATATGAATTTTCAACAAAATAATCTTACCGATTATTCCTATTTATATAAATGAACTTATGGCTGTTGAACGTGTAAATGCGATAGTAAAAATTCGAAAAGAGTTTGCTTATTTCTTTTTAAAAAAATTTTGGCAAGCAAATTACTAAATTTTACGGTCGTCATTTCTTAAAATAAGCTGCTACTGTAGCTAAGTTTAAAAAATAAATGATAATTGCAATGCGTGTCTTATTTTAAAGCGCTGGGCTCAAAATGACAGCCGTGTAAACGGCACCTTATTTATTTATTTTATACTCTTAAGGAATAATTGTTTATGATTTTTTAATTTATTGAGAAATTTAACAAATTTAGAAATAAGAAAAGATTGAAGAAAATTTATGGGAAACTAGACTTATTAATTTGAAATTCAACAAAAAATTAATCAAAATTAAATGTTTAATAAGTGCTCTCTACATCTCTTAGTTCGTTTAGTAAAGAAAATCTTAAGTCGACAATAAAAAAACATAAAGCTATCGAAAATACATATTCGTGGACAAGCTCATATATCCGGGTCATTTTACTAATAACTTGTTAAGAGAAAACGAATACACGATATTAAAAAAATTATTAAAAAGAATATATGTGGTCGTGGAATCGAAATTATAAAAAATATGTAATGAATTAAGGAAACTTACGTCCAAGTTACCTGCATTAGTTCATTATGATACCAGCGTGCTACTTGAATCTGCTACTTGTGCTATCAGTATATACTTCAAATACAGAGTGCTATTGTGCTATCAGTTTATACTTCAAATCCAGAAAATATTATCTAAATCAGTCATTTTATCAATAAACATCCAATATTCAATAATTCACAATTATTAGCTCTATAACAACTGTTAATCATGTACTCTGAGTGAATTAAGATTCATAAATTCAACAAATTCAAGGGTACATACTGCTAACAAACCGTTAATAAATTATTAAAAAACCACTAAATGGTATGCCAGCCAAAGTGCAAGATTTGAGGTCACAAGTAAACAATATAAATTTCTAGCTTGCTATGTGAAATTTGAAATAGGTAGCTACGTGAATATTGAACAAGTTATAAAGCAGTTAAACTTCGTCAAAATTTTATTGAACTTTTGAAAATAAAATACATAAATTATTTTTAATAAAATCCGTGCAAAAGTAATAGGTGTCAAGCTGCACAAAAGTCATGAGGCCATGAATAAACGTATGTGATATGTTGATAATTATTTTTCTTGAATTTATCCTGTAGTAAGTAAGGGAATACATATTATTAAAAATTCCGCCTTCATCGCAAGTAAACCAACAGAGTCGTCGGTGTCGAATTCATTAAAGTCGGCCGAATCTTTTCTGAAAGATAGGGATATAGAATACGTTGTAATGTTGAAAGAAATGTAAAAAAAAATTTAGAGTAATACACTTAAAATTTAATTGAGTCCTCCTGCTTAAAAATTGATATCCATTACTCTGAGAATTCGTATTTCTGTATTCCAGAAAAAGCTCAAAATCTGTACACATTTAAATACACACAACGATTAAAAATATTATTTTTCAGTATGTGAATATATTACCTAACATCTTTCATAGGCTTAAAACAAATAACTTGATTGTCTATGCAACTTTAATTTAATAATATGAGATATATTTTTGATATATGTGTTTAAAAATTTAGAGCGGAAGGACGCTCCAAAACATTTTTAGACTCGTAACTCGGAAAGAAGGACATCGTATCAATAATATTAGAAAACATTATCGATTTAATTTAGAAAGACTCCTCTACTGATTCTCTAGCCAATGTGGTCTGTGAAAAATAATGTTGTATATAATTCTATATAAATATCGGACATGAAAACTTTTTCTTAGTTCGACATTATATTGCAGAAAAATTAAAAATATGTTTCTATTAATGACGTGTTCACATATTTTAACTGTATCTTCGTGTATGTTTTGTGATATCATTATAATTGTAGGGGTTAATTTTTGATATTAGATTTCGAATCCACTGAAAAACTCCTTAAAAATTTCAACTCATATAACAAATAATAAATTTGTTAGTTTTATTAGTTTTACAAGAGTTATATATATATATATATATATATATATATATATATATATATATATATATATATATATAAATATATATATATATATATATATATATATATGTATGTATTTATTATATGATACTTTTCTATTTTAAATTAACCTATGAAATAATCAAAGTTAGAATTATAAAAACCGTACGCATAATACGTTATATGACAATATCGTATTAATTAAACGGTTAAATAGTCGGCAGTGCACCTCCAGTAAATTTTCACGTCTTTTTACGAAGAGTTGTCAACGCTCAGTATAAAAACATCATTAACCTATTTAATTTAAATAATAAATCCTATAATATTTTTTATCATTAAAAATTCTTTGATTTTAATTGAAATGATCAGATATTGCATGCGTCATATTGAAATTTAATATTTAACCATGGAAAGATTCTTAAAATGGTTTGACTTCTTATTTTGTCACTTATCTTTTTTTTATGTGGTATTGCTTCCGTAAATATAAATATTTAAAACAATGGATGTACTGTTTAGAAGTATACTTTTAAATCATTAAAAATCCAATGTAAATATGTCGAGTTCCCTATCTTATAAGTATTTCTTAAACACGAAAGAAGCCCCAATACTTTATTGAAAAATAAGCACTCTTGAGCCATTGAATAAATCGGCAAGATTAAGAAGTTTTACGGATAGGTTCCACAGAAATTAAACAAGCGTCAGAGTAGAAATTGTTTCAAAGCTTGCTTTATTTCTGTCATTATATAAAGGCAAACCAATTTTATATTGTTACAGATTGCTACGTGTGATAAAAAATGAATCTTTTTTTACATTAAAAAAGGTCATCATCAGCCATCGCGTCGACGTTGGATAAAAACATGTGCCAGAATTTACTCCAAAACCGAATATCTGTCAAAAAATGTAATTCTGTCTCTCTGTTGGTCCAATACTGATGTTACCCACCATAACTCCATAAAACCTGATCAATCAATCACAGCGGATATCAACTGTAATTAACTAGAAAATGATGAGGGAGCTTGCGGTTAAGTAGCTGAGGTCGGTGAACAGATAGGCCAATTCCTTTGCTGGACAATTCTCAACCAAATTCCTCACGCACAGATCGTGGCTCAATCGACAGAAACTTGAAACTTGGAAACTATTTGTCGGCCCTTACTTGGAAAATATTTGTATTCTTTAAATCTTGCCCCACTTAAATGCTGTTTTTTTCCAAATCGTGTCTTGCTAATTGTACATCTAGTTAATTATACTGCTTATTCCTTGCTATATAATAAACTAAATTATTAGATCGAAATTGAACATTTTATTTAATGACTTAATAAATATCAATTAAAGCTCAAAGGTATTCCTCTCTTCCGAAAAGTACTACATCTATTGCTCTTACACCCCACGATACATAAATACAAACAATATTGTAATAAAATTGCACCGGTGATGTTGCTGTACAAATAAATAATTAATTTCTTTCGAAAACTTTCTACTTTACTTGGAACAAACATAATAGTCCCAATTCAATAGTTATATGCCTCACAAAGGACATAAATGGATATTGAATTGCGAATTACGACGGTCGTGCGAGCGGTTGTTTTCAGAAAAACTCCAAGTCGTAATAAATTTATTTTATCACTACGTTACTCAACTTTAATAATTTGAATATAAGGATTTTATAATAGAAAGATTATCAATTTATTTAGGCATGAAATTCTAATTGTACAATATTGAACTCTAGCTCAGGATTAATTGAATTAAATATGCTAATCAAGAAGTAGACTGTTTCAAAGTTAAGCAAAGAGTGGAGCTGCTTGCTGGTGATCCCTTTTTATATTGAAGCCTTTTGCTTATATTAGTTTCAGCTTATATCAGTTTCTAATGTGCCTTTGCTCTTCGATTTATTATTGTTCTCTTATGATTTCTGACTCATGTGGCGATGACGGATGAGCAGTAAGGATGAAGAAGGGTGGGTGAGTAATATGCGACATGTTGCTAGTATCGATAATTATACAACGCATGCATTATGCATTGTACGGCGCATGTATCACGCATACAATGCATAATTCATGAATCATGTAACGTGTAGCTTTACATGAAGCGTGCATGCATACAATGACAAGATAAGTCCAAAGAATATAAGATGTAGATAACACAAAATTGCTTACGACACTTTCTAAAAATAGAATATATAGTATTCTTTCGACTTGTATTCCATTTCATTATTTATAAGTTATATTGGTTGCCTACGACATAAACTTTAAAGAAATATCCCTAACTTGTAAATCATTTTATGGAAATCATATTACAAAATATCATTTTGTAAAACTATATTATTTCTATTGCAAGAATTCTTTGTACATTTTTCACCACTTCCAGTAATAGTAATGATAAAAATGATGAAATGGCTTCCCTCTCCATTTTTAAATGAAAAATCAACACAGGAATGGATAATTAAATTGCATAACCGACCTCAACAATTTGCGAAACACATTTATTTAAGAATGAGCCTAATTCTGATTTGTGAGTTGGCAATTTAAAAAAATGTACGAAACCGTTTGATAAAAGCTAATTGTGCAATAACACAGCATATTGAGTTTCCAATTTACCTGTATATGATTGCGGTGACATCGTACTGTCAGCGAATTTTCCGAATGGGTACTGCTCACCGCAGCGCCATACGTATTTTAAGTCAATTTCAGTGTAATATTTGCAAGAGGGTCGCTTAATGCTGATGACTTTTGTATGTAGTATAAAATAGATTCGTTTTTTTTAAATTTAATCATTGATATTGCTCAGCAAGATGATAATGTTGAATCCTATTCCCAGCTTTATTGTAATTAAAACTTCATCCTTGATGCGTACTAGCGTCCCGTCCCGATTCTACAAATTATTTCATTTGTGATTTGTTTTAGAAATCCAGGGTCATAAAACGAATAAAATAAAAAGAATAAAAGGTAGATTAAAAACTTTAGGTGTATAGATAGATTAAGTTAATAATCAAATGATTTGATTTTTTTACTGAATTTACGTTAAACCGACGTAAATTATCGCACGTAGCCCGGTATAATTATTTTGAGGGTTCCGTCCCTCAAAATAAAAAAACGGAACCCTTATGAGATCACTTGGTTGCCCGTCCCCCCGTCCGTTTATCTATCGGCGTCCATTTTTTATTATACTGAAGCTTTTCTGTATTGTACAAAATTTGAAGTCTTTCGGTTCACAAAACAGAAAGATATGGTATTTTAAAGCGCATTTGTTTCTTTATTTTCACCATAATCTTATTGACTTATCAAAAATCATCATCAATCAAAATATGCACTTAATAAAGATATCGTAGGTAATACTTTTATACAAAGTTATATATTCAGTATTCATTTTACTAAAATTTGACAGACTATTCTAACAGACGTTCTGTCTAGCAGTCATTTTACCTGAAAACATTCTGTGTAAATTAATGTTAATAAATAATAACTTTCAAATAATTTTAGTAAATTTGAATTAAATTAATGATTTTTAAAAGAAACACGCTTAATTTTTCTTAAATTGCGAATATGGCAGAAATTCCACATTTAGTATCTTAGTGATATAATTTTAATTACTGAAAATATTGCAACAGTTACATCACTACGGTTTTTTATCTAGACTATCAACATAACCTAAAGTAGTTTTTTTGAAATCATAAGTAAATCTCCAGCAGTATAGATTTTACTACCGTGATTTTTTCTTAAATACACGTTTCTCTTTTGAAAACGGAATAAAATGAAATTAAGTTTCAAACAGTGGCAGAACCTAAGAATAAAAACAAAAATCGTTCATTGCATGCTTGCTACATCACTACTCTACTTTCATACCAAATTCCATGTGACTTAGATCTCAAACAAAAGTGATTTATGTGACCGGAATAAAGATTTTTCAAAAAGACAAAGAAAAAATAACTTCTAAACTATTGATTTTTGCGGAACTAATTTTCCTTTAAATGACTTATCACGATGTTCTCTATCTAGAAAAAAATTTGGACCACTGTAATATTACCTTCCATGATATGCAGAACAGATTATTGTTCGAACTATAAACGCAAACCGATGTATAACAGAATACCTAAAAAATAAATGTTTTAAACGTTGTTGACATTTCCTGAATAATTTCGATCATATTTTTACTAAATTGAATGTATGACCTAATACCAATTTTACTTGAATTTTTATCATTTTCTGTGAGAAACTTATAAGAATCCGTAATAATATAAAAAGTTAACACTTCCAGTCTTGTACCCCAAAATAATTATGTATGAAATAAATTATTAGTTTATCACGTGTTTCTAGTATCGGTAATTACTATGCGCCTTGAAAGAATCATATATTCGATTTGCAAATTTTTATATATGGCTGAAGTTTTATACTTATATCTTCCCGCTCAATAAGTCGAGTAGGAAAAAATATTAGTTTGATATAAAAATATTTTTTATGTAATTATACTAATCGGCTTACAGTGTTAAGCCTAGTGGATGTGAGATGTTATTTTACTATTTATTAATAAGAGGCACGGGTGGCTTGATATTTTATTATCATTCAATACGTATCGTTGTTATGTATTGAATAATTATAAAGGAGCACGTCATGAAGTATAGAGGTTTGATCGAGTTTTCTTACATTGTAATCAATAATACAGTTAAGATCTTGCACATATATCGGGCAGGAATAGATCGAAGTTATATAGCTCGGATCGGATGTCAAACTTTCAAACTTAGTCGGTTTTAAACGGTTTCTGGACGGCAGTTGGTAATGTAATCAGCGTATAGCTTTTATACATAGTCGGTTTTTAACAGGTTTCCCGACGATATTTGATAATGTAGACATAGTAAAGTCTCGCTGTACTTACATTATCAGTCTATGAATACTGAGTCCTCTGGAATCCAAATTAGTTTTGTCTCCAGTCGATCGAAAGCGCGTTATTGTCGCATGATTTTTGTATCCACCGTAACATCGAAAGACGAAAAAACTAAGAAAATATTGAATACAACAGATCGACACGAAAAAGACTATTGTAGAAGCAATTCATAATTGTCCATTTCTTCTTTTGATGGGTGATATAGCAGACTAGAAGATACTCTCCAGCAAAAGGATACTACGCTAAGAGGTTTCATTGTAGATGAAGTTTTTTTTGTAGATGAAGTTTTGAGAGAACAGCCATTGCTCTGTAATTTCGTCGCAATCATTCTAATTTTTTAATTTGTATCTTTACAAATATATTTCAAAATCATCATGACATGTAAAAATGTTCACTTTTATGTTAATCAGGTTTATACGCTTTAATATTTTATACCTTAGGTACACATACGCAAAGAAGAGAATGATGTATATTCTAGTTCCTATTTCGTTGTATTGGAGTTACCAGATTAGTTTGGATTATAATAGATTAGATTTAATTGCGCAAGGTAGGGTTAGGTTAGATTAGTTTATATTAGGTTGGGTTAGGTTTTGGTTGAGGTTAGTTTACTTAGGATTAGGTTAAGTTATGAAAGTTTACGTTAGGCTATATTGTGTTGGAATGGGTTAGGACGTATTACATGGGATTAGGTTATATTAAGTTAAGTTAGGTTTACGTGGTTATCGAGCACTAATCACTTTGAAGACATAATGAGAGGTGGAATTAAGTAGCGGATATCTGAAAAATACATACGTATGGAACGTATGTATTACGTATGTGTAACGTATGTATTATGCTCACGTCAGAAAATTATCTTTTTGAAATAAAAGAACATTTAGCAAGGTTAGGTTAGGGGATTTTGATTTGGATTAGGTTAGATTTGACTAGTTTAGGTTTGATTAGGCTGAGAAAAGTTTAGTTAGTTTGAGTTAGATTATGTTACGTTAAGTAAGGATGTGTTAGATTAGGTTAAATTGGGTTATAGTTGTTTGCGTTCCATTGAATTATATTAGGTTGAGTTAGATCGGGTTTGATTATATTTCGTTCGGACAAGTCGGGTTAGTTATGGTTAGTTTCGGCTAGGTTAAGTTAGATAAGTCAGGATATTTGGGGTTAAGTTGAGTTAGATAAAGTTGGGTTAGGTTTATGTGATTATTGAGCAGTAAACGCTTTCAAGACGTAATAAGAAGTAAAAGTAAATAAAAGGCTAGCTGAAAAATACATACTTTCCTTTGCTTACTTCAGAAAACTTTTATTTTTTAAAATAAAATAACTATTCGGCTAGGCAAGGTCAAATTACCTTAGCTTTGTTATGGTTGGCTGAGTTATGTGGGCTTAGGTTGGATGAGATCGGGAGGTATTTGTTTTGGTTAAGTTAAGTTAGGTTAGGTCGGGTTAGGTTAGGTTAGGTTAGGTTGGCTTAGATTAAATTAGGTTAGGTTACATCGAGTTATATTAGGTTGAATTCATGTTTAATTGAGTTGGATAAATTATATTTTTGAGTTGTGTTACATTATATTAGTTTGAATTGGATAAGGTTTAACGTGGTTGTCGAGAAATATATAGTTGTCAAACATATTATTTTATTTAGTACAGTATGGAAATATTGTTTTCCATTTAAGTGTACATATCCACAGAATAGAATTCGTAACAGAGGAAATGGCTTCCCCTCCTCCTTCTTTCCCCGCTCTCCTCATTGACCTCAGATAGCGCGTTTCTAAATACCGTTATTTTCAATTCGATAAAGAGTGCTTTTGAATAAAACTATTTATTACACCCGAGAATAATTTGATGAATTGGAAAAATAAAAAAATATACCTGAGCTAAGCTAAGGAGGTAGGCCAATTGTGGGCATTTTTATAGTTCAATCTCCTTTACCAACTTTTTGTCGTTACTATTTTTCACCTTCAGATATATTGATACATAAATAGTAAATACATAAATTTCGTTACATGCCTTTGTGTATAAAGAGATTAGTGTATTAAATAGAAAGTCTTATGGAATATTATTGTATCAAATGCTGTGCTTTTATGACTCGTGTAATAAGTGTGACTTTTTGTTACATAGTGGAGAGTAAATTCATTCATGCAACGTTAAAAAATATGAAACACAAGTAATACAACAGAAGTTAAACTCTATACTACAGTTAGGCATCATTGCAATAAATTGCCAGGATTCCTCTTCACAAGATATGGAAAATACACTGTTCTTTCTCTGTGTTACAGTGTAAAGTTTATGAATACATTATAACTGGTTAAAAATGTGTATTAAACTGCAAAACAATAACGCGATGCAAACACTATAATATTATGATACCTCATTTCGAAAAATATCTAACTAATTGCTTTTATCATTGTTTTGATTACGCACGAATACAAAGTAGCAATTGTACAATACCGTGATTAAAATTATGAAATTATAAGTTATATTTATTTATCACGTTTACGTATTACAATTTTTAACTTTAATTCCCATTTTTACAGTGGATTTTTTTATATAAATAGCAATGAGTACTTTCAGTATTTTTAATAAAAGTCAAAACATACAAATTAATATGGACCTAATAAGTAGTCACTATATGTAAAAAATACAGGAATATTAACAACCAAGTATTAAGTCACAACAAAATAATTTATAATTAGTTTCTATTCGTAATTAATAATTAGTTTCTATTCATTTAACTCATCTAGTAAATTTAAAGTCACATTACCTATTGAAACGTAGAAATAAGTAAGAACAAAAATGTCATTTAGGCAGTTTCTTTTTTTCGAAAACATTTGAAATTAAATCTACTCAACAGCCTTATTTATTAATTTATTTTTAATTTCTCTGTACTTAAAAAAAATAAACAGAGACTAGAATACTTCCCCTAGATTCTACTTAATCCTAATAATTATTTGTGAATTTACTCCAACAGAAGGTCGTTTCCACAACGGAAATTCTAAAATGCCGGACCACAGCACAGGGCCGCGTAGAGTCACGTACAGAAAACGCCAGCTCCTCATTCATTATTTTGACAACAAATTAATTTACAACTTTAATTACGCCCTCTCGGTTGCTTAGTCTCATTTAGCCTTTTATACAATCGCGTTAATATTTTTGTGTATCGTCACATTTTATTATTACGACATGTTTTTTTCATTTAAATGAGGGTGGATGACATATTTAAAGGTCGCCGAAATTTTAGCATTGCTTTTGTTTAACTTTTTTTCGTTTTTGCAAAATGTGTTCTTAATTTATGAAACGGATATAATGGTATCTTTCATTGCCATAGCCAAATTCTAACCAAATGTTTACAGAAACGTACTGAGAGTATACCCTTCCAAATAGAAAAGGAACATTCAAATCGGTTAAGAAACACCAGAGATACAAGTAGGTCAAAAATATTCTGCTCAAATGTATCCTCCGTCATTATTTAATTGGAACTAATACCTAGAGTTCGACGATGAATAAACCTTTACAGCTATAGATGAAAAAATAATTTGTTTAATAAATTTCGCGCCGATCGATTTAAGTTAATGTTAAAAAAACCTTTTTTTTCTAATTGTTCTTAGAATTAACTTATATGCCTATCTTTTCATCCCTATTGTATTTAATTATATTTCTTTATTTCATCCTTACTACATATGATTAGTATCAATTTCAATAGGACTAGTATGTGTGTTGATTGGCATATTACACATAAAGATAGTCGGGTTTTTAACTACCATATCAACGTAGGGTTTTGACCATAGTGGATAATGAACATTCTTTTTAGAATACGAGTTACCAGATCTATTCACTCGGGATTAATATCAAGCTTGTTTCTACAACTTGTCTGCAATAGGAAGGTGATTTAAACAGTTCTACGGAAAGTTACGAGATACTGAATAATTTCAAGCAAATTGATATTTAGACAATTAAAATGTAGAAATTCATAAATATATAAGCGCCATCAAAATCAAAAAGAAAGAAAATAGTGAATTAAGTATATTATGCACGGTTAGAAACTACATTAAAATGGATTAACGTGTTATTTACTTGTAAAGGCTGGTAAGTAAGGGCAATGTACAAAAATTTTTAAGTAAGTTTCTAGTATCACTAAGTTTCTAGTATCAACGGCGCTTAGAACTACCTCTAGTCGTAATTAAGGTATCTATGATAAGTGACCAATAGGTGTTTAAGTACATCAAACAGTGTGAAATGTTGAGGATACTCATTATATTATATTTTATAATGAGTATCCATAACATTTTACAGTGTGAAATGTTGAGGATACTCATTATACATTTAACATTATATTAACACTTAAGTGTAAACCATCCGTGTTCCTTCCTTATCTGTGTTCTCAGTATTTCACATTACATTAATACGTGTCATGTTCAATACGATATAAAAAAGGAAACGTTATAAAAGAACAATTATAATACTTTTTGCTAATTTGTCTCATATAACAAAGCATTATGTTACATGGCAGAATGACTATTTAAATAATGGAACGAAAAAGGGAAAAAATTAATGGAAACTGGGGGCAAAAATATGTGAATTTTATTTCAATGACCGGTTTTGAAAATGTTACACCCACAATGATTTACATATAAATTGATGTCATGACCATTTTTTTGAAGTAAAAAAAATATTATTGTATTTAATAAATTATTGTATTTATTCAGTAAAAAAGGGAAAATTATTTTTGATATTTTTGTTCGAAATTACTAAATTTAATTATTTGTATTTCGTTTTTTGATTGTTGTAATCTTCAAAAAATTTTGCAAAATTATTTTGTCATTAATGTTACTAAAACCTTAAATTTAAAAAATTAATAATAAATCTTTCCCCATTTTTCTCTCGATACTCGACACATTAATATACTCACATTCACCTAAAGTCGGGAGAAAATTAAGTTTGTATTTCAACATCTACTTATGAAACCAAATCTATAAAATAAATTAACACTTTCTGTACAAAATAAAATTACATCGTTAATATGAAATCCAGTTGAGATACCAGAACTAGTATCCCACTAGTTTGCCCGTAGGCTGTATAATGAATCTCTTCCGAGATAATATTTTCGGAGCTTTAAGGAACACTGAGAGCTTCGGCTTTATGCTTAACCAAAAAAATATTTCGGTAATTAATTTATTAACTTCATTATTAAAAGCCGCGCACGCGCCGTAAAACAACTGACTAAATTTAAAAATTTGCTTTTGTTTCTTATTAAGAATATCATATTATTTGAAATGAAGAAAACGATACGATTTTTTATCAAAATAAATTAGCAATCATGAAAACAATAGGAAGATTGGTGTAGAATTTCAATTCCCGAGCACCAATATTTTTGAATGATGTTTCTTCAATAGTACTCTAAATGCTTTTCAAATAACTATTTATTTTTAGTCACGGCTAGGAGAAGATACAGAGAAGAAAAACTGTATCGTTAGTCAATTGACTTTAAGCCAAACGTCTAACGAACCGATTGGTTTCTCGCAGTTGATGAAATCATTGCAATTTTCGAATCAAATTTTCCATGATGCAAGCGACAGACATTTAACATAAATGTGGCGAGTGTCTATTTCTTGTATTAGCTTCATAAACTTCGTCGATATTGTCTCCTTGGTAATTACGTACATTCAAACTGACACTTAATTAAAAAAAAACAAAAGTAAAATATATTGCAGCTAGATTAATACATATATAAACAAGCATATAAATCCGAGAATATGTGATACAGTGCCTAGCAAGAAAAGCGTCAATATTTATAGTGGATCTTTATATGCACATTCATTCACAATATCTTAATTACGAAAGAAGGTAATAATGGTTATTTTAAAGTGAATTTCTAGTAATCATTCAAAAGGTGCACAAGTGGACAGGTCCATTGACCGGTCTTAACCACATCTGCATTGAGAACCATTGTCAATTGCTTGGTTATATTGTTCACGCTGCATATATGTACATCATCGACTTTATTTGCAATTTCATGACTTTGTTTCGTTTATAACGAAAAAGATAATGTATATAAATTTAAAAAACTTTAGTTACTATCTTTAATAATATAAAATCTCCTAAGTCGGTAATGTCATTAGCGGCTACGACTTCTAATATAATAGCACTTGTTAAGTATGCGTAAATCTCACGCATACTTACCAAGTTCTATTACAGTGTTCCAGACATACTTCTTCACCTATAAACATTTAATAATACATAGTATTTCTGTTAAGTACCTGAGATACCTTTATTCACTATTCAATATCTAAAAATTGTTTATCAATTTGGAATGAATATGAATTAATCACAAAGACTGTTTTTATTACAGAATTTTTCTTTCTATGTTGAATAATACTATCGGTATAAACACTGAATTGAAGTTGTATTTATTTAAAATTTTTCTTCATTTCTTAAATTAGATATCCAGTTGCTGGTGAATTAAATGAGATATTCAGAGTAAAATTACGCGTGGAGAGAAATTGACTACTTTTTTGGTTTACTGATATAGTTTTATAATAGTAATGTCATAAATTGATGTGGATTAATGAACATGCTGTGATGATAAGAGGATTAATGAATATGCTATTTGCTGGATAGAAAGTGCTGAGGTATTAAAAGTACTTTTATTATCAATTTATATTTTAATTAATGTTCAACCTTATTCAGTCACATCTGGCAATTACATTTGAATCTCATTTTTAAGATCTTGTTCACTGTTGAATCTTTTATACTTCAAATAATTGATAATGCTCTAAGTAAGTAATATTCGATACGCAAAAAGTCCGGAGAGTATGGCGGGTGAGCGACTATAGTCCAGCCTAGCTCTATTATTAGGTGTCTTCAAAATAGATGTGGTTGAGCGTTGTCATGGAGAAGATTGATTTTGTCTTATTTGCCACGTAATACAGTATTTTTTAAGCACTGACCTCACTGTGCTAATCGCTATACCGCTTGCCGCAGATCTTCTACAATAAGAACCCGAATAGCGTCGATGTCTGATAATCGCGGTCATTCAGAGCATGGAGCACCTACGAATTTCAGTTTTCCCTTACAAAAGTGATCGAACCATTGAAAAGGCATCGCGTGAGAGAAAGTACCTTCTCCCGCCATTTGGTTAATTTTTGGTGTACTATTTGTGCAGAAGTTTCCAAAAAGTATTCGTGAAGAAAAAGTACTCGAAATGCTGTGTACGCCAATATAATAAACTGACTAAAATATCAAGCTTATACTGTTTATATAGCCAAGAAGTGGAACAATTCCGAACATTCGAAGAAGTGTTGTAAAACTTTCTGTCCGACCCAATGTGTATCCTATATATATTTATACCCAGTACGCACCCAATATGTGAAAATAAGCTAAACATACACAAAAACGATATTTTATGCCTGTTTCATAGATTCATAAATGATTTTATATTGTATTATAAAAATGTATTCCTATTTGACTGCCCAATAAAACAAAACTAATAATATAAGAAATACAAGTACGCTTTTTCGAATCTTTGGAAAAAATGTGATCCAAAATTTAGAATTTATTATCAAAGAATTATCAAAATATAACTTGATAACAGTAGCCTTAACATGCTTTGCAATTATTTCCTCTTTTTTCTCGACTAAACGTTCCAACTGTTAATGTTCAGAAACGTATAAACCTCTCGCTTCTAGAAGTGCATTAATCTAATCCAATAATTACATTATTAATTACGGATCAAGAATGCCTCACAATATGAACTTTCAATTGAAGTCGATTGTTTAAACCAAATATTGTGAGATGTCCTTGATCTGTAAAGTTCAATAACTTATCTGTAAGATCTCTATAAGGAAACAATTATGGCTGCTGGAATTTTTTTTAAATCAGTTATCCTCTTGAGGTCTGAGTACGTTATCCTTAATTGATTTATGAAATAAACAAAAACATGTGTTTTTTCTAAACCATAAAATATTTTTTATACAGAATAAATTTAGATTTTTTACTGATAATGTTGAATAATTTAATGATATTTTACAATATGAGAATGAGAAATTTGGAAAATATGGTAATCATTTTACAATCAAATTTTAATATTGAACTTAAAAATCTTCGGAACCACTATGGAAGTCAAAAAACGGTTTCCACTATTCTCTTCAAGACATTGAAGAGGAGAATCACTTTTGTTGTATTAAATGATTTTATATTAATATAACTATTCTAATATAACACGTATTTGTATTTAATTATTTTTTGAAAAGATACGATTAATATAAAAAAAAACTACCTTTCCGTGTTAAATTATAAAACAGTATTGCTAAAATATGATGCATGTAATCAATTCCACGGAACTGTGTTGACTGCACCGTCAATTATAGTGACATTTATAAATGTCGACAGTTATAATAGTAAAAAACAAAAAGAATTAATATTTTACTTAAAACGCCGACTAGTGACCACAGTCAAAAAATAAGTGTAGAAAAGAATCTACGTACTTATACTCATAATTAAAAACTAGTGGATGTTGAAAATTATGAATGGAAAATTAAATATGTAATCAAGGTTTGCAATGTGCGTACGGAATAATTTGATTTTTTTCTTATTTACGAAAGCAAGTGTAAATTCCACCGAAGTTTATTAAAAATAAAATGTTGTTAATAAAATAATGAAAGCTGTACTTTATGATATGTTTATGATAATTGAAATATATGCAATGAAATCAAATTGAAAATTATCAAAGTGAATTATTTACCGAAATTTTACATAAAGTATTTATGTGCTAAATTTAAATGAGAAAGAGTTCCCAGGTTACCCTTTCAGTATCCAAGCCACCCATCAGAACATGAACACATTGACTACTGTCGTTGAATTTACTGCGTGATTTCTATTTACAACAGTTCCATTAGAAATATATCCACGTATCTCATTTCGTTACTATAAACTAGTCTAAACGTTTAGTTTAAATATGCCATTCGTGGATCTAAGAGCCATTCTATTGATTTTTCCAATCTTTATGGTCATGAAAATATCGAAAACTCATCAAATTGATGGACTATTGATATTGATAAAGCTGGATTCTAATGGTTTAATATAATCCGTACAAACGTAAAATAACATTATTGTGCGATTCGAGACAGTGTACTTGTAAAGTTAAGATGAAATTAAATTACGCGTGATTAAATATGTTAAATATATATTGAATATATTTGGCGTTAATTTTGTAGAAATTCATTATTCACAATTAAATGAAACTAGGTAGTATTATTGTAGTAGTATTTCTATTTTCTTTAATTTCTTTACCACGACCTAGGTTTCGTTGTATTACAACATCTTCAGATGGACTATTACAACATCTTAAGATAGGCTATTTGCAATCTTTGCTAATAGCCCACCTGAAGATTTTATAATACAACGAAACCTAGGTCGTGGTAAAGAACTTAAAGAAAGTAGAAATAATACTACATCGCGAAGTTTCATTTAGTTGCCTTAAATATATACATAAATGAAAGTGACTGACTTGCTATTGAAAACCAAAATATATTTAGGCGAAAAAAATTATTGTAAAAAGGAAATTTGATATACAAGGAAAAACAAGGGTGCAAAAATAACTATGGTGAAATATCTTACATGATAAAATCGTGGATATATGAAAGTGCAAATTTAAAACATTCCATTAATAACTGTTTTACTGATTG